>LPNX010976151.1:197274-351044 GCA_001517045.1 Pseudotsuga menziesii | reverse complement strand
GTAGGGGAGAAAGGGGGAGTGTCAGTGGTAGGGGGAGACATAGTGATGTGTGTGAGTGTGTGTGTTAGGGGAAGTAGGAGTAGGGAAAGGATGGGAGAGAGAGGGGGGAGGGGCGTTGGTGTTTAGGAGTAGGTCGAGGAGTAGGGGAGGGAGTGTGTGTGATAAATGGGGTTATTAATATTTAAGGGGAAGAGAAGGGGTTTAGAGAGAGAGAGATACAATGGGGATGGTAAGAGTTTACACATAGAGATATAGAAGGGGTGTTGAGGGGTTAAAGGTAGAGGTAGAGAGAGAGAGGGATGATTTTAGGGGTAAGTGTAGGTGTAGCTAAAGGAGCAAGGGAGTAAGAGAGGTAGGTACTAACATTTAAGTGGAAGAGGGGGGCAAGAGAGAGAGAGAGGGTGGGGGGGGGAGATTTTAAAGGGTTAGAGGTACATATATAGAGAGAGAGTGTTAAAGCTTTATAGTGAGACTGAGGGGGTGTTAGGATAATGGGGGTAAGTGGAGGAAGGGGGAAAGAGAGTGATATAGTGGGATAGTAAGGATATGGGAGAGGAGCACATAGTGAGAGAGGGGGCATTGGGTTTAGGTGTAGGTGGAGGGGTGGGGGAGTGAGAGATAGTGAGAGAGAGAGAGGGGAAGGGGATATATGGTAAGGGGTTATAGGTATATATAGAGAGGGAGTGTTAAGGGGTTAAAGGTGATATTGATGGGGGTGTTAGGAAATTGGTGGTAAGTGGAGGAAGGGGTAAAGAGAGTGATACAATGGGTTATTAAGGATATGGGAGAGGAGCACATAGTGAGAGATGGGGCATTGGGGCTAGGTGTAGGTGGAGGGGTAGAGGAGTGAGATATAGTGAGAGATCCATTCTAGCAAAGTAAATGCATTATCATTTGTCATAGCATGGAAAACAACAAAAATATTGGATCTTAGAGGAAATAGTTGTGGTATATCTACTACATCAAGGTGCCTTTGAAATAATGAAACCAAATCACTAGTTGAATACATCAAACCTCCTGCACAAGGTCGTAATGAAAGATAATATTCAAAACGGGTTGAAAATCCCATAATAGTATAGGGATTCCTTTCCATTAAATTATCCTATTTACTCATGGAAGAAGGAAGGAGAACATTTAGAGAGCCTCGTTCCCTAATTATATTCCTACATTCAGCTATAAGGGGAATATTCTCACAAAGATTGTGAATTTGTCTAGGAAATATGTAGTTACTTGTGAATGAATAGTCCAAAAAATGTGGAGTGGTTATAACAATATTAATGTATGTTGAGTCTAATACTACATGAAAGAGCCACTCAACACACTCTGAGACAGAAAGTTTTATAATTCTAGAATTTTGATTCAACCTTCTCGAGGATCTAAATTTATAATGTCCTTTTAAGTATATTGATAAATGAAATAATATTTAGTGGAACTTCCAAGCTCCTCATATCATTTGTTCAGCCATGATATGTTTGACTCCTTTGAAAAAATATAAATTATTCAGTACAAGGAAACATTTTACACACTTGAAAAATCTGTGTTGTTGGAAGAAATTACATAGGAGCGTTTTGTAGGTGAGTTGAAAGTCCCTTCTAATTTTTAGAAATAAAACAAATAAGTTCAACCTACATATTTTAAAGTAGGCCTTTGAACCAACCATATGACCGAATATATGGAGAATACTAATTTTTAGACACATTAACCACAACAACAAAAAAACAAGTTATTATAAAACTTTTAATTATCAAGGTAAGGATGGACTGTATGCACATTATGAGAAAAAAATGACTACAGTCTCTTTCCTAACCTCTAGTCCCTTACCACCCCCCGCCCCTTTCTCTACGTCTAACCCCTTACAAACCCCATCCCTTTATCTACCTTTAAACCCTTACCATCCCATGCCCCTTTCTTTACCTATAACCCCTTATCACCCATTACCACCTTCCCACCCGTTCTCTATCGTTAACACCTTATCACCCAGAATTATGTTTAATTCTATAATAGACAAATAATAAAATTGTAAAGTTAGAAATCACACACACATTTTTTAATACTAAAACGTGTGCACATTTCTTGGCTCTATGGATAAAACTTTGCACATGCTTGTGTGTAATTCCTATGCCTATGTGTTTGTTTTGGAATTTACTTCGGACTCATCATGCATGTGCCTTGGAGTATGATAAACCATGGCTAAGTGAGAATTACATTCAATTTTCTGTGATGCTCGTTTTTCGCTGTTGGTTACAATATGCTACCCACCATCATTTTTCATGAAATTTTAGACACATATAGCATTTTTTTAGAGGTTGAAAATAGCTAACTTGTAAATATAACATACATATTTTTGTATATTTTTCTTGTGTCATGACTCCTTAACTGAAAAAATGCATTGTTAGTGTTTTGTCCATAGCTATTCTATTTATCAACTATTTTGAAAAAAAATTAAAAGATGCACTAAATGACACTGACCTCTACATGCTATTAAATACATTTCTAAATAATTGCAATTAGACCTTCAAAGGATGCACCCACACTTGATGTAGTGTTTTCGAGGTTCAATCACTTAGATAATTAAAACCAAAATTATTAATTATTAATTTCTCATTGATAAAATAGTGGTGCACTAGTATTAGTTGTTCTCTATTTGTCTACCAGTTTTCATAAGTTGATTCCATCATTTAGGAAGTCAAAATATGCACCGACAAAAAAATATACCTTATAAATTATACCAAGATTAAAATGTGCTTGTTAAAAAAGATCAAACTTTAAATAGTTAAAAACATTTTCAATAGAACAAAATTATATATTTGGAAACTTCGTTCAATTTCCTACATTTCATCTTTTTTACTTATCACAAGATTCATTGCGTATGTGTCTAAAAATATCCATGTAAGTTGAGGGATGCATGTTTTCGTAGTTTTCTAATGTGTTTAACATGTCAAAATATTTACTCATCATATTGCACACACACTTCTCAGTTGCAATACTCGTTTTATCCATCATTGTCCTCTTATTCTCTCTTTTAGAACCACGTGAAATGAAGAAATCTAAAAAACCCTATTTTTTTCTCTTTTGAAGACATTGTTCTCGCTTCTCTAAAACGTTTACAATTCCTTCTTTTCTCATAAGTTAAAAAATGACTTATTTTTTGTGCTTTTGTATATCAGAAGCACTAGTGCACTTCTTTCAAATATGCATCGATGCGCCTTCACCAAAGAGGAGCACGGAAAACAACACACATTAACCAAATACGAGCACCCACACTAGTTATCCTTAACATAAGAGAAGCACTGGTGTGCAATTTCAAAAGTGGAGCACTGATGTTTTTTTTAATAATATTGGTGCATATGGGTTATGTAGGATTGGTGCTCCCACTCCTTAAAAATATCACTGGTGTACCTTCACCAAAGAGGAACATTGCCATTGGTGTGCTTTCACCAATGAGGAGCATTGACACCAGTGCGCCTTATTAAAAGAGAAGAACATGTGTGCCATTACAAAAGTCACAGCACAATTTGTTTTCACTAAAATCAAACCGGTGTACATGGGTCATAGAGCACTGGTGAATCTAAATAAAATACATACCTATGTCCCTAAACAAAATATGCATTAGTGCATCATAATGGTTTTGGGTACACCATTAAAAAAACATCCACTAAAGCCTTTTCTCACCTTCCTCCACTAGAAATCTCCATTATAAATGAACGAGCATGTTTTTTGGGGGTTTCTGCTACAACCTCATCTATAGAGCCTTTTCCTTATAGTGATTATAGACAGAAGCATTGAAAATGTGGTATAATTGTTCATAATCATACCTTTCTGAAGCATTCATGGACCTTTGTTAATCGGTAGATAATAGATTTTCTCTATTGGGTTTGTTTTGAAAATTTACAAATGTGTGTTTTTGAATTATCTTCTCCTAGAGAGTTAAGAGAATAATAAATAGAATAAATTGGGAACACATTCTGAAGCCTTGGTTATGTGTTTACCATTAGGGCATTCCCTTTTACTTGCACAATTTCCTTCACGCACATTTAATATTAGAATCTCCCAAATAAACAATTTCTCAAATAAGATATTAAAACTTGTCTCCTAATGAAACTCTTGTGTTGATGGAATGAATGGATTATATTATGAACATTTTAGCTATTCATCCTTTGAGAACCTACCTATGTTTGTGCCTTAACTAGTTTAGATTTTGAACAATTTGTTCTCTCTACTTTTTGTGCCACTTTTGTGGGTTTCATTTTGTTTTACTTGGAAGTGATCATTTTTTCTTGCTTTGAAATTGACCATATAGAGTAAGTGAATGTACTTTATTGATATGATAAATTTAAACCAAACCTTGATTGATATGCCCATGGCCTTAGCTAATATGGACACTTATAAAATATATTAATTCAAAAAGAAAATATATAACATGATAATATCTCAATTGTAATGAATCACCAACAAATGACCCTCCATACTCTTTAATTAGAGACCATGAACCTATAGATTGTTGATCCATAGATCAAGTAAAAATATTGTAAAAGAGAATTTCAATAATCATATCAATTTATGTATAAAATATAACCACTAGCAACCTAATATTAGTTAATTCAAAAGTAATAAGCTTGTAAGGATACATTATGGTAGATGCTTGAATTTGTTAATATTATTAAAAGTATGTAAATGAAAATAGTTTTGTAAGAAAACACTATAAATATAGAAAACAAAAAAGAAATGACAGACTAATTAAAAGAATATTATTATTATTATGTCTATACCTTTATTGATATATTTGTATTATAACTAGAAACAACCATATTACAAAGATTAATATGTTCGAAATACTCCGAGAGGTATATAATTGACACATTGATTATGTTTTTTTTCCTAAAGAATGTGCCAATTACTTGTATCTAATAGTTAACCTAATATAACAACCACTTAATTTATGGTTTTTAAGCTCACAGTTGAAGTTAAGATCAAAGTTGTATCATCATTGGAGTTGAGTTGATAGTTGTATCTAATAGTTAATTTAAAAGTTAATATAAAGGTTGTTGGAATATTGGACAATACTGAGAGGGGTGGTGAACCAGTATTGATAAATTTTTAACAATTTAAACCACTTTTAATTTATTCATTAAAACACATGATTAATATTAACACACAGAAGAAAATTTTATCATGGAATCCCAATTGGGTAAACCACTAATACTTTCTATTACTTCAAAATTTTGTTTACAAATAGTTTCTTCCTGCTACTACATAAAAGGATGGTATTACACCCTATTTACCAACAACTACTGGAAGGAGTCTACGACCCCATTGTTTATCAGCTGCTACTGAAAGGATGCTATGACACCTGATTTACTAGCTACTACTGGAAGAAGGATACAACCCCCTGGTTTATTAGCTACTATTGAAAGGATGCCATGACACCCTATTTACCAGCTGCTACTGGAAGGATGTTGCTACACTCTATTTACCAGCTTCTACTAGAAGGAGGCTACAACCCCCTCCAAGCATCTAGATTTCCTTAGCACCACCCTACCATCCTAGCATGTTTTTATCGAACTTCCAGATCTTCTTATGTCTTCCTTGGTCTCTGTTTTACTTGTTTCTACACCGATATGGACTACAAAGATGATTTCTATCACTCATCATTGTCTATAAATACCCTCTAAAACATTTTATGTGAAATCATCTCTTCACCATTTCTCCTTTTCATTCTTAGATCGTGCCTCTTCATGAAGAATCAATTATTCTTTTTAACAATTCTTTAACTCTATTTAGGTTTATCAGTCATACCTTTCCGCAACAAAATCTTCAGAGAATTGCCTCTCTGCAAAGATAATTCTTCACCAAAAAACTTCTGAATTTGCCTTTTTTCACAATGATATTTCCTCAATAGATACTTTCAGCAACCATCTTGAGTCGTTGATCTATTGCGGACTCTTTCCTACCCGTCAATCTAACACACATATTTCCCTATGTAATCATCTTTCCACAATTTCCTTATCTTTCTGCAATTGTCTTTTCCCAACAACCTTTATGCACTGTTGATTTCTTGCGAACACTTCCCTAACCGTTGATTTGCGATCATATGCAGATTGTAGATTGCATATTTGTGTTTTGAATTTTCTCAAAATGTCCTTTTGAAACTACCTTTCCACAAGATACTTTCCACACCGTTGATTTCTTGCAGACTCTTCCCTAGTCGTTGATATTTAGATCAGATGCAGATTATGGATTATGGGTTTTCCAAATTTCTTAAAATTTCTTTTGCAATTTGATTTCCACAATATTCCTTTTGTGGTGTCGATATTATACAAACTCTTTCCTGATCGTTGATCTTTATATCAAATGTGGATTGCAGATTGCGGGTTTTCAAAATTTATTGGAAATATATCTATTATTTCCTTTCTGCAATATTTCTTCCACACCGTCGATATCTTGCAGAGTATTTCTTGGCCTTCAATCTTGCAGATTACGAATTGTGGGTTTTCCAATTTTGTTCAAACTACTTCCATAATTTTTCTTCAGCTTTGTCGATCTCTTGCGGAGTATTTTTTGACCATCGATCTTATGGATTGAGGATTACGGAATGTGGAATCACAATTTCCTATTTTGGGCCTCCGCAATTCTCTTTCGCTACTTTGTTTCCACATTTCTTATGAACTGTTGATTTCCTTGCAGGTTCACTCCTCGTCGTTGATCTATGACCAAATACGGATTGTGGATATTCACTTTTCTTTATGAAGAAATCATTCACCATCATTAATTTCATTGCGGATTCAATACTGACTGTTCATCTATGATCAAATGCAGACTTGTGTATCTTCACTTTTATTTATGCGGAAATAATTCACCACCGTCGATCTTCTCAAAATTGGCCTCCGCAATTTCTCTTGACTGATTTTGACCGTCTAATTTTTCACTTCACTCTAGCATTCGGGAATGTTATTTTCCACACATATTTATTTTGTAGATCTTATTAAACACCATTTATATCTATCTCTTGAATGATCTGGTCCGTCCAAAATGTCTTTGGCACTTCCACTGCTTTATTTGCGGATCCATCCAAATCTTCTTAGTGCTTCATATTGTTATCTTCCACTACTCACTTTGCAGATCTTTCCCATTTCATTGACCCTGTCACTGATTTTCTATTCGAATTTGTAATTATTTTCTTTCACTAAGTTCACCATGTCATCATGTTTTACTGGTTATTCCTTTGTCATTGCTGAACTCATTTGACATCAATTGACAATCCACGTAACGAATCCTTTGTCCGTTACAGATTTCATCTTGTTATTATGTCTATTGGTTATATCTTTGTCATTCCTGAACTCCTTTGACATCAATGAAAACTATATTTTCAATAATATCCCCCTTTAGAATTGATTCCATCATTTAAACATTCTCCCTCTTTTACAACAATGACAAAGGATAACATGACTGAAATTCATAGACTCCCCCTATCACTGTGCTTCCTTCTGCTCCATTATTGAGTCTCTCTCAATTTACTTCAAGCCAATTCTATGCACCTTTTCTCTATGTCAACCATGCACCAGTATTACCATTTAATCTTGGTCATCTCTTTTCTTTAAGGAATATGCCTTTCATCATACTTCAACAATAGATACCAATTCAATTTTTCTTAGATACCAATTGGAATTTTTTGAATTTGTTGGCCTCTATCTCCTTCTTGTCTCAACCCGCAGTTAAACGACAACACAATACCAACAAGACACCAGAATACATCGGCCTGACAGAGCAAGCTCAGCCGAAAACGCCCACAAGGCAGGCATAGTCTCACCCGATATATCTTAATGGGTAACTTCCAGAACCATGTTTCCGCATATGGCGAGGGATTATAGTCCATTGGAGCGCGGCCAAGGCACTCGACAAAGGCGATAGGACAATGGAGTTTGTCAGTGTGGGACCAGGCACAACTGTATGTCAGTGCACATGCGTCACAAACCTATTATTAACCTCAACAACTAGCACAACTTGTTCGACGACGCTGATTCCTTACACTTGACAGACAGTGCATGACTTATAGTTTAACTTAGAAATTTAACCATGAAATCATGCATAACATTCCAATAATTCTTATACATTCATTCATTCACTGATTAATAATATGACATCATACATGAAACACTAACTCATCAATATACAGTAAGCAACTACTTTCCATTCACACAAACATTCAACATCCATCAATCATTCAACACAGGAAATAACGTGGAAACCCATATGGGAAAAACCACCAAGGTTCTCTTCATCCGGAATGATAATTTGTGTATAGCACCTCATAGTATGCGATCTAAAGACTATTCTTAAGATATGTCTTTATGACTCAATATTCTTTCTCCCATGCTCTCAGGTTTATTCTTCTATCTACTCGTACTGATCCACACACAACCTGGATCGACTCTTTTACCGTTATTATCCGTGCACTCTACTGCATATTACTTCTCCTGCTAGTGGTCTGCACAAACAACTGCAAGATCTATAGCTTAAATGTCTTCTATTGCTACCAGAATCTTCTCTAAGTCTTCTTTCCTACTAACCCTAAACTTCTTAACAAAACTAAGTGACTTCGCGAATAAATAACAAACAACCAACAACAACCCTTATACAGAGTGAGTTCTTCCTATTTATAAGTTCTACAAGACCATGTAGGGTCGACTACATATTGCTCATCTGTTACAGGTTTGTTGACGTACGTATGTGACTATGCACGTAATGGAGGAAAACAACCCAGACCAAGATACTTAAAGCAGGCTCCAATCTGTTTGGGATGGTTGTTCCCAACAGGTTTAAATGCTCTGTTAGCCTGAAAGTCTATAAATAAAACTAAAGCTATTGTTTTGGTTAATTAAATCTACTAAATACCTACGAATTAATCTGATTACTAATAAATTAGTAATATAATTAAATTAATCTATGGACTAAATCTATTCAATTAACTTAACTTATAATATAATAATCAAAAGTTAATCAACATGTTAAATGAGTTCCAAAATTGCATTATTAACAAATATACATTAATTACAAAAATCAAAAAATAACCTGAATCTGATATAAATATAAATGTATGATTCAATGGTTGTTTTTCATAAAATAATTTACAAAAAACAACTATTAATCTGTTCTTGGTCTTATCCCGATCGGGAGCGGAAAAAAAAACAGTAAACTGAAATTGAATTACTAATAATCCTACTGTGTTAACAATCCTGCTAATATTCAGAAGGAATTCGAAAACTTAAACAAGATCGCACAGCAGACGAATATCATAGATATAATGATGACAACACCAAATTTATAATATGATATATATATCAGCAAATCAAAAACAGCGTAAATCGACAGAATATATGTGATGTATTTGCAAAATTCATCAAAGGAATAATGACAAAACATTGATATTGCAGAAAAGGGAAACAAGATCGACTGATATCAAGAACACATTGTCATAGTATTAAAATACTGTAAATGTATATAGATATTACCAGTCTTAAAGATGCTGTAGCTACTCGCAGCAAACTGCCTTAAGTCACAGGAAAATTCTAACAGTAGTCTTGTCCATCCCTTTACAAACTATCGACCCCCCAGTTCCAGCTCTTGGTCTGCTCTTCAAACAGTGAAAAAAAAATTCTTCAATGTTGTTGATCCTTCCCAAAATTATCCTGGCAGTAGCGATTTGATCTGAAAGAGAAATCTCTCAGCTCCACCTCCCACACCATCAAATTCTTCTTCTACTTAAATAATCACAATCAGAAGCAATGGGATCCAAATTTAGTTTAGCACTGGCGAATTTCTGGAACAATTAGTTTCCCTACTGGCCGCAACTACAAAAATCGTGCTCAGAGGATCCCTGAAATCTCCTAGAATCCATCACTTTCTGGCGAAATCCCCCCTACTAAACATAAATGGGCCCGTTCTGGAGAAAACCCATGTGGCGGATTTTTGAGATCTGTCTCCATTTTCTCACATTATGGCCTGAAAAAACGCCTGTCAGTTGAAAACGCGTTTTTAATAACTGGCTGAAAATGAAATTCATCTCCTGGCAGTTTCGTTCATTTTCTCTCTTAGTCCCAGCAATTTATCTGGAAACTGAACTGTTGCTCCTTTAATAAGAGATTATCATCACAGCGAATGCGATCAAAACCAAAGAATCAGTATTGCATAATATCTGGCATGATATCATGCGTACAGTCCCAAACAAACCTAAACTTCAAGAGATAGCATAACTGTATGCTCCTTATTTTATGAACCTGCATAAAAACAATACAACCGCTCACATAAAGAAAGGCAAGACTTGTAAAAATAATCTAATAAAAGGAAAATAGAAGTAAAATCATCTCCCTCTATCATTTTTTTAAACAGAAATATATTTTTATCGATGAACACCGAAAACCAGCATGATTCGGCGGAGAAAATCACTGTGATCCCTTCGTTTTTCTGGCACCTCCTTCATATATGCGATGGTGTTGATATTGATAGTCTTCATCAGTAAGCATGTGTCGTTAATAGGGTTTATGTCGCCAAGACTTAAATACATCACATGCAATATTTGTGTGCTAATAGCACATGCAAAGTGGGATGAAATATATGTTATCAAAATTTATTTGGATATAACATTTTAACTTGTATTTTATCCCCCTTTGAAAACACATGAACCAATGATTAAATAAAACCGTTAATGAATATTTTTATGTATCAAGGTGATTAAAGAGTCATTAAAATATTTAACAATTCTAAAGTCCTTTATAAAGTTCACGTTGATAATGGTATTTTTGCAAAAATGATAGAATTTAGAATAAAGTGTCAATTATATCTAATATTCTAGGTAAATATTAAAAAGATCAAAGAACTTTATTTATATATTTATACAAAATAATTAAAAGGTTTATTTATTTTGTATAAATAATAAAAATGATAAAGTCTATTAATTGAAAAGATACTCATTTGATCTTTATTTATTCAACACTTTAAATAATGTAGCAAAAATAATAGGATAGGCTTAGTAATATATCTTTCAAACTCTTAACCTGAATGCATGGTTTTATCCTCCAATATCCATCGTTTCATGAATCAAAATTATCCATTTATAAGGTGCCAAAAATACAATAATCAGCCTTCCAATTTCAAAACCTTATCAACATGTACGATAACAAAATCACATAATAAAATCAAATAATAAATATTTGGATAAGATTTCAAAATTAGTTTATGACAAATTATTAACACTTATCCCTTGATTTTCAATGCAAATTCACTCAAAATAATAATTTCAAAGTAGTGATTTTGTCAACTAATCCATAGTTTGCAAAGGTTTTCTTTAAAAACATTTAATTTCATTGTTTCAGTAGCTTCTGTAATGTCACCATTTCAGTAGCTGTCAATTCTTTAGGTTTGCTATATGAAATTCAAACATTTCATCAAAAATAAAATACAATTTTATTTGATGAAATAATGTTTTTTAAAGGCTGTTGGGTAGGGGCACAACAAGGTTGTAATCAGCCGTAAAAAATAGTTACAATCTCTCATAGATAAACATAAGGTGCTATAGGCATGACTTATATGTATTCCTTCATTCGTGCAAGGTCTACTGGCATACCCTGAATTTAGCATCCACGATCTTCTTGACCTATTGTTTTCTAACCGTTACCCACTTGCACTCCTGCAAGCTTGCTTTAGCTCCCTTGCGCTCATGTTCTATCTTTCTGTGTCGGTCTGTCTGCTTCCTTCTTGACCTACTTTCCCCTTATTTCATGCACACACTTTTTCTTCCTTGCTTGGTTGTCAACTTCTTCCTTGTGCACTTTTCCTGGCTCAACAGGCCCCCAACACTCACATGTGGCACATCCCGAGCCACTAAGAAAAAGCGAAGTCTTTGCAAAATTCCCTTCCACAAAATTGTAGTCTCTCCCAGTCATTTAGTTTCTAGCATGGGATCAGGCTATGCAGGATGACTAACCTTGTCCTGAAATTCCTTCACCATCTCTTGCACTCTAGCAACTTCCGCTGTTATCTCTTCTTCCTGTGTGGCCAATTTATCCACTCGTTCGAAACTTATATGTTCCCACGGATCTGCCCCTATTAACTATGTAATGGTTTGAAGTTTCTACTATAGTGGCTGAATAAAACCTATGAGCCACGCTGCCTCCAACTGGTGCGCTTCCATTTCCACCTCCCTTGTGCGCTCTTAGTCACAAAAATCTTGGAATTCCTGCTGCAACTGCTTTCTCTTTTCCATCTTTATAACCTTCTCTTGAAATGACAGCTTCTTTATCTCTACCTTTTTTGCATCAATTTTCTCCTCATCTTTGCGCACATTTTTCTTTATCTTTTCTATAGTCACATATTCCATAAGCAATTCATATATCATGGAAACAGCTTCAACTGTCTTAGCATAGAGTTTTTCTCCTTCACTCATCCTTCCAGCAGCCTCATATGTTGCTCTTCTTCACTCTTTGAGCACCTCATGAGGTGTGCTCGGTACTTGCCTTGCCTGCAGCTCCTCAACCTGCTTCTTCAGTTCTGTTGCGATCCCCACCAGCTGGGAAAACATAGCTTGTAATATTCATCTTCCCATCCCTCTTCAGGTGGGAACTTGTAACGAACATAAAATATATAAATATTAAAAATAATATTAATAGATAATTAATAATTAATAATTAATAATTATCAAAGAGTCATGACTATAGGTTGGAAAGTCACGAATGGACATATATAAGTCCAACCATTGTAAATGAATTATATCAATTCATATCATCAATTTAATATATTATTATGGCTTATTTAATATTCCAGATCTTTTGGTAAATATTACTCTATGAACGAATAAATATTTGTTTCAGTGGTATCAGAGCTTTCGTTGCTCGATTTGACCTGTGGTCAACAAATTCAGACCTTGTCTGAAAAAATACAGGGTTTCCCTGAGTTGTAGGTCCTTGACCCTTTTCCTACCCTTAAAATTTATATATATTATAAAAAAAAAAGAAGAAGAAGAAGAAAGAAAAAAGAAAAAATCATTCGTTTCATCTCCATCATCATCCATTGCCCCAACATCTCCAACAATCCCACTCCATCTAATCACTCCCATCCATCTCGCAATCGCTCCTATTCAGCCCTCCCTCCCATTCGATGCTCTCCACCTCACCCACACCCATGCACAAGCCCTCCGCTTCATTTGGTATCGCGATCCAAACCTCCCATCGCAGCTCCACCAGCACTACTCCATCCCACGCAGCTCCGTGCCTGCTGCTACTTCCTCCCTTCCAATCCACTACACAATTGAACCTCCACGCCCCTCCAAACTCACCACCACTCACAATACATCCATTTCTACCTGTGCCTTCACCGCCCTCACTCCGTCTGCACCTCCCTCTTTGCACTTCACCAAAACATTCCACCACACCCTCCTCCCTTGCGCCAAACCCTGCCTACGTAGCCCTTCCCTTCCTGCAGCCATCCATGCTCCCAAAACACCTGCGCACAGCCCTCGACTCCTGCGCAACCACCACGCCATTCTCCCTTCAGCCTCTATGCCACCGCCATCACTCCCTCCACTCCACGACCTACAACCGAAAACAAAAAGCAAACAATACAATATATTATAAATTATACTATAATATATTATTCCAATATATTGTAATATAATATATATAAAAAAATCAAATATTATAATTATTATAATATTTGTTTAAAAAAAAAACCTATATACTTATATAGTTATATTAAAAAAAAACAATAATAATATTAATTAAATAATTAATATTTATTATTTAAAAAAAAACAAAAAAAAACAAAAAAAGAAGAAGATAGTATCCAAAACAAATAAAAGGAAGATCTTTTATCATCGAAGAAGTGAAATAAAAGAAGACAAGAAATCAATACTATATATTGTCGTAAAAGCCAAAATCAAAGAAGGACTCATCAAGAAATTGATAGCCATCTATCATCAAGAAGTCAGAGGCCATGGAAGTTGGTCTGCAAGCACAAATAGAGAAATAGGAAGCCAAATTAAAACACTATCGAAGAGACAATGAAGAATTACGGGACAAAAATATGAAATCGGAAATGTTGATGAAATTACATAAGATGACAAAAGAGCGCAAGGAACAAATAATTTTCGACCAGAACAATCATATAGAAAAGTTGTATGCCCAAATTAAGAAATTAAAAGACGAAAGTGATTTCAATCAGAGACGAACAAATCAAGATAGAAAGAAAGAAATAAGTGATTACGAAGTAGAAACAATCCGCTTGAACAAAATTGTTAACAACTAGGATGAAGAACTGACGCACATACGACAGAAATTAGAAAATCAAGAGTCAGTGATCGACCAGTATCGACAACAGATAAGAGTTCTTCAACAACAAAATGACGAATCTAAAAAGACTCATAAGTCGGAGATCGCAAAAAGTAATAAAATAATATCCAACAATTCTGAAGAAATTTTTAGATTAAGAATTCACAACAAAACCCTGATTACAAAAATCAAAAAATTGAAAAACAAAAGCAAGAAGGAACAATCCGGTGAAGACCTCAAAGGAAAATTACTAGAAAATCAAGAAGAAAACCAGTGTTTAAATAATAGTAATCAGGAACTACATAACCAAATCAAGGAGCTAGAAATTGAAAAAAAATTGCAAGAGGAAAGAATCGAAAGAATTCCAATTCATGAACAATCTACTAGAGAACCAAGAAGAACAATCTAGGAAAATACATCCAAAAATCAAATCGAAGAAGTGAAGACAGTCCTCGTCGCAGTCCAAAGGAGAGAAGAACAAACGAAACCTATACCTTATAGACATCCTAATTATAATCGACATTTTGACCAACGACAGGGTCAAAATGAATATTCACAGAATACTTATGTGGGTATGCGAAAATATCGACATACTAAGCAACAATCGAGACAGATCATTCCACAAAAAGATCTTAGAGCTCCGATAAAAATAGATCTAGGATGGACCACAGGAGATGCTATGTGACAATTCTCTTGGGGAATCCATAATTCATATCGGCTCATCTCCTCAAATGTCGCAAATACAAAATGGAAAGAATTTCGAGATGAAAAGTTAAAATAAATCAGACATAAATGTCAAATACATCTTTGAGGACAAAGATTCACTTAAGGGGAAGGCAATGTAACGAACATAAAATATATAAATATTAAAAATAATATTAATAGATAATTATTAATTAATCATTATCAAAGAGTCATGACTGTAGGTTGGAAAGTCACGAATGGACATATATAAGTCCAACTATTGTAAATGAATTATATCAATTCATATCATCAATTTAATATATTATTATGGCTTATTTAATATTCCAGATCTTTTGGTAAATATTACTCTATGAACGAATAAATATTTGTTTTAGAACTCTGTGATCATGCTTTTAATGGTTTCATCTAATGCAGCATGGCTATCCTCAAGCACCTTGATTTCTTTCTCTTTCTCCTTCAAGAGTGCCTTGCACTACTTGGCCTTCCTCTCTTGTTTTATTTCCTGATAGGAAACAATATTCTCTTGCAGCTGTATTTCCATAACAATTTCCTGTTGTATCTCATAGAATTCTGACAATGAAATATTGGAGAATTCAATCTGTAATGTGACAAACTCCTTGACCACATCATCAAATGAACTTGTTCCTATCCCTATCTCCATTGTGTGCCCGTGGATTTGTACTTTAATTGGTGGCACTAGTTCTGGCATTACAAGCGAGACATTGGGATCCATGCCACATGTATCGACCTTGACAGTGCATTTAACATCATTAATGGCCTCAATAATCTTATTAAGGTTCCCTGCAACTTGGCTAGCCACATTTTCTTGCTGTGTGTTTAGAGCTTCGAGGATTTTCTTGGCGACCTTGGCTATTGCATTTTCTAGCTCCTGAGCATCGTCCTCAGTCAACGTGTTCATGTTAGCTTCTCTGTCATCTTTTCTCTTCTTGTGTTGTGGCCCGCGTTGATGTTGTTGTTCCTTCTAACGGTCATGGGTCTCCTCGTTAGTAGGTGTCTACTCTCCGTTTCTTTGATCGGATCCACCCTCATCACTATTATCAACGTTACCTTGATCATCGCTTGTATTGTTTCCTTGACCATTTCCTTGGACAATTCCAACATCACCTCCCACACCATCATTTCCTCCTTGGTTAGTTGGTGGGTCTTCTTGTTTTTTCTCTTCAAGAACTGGCTCTGCTAGTGGGCCGCACCATTCCTCAGACCACTCCGCAACAATGGCGTCCACTAAAGCATCAGTGATCATGAACCCTACATTTTGTGCTTTCCTGGTCGGGTTGTTCCTTGGTTCCAGGATCATATTATGTGCACCCACCTGGAAATTTATGAAGGAGGCATACTTGTGCACCATCGCAGCATGGATTCAGTGGGATCTCCTAACAACATCATGCAACGTCTCGGCATGTAGAAAAAAATTGATGTTGTTATGCTTCTGATAGATGCTATTTTTCTTATCCTCCCACAAGTTCTGGTACTTTGTGCCATGGCAAGGTAGTGGGACATCCATCTGTATATAATATGGTGGGTTGGCCCACAAGGTGAATGAGATTAGGATGAGCATCTAGGAGTAATAAAATATTACTTGGGGTCCTCCTAGTCCTGCACTACATCGTCTATCAGTTCGTTCAAAAGGAGCTGTGACCAGTTGAAAGTCACACCTTGTGCACATTGTTCTGTAGTCTCTACTGCTACAGCGGTGCATTCATTTGGCCGCATCATGTGCAACAACTTACACAACAGGATCCTCACGATGAACTTCATAGTGATGTATTTGATGAGGGGGATTTAGAATCCCCTATCCATGTGCTGAAGCTTATACTTTTTTTTCATCTGTGGCATCCCTGCCCTAGCGCAAACATGGTGCAGGGTCTTCTCATGCCTTCGACAGTCCTTTGATCGTCGAGATAAGCTCGAAATCGACTAGGTATGGTCAATCGATCCATAGACACCCTCTGTGGAAATAGACTAAGAGTTGTTTCACATATGTGTTGGCCTATAGGCTGTGGAAAAAATGCAGCATGAACAACAAGTTCATCAATCCTTCCTAGTCGACACCAGCAACCCACTTCATTAGCTTAAGAACTTGGGGCCCAGTCGGCCCAGTTTCAATTGTGACCATGCAGTTTGCTTTTTCAAAACCCTCATGCAGTCATGTATCAAAATACTTGAAGTTCAACTTGGAAAGCTTCAGCATTATGTCCACCAGTATGGGTACATGCTTAGGGATCCATGGTGCTACTAAGACTGTATTGGCTTTCGTGGGCAGCTCCACTGGCTTCGCCTCGACTCTCCTTAGTCGAACATAATAGGGGAATTTTTCATATTTCTCCTTAGCTTATGGATCTATGTGGGGTGGGGAGTCCTCCATTCGCTCTTATTCGAGCATGTCTTCCTCCATGGGCACTTTCCAAATGTCATCCACAATGGCCTTGGCCTTGCATTTCATGGACAATGGTGGCCCGAATGGCTCTCCTGGTGCTCTCTCCCCAGCTTGTCTCAGCTTTATGATAGGTCATGTAGGTGGATTTGGTGGGTTTTGAATAGGGTTTAGCACCGCACTCAAACCAGGAGGTTGAATAGGGCCCAAACAAGGAGTTCGAATAGGGCCCAAACCAAGAGGTTGAACAGGGCCCAAAGCAAGCATAGGTTTATTTCTCGTTTGTGACATTGGGTTGAATTCTTATTCTTGTAATTCAAGTGATTGAATATATTTCTCAATTGCATAGGTTTAGGCAATGGTGACATCAGATAAATTTCAAGCACTAGAAATATCAATAACCATGGGTTGTGACTCACTCTGTGATAGGCTTCGACTCTGTAAACTCTCGGCTCTAGTTCTCTTAGCTCTCTCTCTGCCAACGCATTTTGCAATTTTCATGCGATGGATGTTCGAGGTCTAATCGGTCACATGGTCTTCTCGGTCGACACATTACTTCATTAACTTGGCAACTTGAGTGCTGCATTGTACCTCTCAGAACAGTTATGGAAGTTATGTCGAGGACGACTAATGGGACCAAAAAGAACGTCATCATTCTCTTTGTATCTCTTCAAATTAATGATGCTTAGCTATCATAACTGCCTCAATATTTGCTAGATATTTTCACTTTAATGTCAACCATCTTGTGATTTCCTCTTTTTCCAGCACTCTCCACTTTTTCTTACGTTGTGTTCTTTTTCTTGCACTTTCCACTTTTTCTTGCGCTGTGTTCTTTTTCTTGTGCTTTCCAATTTTTCTTGCGTTGTGTTCTTTTTCTTGCGCTTTCAGCTGGTTCCACCACAAACACGTGATAGAATAGTTTACATCTTTCTCCTTTTCCTACTTCTTTTTTTTCATGTGTAGCGTGACTCTAGCCAGGGATATTATGACCATCATAGTATGGCTTCAGATGAATTCCATTCACAATACCCGTGATATAAGTACCATCTAGTTTCTGTAATTTTACTGCGTCGACATGAGTGATATGAGTGATCATGCATGGCCCTAGCCAATGTGTTTTTAACTTTCCTGTATGTTTGAAAACATTTATGTCATACACCAACATGAGTCCTCCGACTCTGAATGGTTTGATTCGTATATGGTGATCATGCCATGATTTTTGTCACTTCTTCTCAACTGTCTAATGAAATCCTACGATGAAGCATTCCTCTTCCATATGAATGAGTTGTTTCAACCTTTGTTCGAGAAAATCCCCATCGGTCATCTCTGTCAGCACAACAATTCGCAGGCTCAACACAATCTACTCCATTGGCACAACAAATTCTTGTCCATATACCAGTATGAATGGGGTGTTTCCTGTCAGTTGCTTGTAATTTTTGCGATATGCCCATAGCACAGCTGAGACTTTTTGATCCCATTCATCTAAGTGCACATTTCATACCTTTTTCAATGCATTCTCCAAAATCTTGTTGAAAGCTTCAACCATTCCATTTTCCTGAGGATGATAGGGTGTCATCTTCTTATGCTAGATTCGAAACTCTGCATTCAGCTCAGCAATAATGTTTTTAACAAAATTCATACTTTGATCACTAAGTAGTATTTTTGGAGATCCAAATTTGGTGACTATGTTTTCAAACAAAAACTTTAACACAGTCACAGTGCTACAATATTTAACAGGCGTAGCTTCAACCCATCTAGTTTAAATAGTATGTTGTAGTGATAATCTAATGTGCACTAGTTCTCTTTCCTGATGTGTTGATCGGTCCAACAAAATCAACTTCCCAGTTTTCAAATTCTTAAAAGATTATCTATGGCACAAGCGACATCTCGTCATGGCATGATGGTTTTCCTGTTCTCTGGAAGATATCACAGTGCCTGCGAAAGCTTTTAGAATCCATGTGTATAGTTGGCCACCATAGTCCTTCCTGTAATGTCTTGTGCACTGTTGATTTTCTCACGTAGTGTCCTCCTGCGACACTAGCATGTGCTTTGCTCATTATCCAGGGTCATTCATAAGAAAAAAATACAGCAGCACAGTATTTCATCTATGCCCAACTTATACAAATGTCCTGCAAGTAATGTATAATTGGAAGATTTGACAACCAAATGTTTCTTTTGATTAGTTGAAATTCCTTCAGGTGCATATCTTGTGCTCAAAAAGTGAACGATTGCATTAAAGTCATGGTTTTGATCGTCCATCATGTGGACTGAAAATAGTTGCATGTCAGAAAAATTATCTTCCAGGATGGTTGGCTCTTCACCACTCTTTATCCTTGATAGGTGATCTTTCCCAACACTTAGTCAACGAGGTTTGACAATGACCTCAAAATCAAATTCTTCAAAGAGGAGAAGCCATCTACAGATCTTCCCCCCCAACACTAGCTTGTTGACAAGGTATTTAAATGTTGAATGGTCAGTGTACATCCAAAAATGGCCACCCAATAAATAGTGTCTAAAATTTTGAAGTGCGTAGACCATGGCGAGGCCTTCTCTTTTTGTTATCATGTAGTTCTTTTCTGCGGTTGCTAGTTTTCTTCTTGCAAAAGCAATAGGGTGGTATAACGCACCCTCTCTTGGGTATGTCAAGACTATGCCAAGTGCGACAAACGATGCCTCAACATGAAAATGGAACTCCTTCTTCCAGTCGGGGAACACAAGTATTGGCGCAGTGGCCATCTTGTTCTTTAATTTTTCCAAGATCTCCTGGAAAGATGGCATCCATTGAAACTTTGCATCCTTTTTCAACAATTTCTCCATAGGTGTGATGATCTCTGCATATTCTCTGATGAAATTTTTGTAGTAGCCCGTATGTCCTAGCATTGATTTAGTTGTGTGACTGATTTAGGTTGTGGTAAATCAAGGATAATCACAATTTTTGTTGTATCAACCAAAAAACCATCTCGACACATGACGTGACCCAACAGAACACCAGACAGTACACAGAATATACATTTCTTATAATTAAACATGATCTAATACTGGTGACATTGGTCTAGCATCATGTGCAGAATCTCAATATGATCTCTTACTAGACCAAACACAATCCAATCATCAAAGTAAACCTTAAGAAATTTATGAATAAAATCTTTAAAAGTAGAGACTACTATTCTAGAAAAAATAACAAGTGCATTATTGAGTCCAAAGGGAATTACCATATACTGGTAGCATCCCCATTCGATGACGAAGGTCGTTTTGTGGCGATCCTCCTTTGCGATTCTGAATTGATGATAGAAAGAGAAGCCATTAGTGAATGAATACATTTCTTTCCCTCTGACGCTTTCAAGCACTTCATCTGTAAATGATGTTGGCAATGGGTCATGCAAGCATCCATCATTTAACTTCCTTAGGTCGACACAGATTTTGACTTCACTTGTTGTCTTCTTATCCTGGATTACTATATGTATGATCCATTATGATTCCTCAACAAGTTAAATGATTCCTGCGTTGAGCATGTGATCTAATTCTTCTTTTACCTTCTCTTTATACCTTGGATTCAACCTATAGGGTCGTTGCTTACTGGTTTTAGCATCTAGTCGCAAAGATATTTTCATCTCCCCTAGATCTCCTACTATCTCATTCATCTCCAAAAAATTGGTAGGGAATAGGTCCTTGTATTCATGCAGCAAGTTTGTGATCTTTGCGACTGTCTCTTCATCCCAATAATCTCCTATATTAGCGAACTTTGGGTTCTCTGGAGACCCAATGTTTACTTTCTTTATTTTCAACGGCTTAAGGAACTGGTCACTTGAAATACCACTTCCTTCTACTGCGTGGGTGCCCTCTGATTCTGGTATGTTTATGTTAGTCGGATCATCATCTGGGTCTCCATTTGGATTGTAGCAAGCCATCCATTGTTGAATGGTTGCATTGCACTGGTGAGAATTGGCCTCTTCAATAGGGATTTCAATGAATATCTCCTCCTTTATCATTTGAAGCACACCATCAACTATGGGTTTCTCATTAAAAAATTCAAATGTGTGCGTGAACTACTTAGCGAGCCCTTCCCAATCTTGGGTTCCCATAGATGCATACTAGGTTCTAAGTGTCATTTCCAATGTATGTATGAAATGATGGACCCATTCCTATCACGGTTACTCTGCAAATACCATGTGACACTGATTAAGATGTTCAACAGAGTTCGCCAGTCTTGAATACTTGTGATTCATGAGGGTGAACTATTCATCAAATATGACTTGCATCAATATTTTTCAATGTGGTCAATCTGTTATGGACTTCTTGTGCACACCCCACCATCTAGCAGGTGTATCTTTTAGCACATGGTATAGCACAAACAAGCGCTATGATTATGTTACAAGTCCTTCAAACTTAGTTATGAAGGTCGCAAGGTTAGGTAAACCTTCATAGGTTGGTAACTCTCTTAACTCATTCTCCACCTGTTGCACATACCTTGTAACTATTGCGCACCTCCTCATAGAGACCTCATGTAGCCTATTTTTTGAATTCTCCAAGGCCTCCCGTGAGTCGGATCTGCAAGAACTAGCACTCTTCCAGCTCAGGCTTCCATCCATTGTTGGATTGATACAGTATTTTTGTATGGAAGTGGCATTGTAGATATGGTCGATATATTCAACCCCTCTCTCATTGTAGATAGGCTCAACATATCTCTATCCCTCTACTGGATCAATTGGTGACACTACCCTCATCTCGTCATCATCAAATGAGAGAATCATTTTCTTGAAGTTTATAATGTCTTGGTTGTTTATGGCCCAATGTATCCCCAGCAGCGCAGGGTATGGGTTTGTGTCATCAACAATTTTAATAACTTTAAAGTCTGCAAATCTATGACACCCTTCAATTTCGATAGGAACATGACTCAACAAGCCAATGGGTAGGACCTTTTCCTGATTTGCAAGTCATAGCTGGACAAAGGACCAATCCAAACATGGCTTTCCCATACTTTCCCAAGTTTTTTGTGTCAAAATATTGACATTATAGACTAGGTCTAAAATTATGTAATCCAAGTTGTAGTCGCCTATCTACGCAGTCATTCTTAACTCGCACCCAGTTTTGAATTTATTTCTTACTTGGTTAACTTCCTTTTCAGGTTGTGGCTCTATGGGTGTCTCTTCTATCATTTCTTGTAGTTCTGTGATAGTATCTTTATCTTGTACTAGCATTAAACAACTTGAGAGAAAGGACTTGAGCTTACTAACCTTTTGTGGGACATTCTTCTAAAATATGCACTGAAATCATTCAAGCATCTCCCTAACTTCTTCTGATGTCGACGGTTACTCTGGATCCAGAAATTCTAGTCGCACATCCCAAAATAATTCCTTTTGTTTCTGGACATCGAACAACACCTTCTTCTGCGCCGCAGGATGTACATGTGACTATAGTTGTTCTTGTGGTTTATCCTGATCAGCTTCAGTTGCAACACCTCCTTGTGTTACGATAGAGACATTTAGATATCGTGGTTCAGTCACAATCATATGGACATTCATCTTAGGATTTGGATTTGGGTTCTGCGCAAGATTAGGTTCTGCAATGGCCCTTGCTTGCCATTTTGCAATCAACTAAGGACATTTCTCCACATTATCGTCTTGTCCATTAAAGTATGAACATTTCCTTGCAGGTTCCAGGAAATCTCTTGCATAGTGACCTAGTTATGCATAGTTATAGCATGTAATATGACCTCTCCCTGTACCAAACCTTCCTCCTCTTCCTCTTCCTATGAAGTTTACACCACCCCTTCCCTGATGGTGTGGTTGTTGTGGTGTGTACTGATTTGTTGGTAGTGCAACTAGTAGTGATTTTGTTGTGCATATGGTTGTTGTGGTGCATACTGAGGTTGATACTGGTTCTAATACTGATTGGGTGGAAACTTCCCATGTTGATATGACATTTGTGACGATTCATCTTGAGTCTTCTCCTCATTCTTCATCAAGTAGGTATCGACGATTTTTTCCTTCAGGAGTTGGTATGCTCTGCAATCTTTCTCTTCATGCCCTACTGACTTAGATAATTTACAAAATAGGTTTGTTGGGGTACTTACAACCTTTTTCAAGTATAAACACCATTAGTGGTGATGCCCTCTAGACTAGCATATGCGCACGAGGGTAGTCCGTGGCCATTTAGTGGGTTTGGTACACCAGATGGGAAATAAGTCATGAAGGTTGTTGATGTATTTGTAACTTCCAAATGTATTCATCCATATTTATTATGTATTGTAACCCGATGTTTATTCTGGGATGTATTTCTAATGTACTTGAGTCATGTCATACCTTGATTTTTATTTCGGGAAGTTTCTATAATGTAAACAAGTCATGTCAAGTCATTGTGGGTAACCCTCCTATTGGTCAAGGGTTAAAGTTCCCACAGTTATGGGGCCCTAGGGTTATTAGACTATGCTAGATAATTTGACCCTAGGTGATTAATTATAAGCCAAGTAAATAGTCCCCACTATTGTGTTAAGGATAAACCTCCTTGTTGGTTCGAGGAGGCAAAGTCCCCACAAGTTGTGGGTCACTAGGGTTATTAGACACTCCTAGAGATGTCGGATCTAGTAAGTAATTGTTAAGTGAGGCCAACATGTTGGAGTAGGTTTCAAGTGAATGAAAGAATATAAATAGAGAGTAAGCCTCTCTATTTATCACACACACACTCGCTCATTGGGGCACATGAGTGAGAGGAGAAGTTGCTAAGACAAGAGAGAGACTGCTACTGTCAGGAGATCATCTTTATGTTTTTGGGTTTTACTTTTGGTGTTGATTCTATATCTGAGGAAGTTGCATGGTTTTATCCTTTATGGTTTCCCCAAGGAAAATATTTGTGTCTCTTGTCTCTTGTGTTTTATTGTTGTGCATGTTATTCTCTCAGTTAAGATCCTAAGATCATAATGCTAGCTTGAATGATAAAAATATAACATGGTATCAGAGCTAACCTAAGAAGAAGATTGTGCATTTGTAGAAGCTAGGGATTCTTACTTTTTGGGTCTCTCTCCCCAATCCATCAGCAAAAGTATGCTAGGTTGACTCTCCATTGAAGGGCACATCTTTCGGTCGAAGCAGAATTCGATTCCGAGCATTTTCAATTTTGGTGCAGAAAATTAGTGTTTCTTGCAGAAGAGGAATTTTTGAGTGAGCTCAACATAGGATTTCTATCCTCATCAAAATCGAATTTTGGAGACCCGGATCAAGATTTTTGGTTGGGTGAAACTCCGGGAAATTCAAACCCTAGTTTGACCCCGAGCTAGAAAAACCCTAAATACTAAAACTACTAAGTTTTGTTACATTCACTATATCCTGAGATTGGAGAAGGATAAAGATCTGAAAATTGTAGCGGCCAACAAAAAATTCTTTATTTACATTGTGTCCAAAATTCAGCCTCAGCTTCACTATATTATGGGAGATATGAGCCCTCCAATTTAGGGTTCCAACCTCTTCTAGAATTAATCCCTAAACCGGACACCTGGGGAGAATGGATATATATTGAGTTGCACAAGTCCAAATGAAATTTATGAATATGTTATAGAAAGGGAATAGAATTTTATCTCTATGCTCCTATTTTCAAACTTCGAAGATGAACCAGTGACATGTGGAAGTTTGTACAACATAGCTGTTCTGAAGAGTCCTGTAACAGGTCAACTTAGGAAAATGACCATAAGTCCCAATTGGTGAAACCAATTCCAATGAAACCTATGGTGTTGGAACAGGGACATGCGAGGATACCCCATTACTAAATTTCAGAGTCATAGGAGTAGTAATTTAATACATACCATAGAAACAGTAACAGGCATTTCTGCAAAAGAATTTGGAAAACTAGGGCTTCTTGTTTCGGGAGCTTCCCTCCACTGTTTTCATAAAAGGAGTACATTGGAAAGCTCAACCTGATGATATCTATCTTTCTATCCAATCAGATCTGAAATATTCCAAGTTTTGAAAATTAGGGTTTCTCTGACAAACCCTAGATCAGCCAGTTCTAGAACTAGGACGGACACCTCAAATCGGTAAGATCTAATCTTTTTCTATTTTCATTTGAGGTTCTCATTGCAAAGTGATATATCACATGAGATTGATGATAAGCTTGGTGAAGTTGAAAAATTCCAAGAATGGAAATATTTGATCTCTCTAAAGAAAATGAATTGGACACCTACATGAGTAGAGAGGTTGCAATTCCATAGGGAGATGAGAGTCAAAGCCTTACACAAGAAGAAATTGGTCAAGGCCAAGAAGATCATCGTTGATTCAATCACGGATCACATTGTACCACAAGTGTCTTCCTTAAAGACACCAAAGATGTTTTATTCCTTGACCAAGCTATCTGAATGGAAGAACATACATCAAAATATGACTTTGAGAAAATAGTTGAAGAATGTGAAGATCCAAAATGCAGAGACCATACAGTCATACTTTACGGGGGTCTCTCAAATCAAAGAACAACTTGAAGTGGTAGAAGAAGAAGTGAAGAATGCAGAAGTGGTGATAGCCACCTTGAATGGCCTCCCAGGATCATGGGATTCATTCATTCAAGGAATGTGTGCCAGAAGGAAATGATTACTTTTAGCAGACTCTAGGAAGAGCACACACAAGAAGAATCTCAACTAATAATAAGAGAAAAGAAGATGGGAGCAACTGAAGATCAAGCTCTCACCATTCAAAGAAGATCCCTCAAGCGATGAGGAATATGAAGAACTCAACTATTGAAGAACCTCTTATCCACCTTAGCATTTGGATAAGAAACGATGCTATTATGAATGAAGAAGACGATGAAGCTGAAGGATCAAGAAGGATTCTACCCATGAAACAAATAAAGATAAGTATTCAATTGTCATTTCATGATATTGTTTTGTTATTCATTTGTTTATATTCATTTAATGTATTATGCATGATAGAATGTTTGCATTAATGATAGTATACTACTAATATGCATGTGATGGGTAAGTAGCTCATGGTGCTATACAACTCTCCATTGCTACTTATCTAGAATGAAACCTCTTTGCTGACATATTGGATTAGTGCACAATCTCAATGTTGTCCTGGTAGAGATGGAAGGCATCTAGAAAGGTTTCCATGAGATATGGATGAATGTTGTATTGGATAAATTAGTTGCATGATCATATATTTATGCATAAGAATTTTCCAATATGAATATTCCTTGAGAAATGTTTCTAACCATACAAATGCATTTGACTTGAAGGAAATATCGCATACATAATCGCCTACAAGAAAAGAAGGATGAGACTTGTTCTGAATAACAAGTGACGACAGTTCAATATGAAGAATAATATGATGAATGCATAGACATCATTAATGAAAAACCTTCCAAGAAGTAACCAAGAAGAATGGAAATACCAGTTCATGAAGAATGATGTCTAGGTTGTAGTATCGATACCTGAAGAGAAGTTCGTAGTTCCATCATGCAGTAGATGGAAACATCGTGGGATACAAGGCAAGATTCGTAGCATGAGGCTTCTCACGAAAAGAAGGCATATACTACGAAGAGAAATTTGAAACCAGTGGGAGTTGAAACACATACATGATGAGCTTAATGAAGATCTTAACCTTTGCTACAAGCTTGAAGATGAAAGTCTATACACTAGATGGATACATAGAATATTAGTAGCATAGAAAGCTACTTGTCACTTTGGTACATAATGTTTCAGTGGATGGAGTACGGAAGACAGAGGGAGTATGATGCTCTGCTTCAGAGCGAGTGACTAAAGAATATCTTGAGGTCCGATATGGTACGACAAGATGGATACATTACTGATGAATCTATACTTTACTGAGAGTAAAGCGGATTCCAACCTTTGCTTCAAGGTTGAAGGAAGAAGACCAGTGATGCTCATGTTATGTCTCAATGCACTATTTTCTAGGCATGGAGGTGTGGATAGGGGAAGTATGCAGTAGAGATCCTGAAGAGGTTCAAGATGATGGACTGCATGACCACACCTATGGCATCGAACCTGAAGCCATTGATTTTTGCTTCATGAGAGACAGTTGATGCTACGATGTATCATCAGATGATTGGTTCCTTAATGTACCTGACAAATACGAGACCATATATTTGCTTTGCTGTGAAAACATTGAGACATGTTCACCTAATGGGTGCAAAGCATGCAGTGAGGTACCTAAATGGTATAGTTGATTATGGGCTCAAGTATGAGTCAAATCAGAAGATTAACCTAGAGGGTTATGCTGATTCAGATTGGGAAGGCAGCGCCATCAATAGGAAGACCACTTCAGGGTGTTGCTTCATATGGGATCATGTGTGATCTCTTGGTTTTAGCAAAAAATAATCCTCTGTGGCACTAAGTACAGCTGAAGCAAGGTATGTCGCAGCTTGTTTAGCTAGTTGTCAAGCAGTATGGCTGAGGAAGCTACTGTCTGATTTATTTGATCTCTAGCTGGATGCTACTTGTATACATTGTGACAACTAGAGTTGCATGAAGTTGTTAGAGAATCCAATGTTCCATGACAAGTGTAAGCATATCGAGATCAAGTATCACTATATCAGGTACATGGTGCAGAGGGGATCAGTATAGCTCCAGTATGTTGCGATGGAGGAACATATAGCTGATGTGTTGACAAAGCCATTGGCTAGGATGAAGTTTGAGTACTTCATGGAGAAGCTTGGTGTTCTCCAAATCAATATTTCCTCCAAGGGAAAATGATGAGACCCATAGCCATTTTGACATGGTGAGAGGATTGGTTCCTTCCATGGTCAGATGTAAGGGATGACCCATTCTGTCATGCTAAGAGGATTGGTTCCTTCCATGTCAGATATGAGTGCTAAATCTGTAAGCCATTCTGACGAGTAGGTCAGATGTAAGGGCTGAGCCATTCTGTCATAGTGACAGGATTGGTTCCTTCCATGTCAGATATGAGTGTTGAATCTGTAAGCCATTCTAACGAGTAGGTCAGATGTAAGGGCTGAGCCATTCTATCTTGGTGAGAGGATTGGTTCCTTCCATGTAAGATATGATTGCTGAGCCATTCTGATATGACTGTAAGATTGGTTCCTACATGATCAAATATAAGGGCTATTTCCATTCTTGGAATGGAGCTGCTTGGTGAGGTACCAGGAATACTTGGTCTAGGACTGAGGGCCATTTTGATATGACTGTAGGATGTGTTCCTACATGATAAGATGTGAGAACATGGCCATTCTGATGTGATTGAGGGATGTGTTCCCACTTGATGAGATATAAGGGTTATTTCCATTCTTGGAATGGAGCTACCTAGTGAGGTACCAGTAACCCTCAACCTGGGGTTGAGAGCCTTTCCATCATGGTTGTAGGATGTGTTCCTGCATGGGTGGATGTAAGTGCAGAGCCTTTCCATCATAGTTGTAGGATGTGTTACTGTATGGGTGGATGTGAGTGCAAATCCTTTTCATCATGGTTGCAGGATGTGTTCCCGCATGGGTGAATGTAAGTGCAGAGCCTTTTCATCATGGTTACAGGATGTGTTCCCGCATGCGTGAATGTAAGTGCAGAGCCCTTCCATCATGGTTACAGGATGTGTTCCCGCATGGGTGGATGTAAGTGCAGAGCTCTTTCATCATGGTTGCAGGATGTATTCCCGTATGGGTGAAAGAGAAGTGCCTTTTTAGCATGGTTGCAGGATGTGTTCCCGCATGGCTAAATGTGAGTGTTGGGCCTTTCTGATGTGATTATAGGATTGGTTGCTACATGATCAGATGTGAGTGATGGGTGTGCCTTTCTGACGAGTAGGTCAGATGTAAGTGCTGGACAGGCCATTCTAACTTGGTGTTAGATATAAGCATTGAAGAAAGAACTACATGGAGGCTAGGCCTACAAACAACATGAAAAAGGGCT
This sequence comes from Pseudotsuga menziesii, assembly GCA_001517045.1. NCBI lineage: Eukaryota > Viridiplantae > Streptophyta > Pinopsida > Pinales > Pinaceae > Pseudotsuga > Pseudotsuga menziesii. The sequence continues at coordinate 321,766 of LPNX010976151.1, read as the reverse complement.
AGCTCTGTAGAACTTCCTCTGACGAGAAGAATCATGAAATAGCACCCGTGATTATCCAGTGATGATGATCCAGCAGTGATGATCCAGATCGAGTTATGATCCAGATCCAGTAATGATGTCCAATGATGATCCAGATAGAGTGATGATCTAGATCCAGTGATGATGATCCAAATCAAGTGATGATCCAGATCTAGTAATGATGTCTAGTGATGATCCAGATCGTGTCATGATCTAGATCTAGTGATGATGATCCAGATCCAGTGATGATCCAAATCTAGTGATGATCTAGATTCAGTGATGATGACCCAGATCGAGTGATGATCCAAATCCAGCTGAAGATGACTTGAAGATGAATATGACAAGAACTCAATAATGATCCAGATGATACAAAGAAGAAGACTTGTATTGATAAATTGTGTCGAGAGAATACCTTCCTAGTTAAGAGGGAGTGTTGATGTATTTGTAACTTTAGAATGTATTCATCTATATTTCTTGTGTATTGTAACCTGATGTTTATTCCAGGATGTATTTGTAATTTACTTGAGTCATGTCAAACCCCGATGTTTATTATGGGAATTTTCTATAATGTAAGCAAGTCATGTCAAGTCATTGTGGGTAACCCTCCTATTGGTCAAGGGTTAAAGTCCCCATAGTTATGGGGCCCTAGGGTTATTAGACTATCCTAGAGAAGTTGACCCTAGGTGAGTCATTGTAAGCTGGGGCAATAGTCCCCACTGTTGTGTTAAGGATAAACCTCCTTGTTGGTCGGAGGAGGAAAAGTCCCCACAAGTTGTGGAGCACTAGGGTTATTAGACACTCCTAGAGATGTTGGCTCTAGTAAGTAATTGTTAAGTGAGGCCAACATGTTGGAGTGGGTTTCAAGTGAATGAAAGAATATAAATAGAGAGTAAGCCTCTCTATTTATCACACACACACTCACTTATTGGTCCGCATGAGTGAGAGGAGAACTTGCTGGGACAAGAGAGAGGCTGCTACTGTTAGGAGATCATCTTTATGTTTTTAGGTTTTGCCTTTGGTGCTGATTTTATCTCCAAGGAAGTTGCGGGGTTTTATCCTTTATGGTTTCCTCGAGGAAAATATTTGTGTCTCTTGTCTCTTGTGTTTTATTGCTGTGCATTTTATTCTCTATGTTAAGATCCTAAGATCATAGTGCTAGCTTAAATGATAAAAATCTAACAAAGGTCGGAAAATTATCCTTGGTGTGTCCATCCGTTCTACATTTTGTGCACCATAAATATTATTTTTCTTCCTTGTCCTTCTTGATGTCCTGCAGTTGTATCCTCATATTATCCAACTACGACTGAATCTGCACCATTCTTATGGCACCATCGTCGATTAGCAAGGCCTCTAGCTTCATTTCCAACTCTAGCGCTTATGTCTGCAACTCAATATTTTGTTGCGTTAATGGACCTTGGATGTGTGGTAATAGGGAAACAATAAACCATTCTTTATGCTATAAATCTGACATTTGGAAGCTTACTTTGTCCATCAAAGTTTTAAACTGCTGGTCAAAGTCCCATATAATCTCTACCAATGTTTGTTTTATCTCCTTGATCTTAGAAATACACTGCATTTCAGATTTAGGTTTTCTGAAATTAGAGATCATATTGGCTCAGATATCATCAAGGGTCTTTTGCAGAGTTTCGGTCGGTGCGGCACATAACTTCATAAACTAGTCTAGCGCACGAGCCCTCATAGTCATGATCATCTGCACCTTTCTTATGTTTGTATTATGGACTAACCGAACCATCCAAATAGCTTCACATAGGAACCAATGTTTCTCTAGATCTTTTGCTTCATTCCCATTGAATGTAGGTAACCAAATATGTTGATGAATATGTAACTTCGGAATGAATATTGTAACCCGATGTTTATTCCAGGATTTATTTGTAATGTAATGGAGTCATGTCATGCCCCGATGTTCTGATTGGGAGGATCGATAATGTAAACAAGTCATGTCAAGTTATTGTGGGTAACCCTCCTATTGATCAAGGGTTAAATTCCCTACATTTCCAGGGCACTAGGGTTATTAGACCCTCCTAGAGAGGTCAGCCCTAGTATGGTTTAGGCATGTCTGGAATTAGTATAAATAGAGAGCTAGCCTCCTGTTGAGGCCTGGAAAATCGTAGGCGGCAACAGTAAGGGATTCTCCCCAATCAACGTTCCCAACTAGCCCGTTGATTGTTTGGTATAGGGAATCCATCCGGTTTGCGGTACGGCTACCGTAGGTCAAGAAACAAATCAAAGGCTTTACCGGTTGTGGCCCGGCCCACCGAGTTTTGTGTTTTTGACTTTAAGAAATGAAATGCAAGTGCCTAACTAAATGCAGGGTGATCAAGATGCAGGGATTGGTCACAATGTGATGCGCAGGTTCTTACCTCTCATCTTATGCTCGCAAGCAACCAAATCAGATACAATAAGAAATAAACTAACTATCTAATCTATCCCTAGGGAGTAAAGGTATCATTTTGGGTGAGCAATACATTTTTTTGTGCATGCATTATGAAGAATCACAGATAACTGGTGTTTCTTTCAAGACACACGAACACTTCCAGGTATTCAAATGACCAGATAACCGATCATTTTTTATAACAATATTTATTACTCATAGTGAAAAATATCCCAGAAACTACTGAAGAACACTTAACAAGAACATAGGTTCGGGACATTAAATACTCTTACAGTAAATGAAACATAGCTGAAAATGAAATAGTTCCTCTTCAACATTATTCATTGAGTTGCATTGATACATTCCACTTTTCACTTTCTCCAACAAGCAAAATTGCAGTTTCCTTTGCAAAAAGAAGTAGTTCCTCTTACAAGCAAACATTTACAAAATTTTCCAGGGGAAAAATCCCCTTCTCATTCCTACTTTCAGATATTTAAACTACAATTTGTGACCCTTGGGCTACCTCCTCTGTCTCCTTCTCAGCTTCCCAATGCTTCAAATTCTTCTACGAACTATTAGTAACTGACAAGTATTCAATTTCCATCTCTTCGTTGCCATTCACACTGTCTTTTCTTTCGCTTGTTCTTCTAGCCTCAATTTGATCCACGCCGAAATGCTCAGTAATTCCACCAATCCCTTAGATCCCCCTGCACAAAAACAGAAAAGCATCATTTATGTATTTACGTTACATAACAAAACAACAACATCTACTCATGAAACAACCATCCCGCAAGGAAATTACTAGGCGTCGACACCACTACCTCGACCATGGCGAGAAACTTACTGGTGGTTCAACAAGACTCACGTCAGAAAGGGAAATCACTCTGCAGGTGGGGAACCATTAATCGGACGCCGGAAGGGTAGGACATCGGAGGTTAAACGAGTCTCCCCAGCCGCAACGGCGGACGAGACCAGGGTTGAATACATAAGCTAACCGCGGGTGGGGAAAGACCAAATCGGACGTCAAAAGATACTCGCATCAGAATCTCACTAGCTCTCCCCAGCTGCAATGACGGGAGGGTATAAACTACAGTCCAGCGATTTAAAACCAAACGAATCGGGCATCGGGGGGATCCAGACTTCGGACGAATGAACAATCTTGGAGCCGTAACGACGGAGGGGCTGGAACTTTGCAGCTTCTAATCTAACAACAAAAAGAGGCCCGATCATAGGAAAATCAACGATTAAAACAACACTAAGGGTCAACTGCAGCCAAAGTCATTTTTCCTTTGCAAAGGCTGCCCTGAAGAACAGGATTTTATTTCTTCGGCTGGTAAACCCGACATCCACGACTCGGACCAAAATTGAACATGGCACACATAAATCTATGGGCATCCAACTTCAAAGTAAAACAAAAAGAAGACACGCTCAAGAGGCCCAAGAGTTCAACGATCAATCTATGCGAAATAATGAGGAGGGGACTAGAAATTAAACATTAATTTGGGGGAGAACGGTTGCGGCAGCAACAACTGGCGATTATCTGGTGAACCTAGATCTCTGGGTGATTATTTTTCTTTGAATAGTAGACTGTTTCTCAACAAAAGCATCCATTGAATTCTTCCAGCTATCCGGATTTCTCAAATAACCTAAGTGTGTACCTTAATCATTGATACTAGTCCAATTTGGGGAAGGTGAAAACCTAGACCTTCAAGTCCAGATAACTCTGTTGAGGCCAACGTATGAGTCTCATTATTATCCCTATCTTCAGGTAGCTACCATCGTGGACACCACAGGATTATAGCAGACAGTAAACAACAATATTCATTTTTTTCCTCGTTCCCATGCCATTTTAACATTTTGTGCTTTTGGAATTTTGTCCCTTTCAAATGAGTCCTTCTGTTCTCCTTTCTTACTAAATTTTAATTCGGGATCCTCTATCCCATAGTGCCCTTTTGTGTGAGTGGTGTACTTTAAGTTTCAGCTCACGGACAGAGAGGATCTTTTGGCAATTTTAGTATTTATGATTCAGCACCCTCTTTGAGTCTATGATGTTTTTATAGAAGTTTGACTCTTTATTTTCCTTTTGGCATTCACTTCTTGGCATGGGATCATTTATATTTAACACCCTGTTCACTTTTCTCTTTTCCATGGCCCCCCCGTTATCGCCCCTTAGACATTTAAGTGTGATGTGGATGGAGCCTCAACATAGTATTCCAGACTCTTTGAATCCGGTTCATCGTACAGGGATTAAGCAGGACTTCAATGCACACAGAGATTTCAAGAAAACTGCTGGGCTGGAAGAAATTCAGACAGCAATATACAGTATGACTACTCAAACGTGTCTACTATTCCCATAAATTTCATTGTTTCTCAAATAACCGCTAGTTTACTCCCTTTATTGAAACCAATAAACTTAAATTTAAACAAAGGAAAATATGACTCAAAAACAACAGAAAGCTTATTTATGTACAAAACAGAAAAACTCAAAGAAAACTTCAAGAAAAGTAAGGCTTGAGAACCAAACCATTAACTGGCAAGTTCTCCTCCCATCCCTGTAAATATTGTAGCTTATAAGTAGCAGGGCCAAGTTTTGCTGTGATTTGAAACGGGCCTACCCATAAATGCTGGAACTTAGTATGCTTTCCCTTCTCATCGTGAGGATGATCCCATTTGAGAACTAGGTCTCCCACTTCCAAGTCCTTTTTTCCAGCTTTATGTTTGTCGAACCATCTTTTGACTACCTCCTGCTGTTGTTTGAAACGCTCTCTAGCCTTGGATCTAGCTTCTTCTGCTTTCAGGAGATCGTATATTCTTATTTGCAGAACCTCATCATCCGACCCCCTAGACTCCTGAGCTAGTATGGAAGATGGTAGCAGGATATTGGGAGGTAGGATGGCTTCCTTACCGTACACAAGGGTATAGGGTGACGCTCCTATTGTAGACTTGGGGGTAACTCTGTCAGCCCACAGGGCGTTGGGTAAGGCTGAGTGCCAACTTCGCTGGTTTTCTATGACGGTCTTCTTCAGGATTCTAATGAGGTTTTTATTGGAAGATTCAGCCAGGCCATTCCCTTGCGGATAGTAGTTAGCAGAATAATGTAATTTTATCCCTTTCTCATGAGCAAATGCAGTCAATTTAATGGATGAAAAGTATTAACATTATCAAAGACTAACGAAATTGGAACTCCAAACCTGGTCATGATATGATCTTGTAGGAAACTGATGACTTCGTCTTCGTTTATCTTGCGCAGTGGGATAGCTTCGACCCATCGAGTGAAATAATTAGTCACAGTAAGAATGTACTTGTGCAGAAGTGAAGAATTTGGTTTTATTGCTCCAATGATGTCCAAACCCCATTGCTCGAAAGACTTTGTGATCATTACAGGCTTTAGAGGTGTTGCTGCTCTAGGTTGTCTCCCGCCACATCTTTGGCAAGTGTCACATTTTCTGATGTGCGCATGTGCATCCTTGAAAAGCGTTGGCCAGTAGTAACCAGCTTTGAGGACCTTATGGGTAGTAGTGTCCCCTGAATAATGTCCCCCAGCCAGACCATCATGCAATTCATACATTACTTTCTCAGCATCTTCTTTCTCCAAGCATCTCAGGAGGACCCCATCGTAGGTTTTCCTGAATAATACGCCTTCCACGATTTGGTAGGAAGCTGATTTCAAACACAGAGCTCTTCTTTGTTTGGAACTCCAATGTTCTAGCAACATCCCTGACTGCAGGTAATGCACAAGGTCTCTATACCAAGACTCAGGGGCTATCAATAAAGGACACACATCCATTACATGCAACTCAGCTTCATCTTCCCATGCTTGTTCTTCGTTGTTTCTACTTCCAGTCATCAATTTGCATAACCCTTGACCTTTCACTATAGTGGCTGGATTGAATTCAAGGTCGTATTCTTGAAGGGCTGTTACCCAGTTGCCCCTTCTTTCTCCTAACTCTTTCTGAATGAGAAGGGATCTTACAGCTGGGTAAGGGACTATTACTTTAGTCCTATTTTTTAATATATAAGGCCTGAATTGTTTTACTGCCTTAAACACTGCATACGCTTGTTTATCAATGGAAGGGTAGCCTAATTCAGCCCCTTGTATTCCAGTGCTCATAAAAGATATCAGGAATTCATCACCCCCATCCTCCTTTTGCGTAAGCATAGCTGCCAATGAATCATCGGATGCAAACGTATACATAATAAAGTCTTTGTCAAAGTTTGGAATTTTCAGAGAGGGCGCATGTGAAACATCAGCTTTGATTTTGCTGAAAGCAGTCTTTTCAGTCTCAGTCCATTTAAACTGTGCATTTTGCTTGACCATCTGCTGCGGTGGCTTAACAGTCTAGGCAAAATCAGGCACAAACCTACGTACGAAATTTATTGTTCCCATGAAGGATTGCATTCCTTTTTTATTATGGGGCATAGGGATTTGTTCAATGGCCTTATTTATTTCTGGGTCTATAGATATACCTTTCTTTGAAACTATATGCCCCAGCAACTTACCTTCTGTGACCGCGAATACGCACTTCTTTGGATTGAGGGAAATGCCGTATTTTCGACAGCGTTCGAAAATTTGCTTTAGGTGGAATGCATGCTCCCCTCTTTTCTTCGATAATATTGTGATGTCATCAAGGTATACCATGACACTTCATCCAATTAGTCCACGGAAAGCTATGTCCATAGCCCTCTGAAACGTCGCTCCAGCGTTAATCAATCCAAAGGGCATCCTTCTGTAAGAAAACGTCCCCCATTTAGTTCTGAACGTTGTCTTCAATCTATCTTCCTCAGACACTAACACCTAGTTGTAGCCAGAGAACCCGTCCAACAATGAAAACAATTCAGAACCAGAAACCAGCTGTAGCAATTGCTCCATGGGAGGCACCGGATAGTTGTCTTTATCTGAGGCGCGGTTTAAGTTTCTGAAGTCCACACACAGTCTGATTTCTCCTGACTTTTTTCTAACCGGTACCAGATTGGACACCCATTCAGAGTGCCTGACTTTAAAAATAATTATAGCATCTAACAATTTCTTTACTTCGCTCTGAATTAGTGGTTCCAACTTTGGGTGCATCTTCCTCAACGGCTGCTGATATGGTTTAACGCCTGCTTTAATAGGGACGATATGCTTGATGATGTTGGTGTCATAGGTTTTCAAATCTTCGTACGTCCATGCAAAAACATCTTTATATTGTTTAAATAAGCTGACGAATTTGTCTTTTTCTGTTGGTGAATAGCACTTGCCGAGATTCACGAACTTAGGATTGTTCTCAGTCCCCAAATTTATTAGCTCGAACTGTAGAGTTGAGCTGTGCGTCTTCACGTTAGCGGGTTTTCTGAACTTTTCATTCAATTCAAACATCTTCTCTAACATTCTAACCCCTTTAGGAATGAAATTATCATATTTCATCTCAGCCTGATGTTCCTCATCGTCGATAACGGCCCCTTTAAAGGTCTCATCATTTGTCAAACACTCGATTATTTGCTGGTCGTTGTCAAATACTCGCACGTTGGTGATCATGTCAGGTACCGAAGGCCTGAAAATTAATTCAACAGAACATCTGTTATTAGTGGGTACCAGCCTGGTGGCTGATGTGGCCAAAAGATCAGCGGCCACATTTTTCATTCTCGGGATTGAAATAATATTGAATGCATGAAAACATTTAAGAAAATCCCATACCTCGTTTTGGTAAGCTTTCAAGTGGGGGGAAACACAATGTATTTGATTTCTTATTTGCTTTACAACTATTTCTGAGTCCCCAAAAACTTTTAAATTACTTACCTTCAATTCAATCGCTTTCTTGAGTCCCTGCACCAGTGCTTCATATTCAGCTGTATTGTTAGTACATTCAAACTCTAATCTACATGATAGGAAATGTTTATTCTTTTGTGGATCAATAAGGACACATCCATCCCCCGACCCTTCTAACGTCTTTGAGCCATCAAAAAATAAAGTCCAAAAATCATTAACTACTGAAAATGAATCTATTCCTACTGCTAAGTCTACTATGTTACAGTCAATCTCATCAGCCTAAGAAAATCGAAGGAGATCAGGCTAGGTGTCAGATGTGTTGCTGGCCTCTTTCGCTTGATAATTCCCTGGTTCCAGTTCGAGAAAGTAGTTTCCCAACAGAGGTTCGACTGGTACATTATTCTCATTCAGTTGAGTAACATTGTACTTCATGTGAGGTTCTCTCAACACCTTAATCTGATTGGGACTTCCTTTGTACGGAAACCACAGGTGCGACCAATCTGAGGCGAAATATCCATTCAATTTAGCTGACCAATCTCTGCTCAGCACCAGGCCGTAAGCATCTGGTATATCAACCACCACGATGTTAATAACCTGGCATACTTTGTCATTTGATGCCAGACGAATTAGAACATCCTCCATCTCACCAATTACCTTAACGTCTGTCCTATCCAATTGCACCACCCTCGACGTGGTTGGCTTAAACTGCCCGTTGATTTTCTTACATACTGATACGGGCATGACATTAATTGATGCCCCTGAGTCTACTAGACAATTGTGAACGTTATGGTTAAAAATTTCAAACGTCAGGAGGAAGGGTGGCTATTTAGTTTTAGACTTACCTCCAGTACTATCTTCTCCAATTTCTTCTTCGTCCAGAGGTTGATTGTCAGCACGCCGCTCCTCTTCTGATGTTTCCTGTGCTTTCAACAATATTTCTTTTTGTTGAGGTACTTTGCACATTTCAAACAGAGGGACGTTTGCCTTTATCTTTTTTAAATATTCAACAACGTCATATTCTATTTGTTGTTTAATGGACTGAGATTTATCAGCATTCACCTTTTCTTTGTTTAGTTCAGGCAGCGTTCTGTTCTGCTTAGGATCTTGGCTGGTAATAGTGAATTCCAGAGTCTTATCCGCCACGGATTTATCTTGAAATTTCTTCCTGATATTTCTTTGCAGCCTTATGATCTTTGGGAGTAAAAGACTGTCATTGCTAACCGTCCCTTGACTTCTAGTTGTCACGTTAGCCTCCCTGATATCTTTGTTTTTTTTAGTTATATCTTCTTCTGCATCGAGTAAGGAGACAGAACTCCATAATGCCATAGTCTCTTCTTCCTGTTCCTTTGTAGAAGTAGAAGCAACATTTTCTTTCTTTTCATCATCATCTTCTTCCATTAGTCTCGAATCCAACATCTGATTCATAATTAACGTCATTGAATTTATCCATTGTGGACAGTTCCTTTCGGAGTGAGGCTGCTAGTGAAAGGTGCAGAAATTTCCCATCCCTATCTCTGTCAGATTCATAGATGCAGTATTGTGAGGAGGAGTCTGGGACTGATTGTTTTCCTCCCTTTTCTTATAATAAGGCCTATAGAAATTTTGTGTTTCCTTCTCTTTTTCCAAGTCTATGATCTTATTAGACAGCTTTTGCATCATTTTGGCCATACTCTCATAATTTGGTGCTTTCTCCTCTTTAGGCTTAGTGAACAGTAAATTTTTCCTTCTCTCTCCTGATTGTTCGGGGTAATCTTCAATACTCTCTCTCTCAGCCTCCACCACTTCTTCCTCTTCATAGGTTTCTGTCAGAGTAGGCTTGGCCCTACCTTTCGCAAACATGGCCAGATCAGGAACCAAAGCTGAAGTATAGTACTCAATTAGTACTTTGTCTGAAGGCTTGTCTGTTTCAGAAAATTTCTTAAGATATGCAGCGAACCTTTGTGTGAAACTGTGCACTTTCTCCTTTTTCTCTTTCTTCAGTGCACATAGTCCTTTCATAAGGGTTGCATGAGTTTTTTGAACTGCATAATTACTCCTGAAAATTCTCTTGAAAGTATCCCAATCCGGGATAGAATTAGCAGGAAACCCAAAGTACCAAGATGCAGCAGCTCCTTTGAGGGTATGCGGGAAAAGTATGCACACTACATCTTCATGTTCCCCAGCCCTCAGACCTTCTATTGCCAAGTAGAAACTTTGTAGGTGATCGTCCACTAGGATCTTCTCCTTGGGGTCAAATTTAGGCAATAATTTATCAAAGGCTTGAGGTAGGTCATGCAAAGGGGGAGTCAGGTTTAGGGGTGATCTGGCTTTCCAGGTAGGTGGTGGATTAGGTGGATTGGGAGGAGGTTGATTTGCGTTAACACCGGCCATGAGTTGAGGTGGAGAGTGAGGAGGTGAACCAACAAGGGTGTGAACAGGAGAAATGTAAGGGGTTTCTGGGCCTTCTTGATTCAAAGGTAGCTCAAATTCTTGCAAAGCAGTCTCTACAAGTTCTTCCCAGTCTCCAACCAACAATGAATATTCTGCTATAGGATGGTTTTTCTTCTTGTACTCTCTTCTAGGTAAGTCAGGGATAATTGGTAACCCTCCAAGCTTCTTTACGTATGCCTGGGTGTGTCTTCTTACGTCGTTAACTACTTCGTTACCAACAACATATAGATGTTCTCTTTTTTATTCTTCTGGAATTGGATTGCGCGGTCCACTACTTTCAGAACTGTAACCAGCGAAATAATCTCGGGAAAATGGGTTTCCTCGGCCAGCCATGCACTGGCGGCCCTCCTTCTAGCGCCAAAACTGTTGAGGCCTAGAAAATCATAGGCAGCAATAGTAAGGGATTCTCCCCAATCAACGTTCCCAACTAGCCTGTTGATTGTTTGGTATAGGGAATCTGTCCGGTTTGTGGTCCGGCTACCGTAGGTCAAGAAACAAATCAAAGGATTTACCGGTTGCGGCCCGGCCCACCGAGTTTTGTGTTTTTGACTTTAAGAAATGAAATGCAAGTGCCTAAATAAATGCAGGGCGATCAAGATGCAGGGATCGGTCACAATGTGATGCGCAGGTTCTTACCTCTCGTCTTATGCTCGCAAGCAACCAAATCAGATACAATAAGAAATAAACTAACTATCTAATCTATCCCTAGGGAGCAAAGGTATCATTTTGGGTGAGCAATAAATTTTTTTGCGCATGCATTATGAAGAATCACACATAATTGGTATTTCTTTCAAGACACATGAACACTTCCAGGTATTCAAATGACCAGATAACCGATCATTTCTTATAACAATATTTATTACTCACAGTGAAAATTATCCCAGAAACTACTGAAGAACACTTAACAAGAACATAGGTTCAGGACATTAAATGCTCTTACAGTAAATGAAACACATATGAAAACGAAATAGTTCCTCTTCAACATTATTCATTGAGTTGCATTGATACATTCCACTTTTCACTTTCTCCAACAAGCAAAATTGCAGTTTCCTTTGCAAAACGAAGTAGTTTCTCTTACAAGAAAACATTTACAAAATTTTCCAGGGGAAAAATCCCCTTCTCATTCCTACTTTCAGATATTTAAACTACAATTTGCGACCCTTGGGCTTCCTCCTCTGTCTCCTTCTCAGCTTCCCAACGCTTCAAATTCTTCTACGAACTATTAGTAACTGACAAGTCTTCAATTTCCATCTCTTCGTTTCCATTCGCGCTGTCTTTTCTTTCGCTTGTTCTTCTAGCCTCGGTTTGATCCACATCGAAACGCTCGGTAATTCCACCAATCCCTTAGATCCCCCTGCGCAAAAAAAGAAAAGCATCATTTATGTATTTACGTTACATAACAAAACAGCAAGATCTACTCATGAAACAACCATCCCGCAAGGAAATTACCAGGCGTCGACACCACTACCTCGACCATGGCAGGAGACTTACTGGCGGTTCAACAAGACTCACGTCAAAAAGGGAAATCACTCCGCAGGCGGGGAACCATTAATCGAACACCGAAAGGGTAGGACATCGGAGGTTAAACGGGTCTCCCCAGCCGCAACGGCGGACGAGACCAGGGTTGAATACATAAGCTAACCGCGGGTGGGGAAATACCAAATTGGACGTCGAAAGATACTCGCATCGGAAGCTCACTAGCTCTCCCCAGCCACAATGGCGGGAGGGTATAAACTACGGTCCAGCGATTTAAGACCAAACGAATCGGACGTCGGGGGGATCCAGACTTCGGACAAATGAAAAATATTGGAGCCACAATGGCGGAGGGGATGGAACTTTGTAGCTTACGATCTAACAACAAAAAGAGGCCCGATCATAGGAAAATCAACGATTAAAACAGCGCTAAGGGTCAACTGCAGCCAAAGTTGTTTTTCCTTTGCGAAGGCTTCCTTGAAGAACAGGATTTTATTTCTTCAGTTGGTAAACCCGACATCCATGACTCTGACCAAAATTGAACATGGCACACATAAATCTGCGGGCATCCAACTTCAAAGTAAAACAAAAAGAAGACACGCTCAAGAGGCCCAAGAGTTCAACAATCAATCTGTACGAAATAATGAGGAGGGGACCAGAAATTAAACATTAATTTGGGGGAGAACGGTTGCGGCAGCAACACCTCCCTATTTAGCACACACTCACTCACACTCAGTTGTAGCACATAGTTGAGGAAGAAAAATACACTAGGGAAAAGAAGAAAGAGGTTACTGCTGTCGAGAGATCATCTTACTATTTTGGGGTTTTACTTTTGGTGTTGATTCTATCTCCAAGGAAGTTGCGGGGTTTTCTCCATTTATGGTTTCCCCAAGGAAAAACACTATGTTCATTGTCTCTTGTGTTTGATTGTTGTACTTGTTTTTCTTTCAGTTAAAGATCCTAACATAATGCTAGCTTGAATGATAAAAACTAACATGGTATCAGAGCTAACCTGAGAACAAGACACTGTGCAACTGCAGGAACTAGGGCTTCCTACTTTGTGGATATCTCTCCACATATTTTCAGAAAAAGAAGGTTGGAATAACTCTCCTCCCTAGGGCGCATCTTTCTGTCGAAGTAGAATCCAATTCTCAGGTTTTTCAGTTTTGGACCCAACACTACTGCCGAAAATTAGGGCTTTTCACATAAGAGTAATTTTTCAGTGAGCCCAGGCCTGAATTGATCTCCTCCCCAAAATTTAAGTTAGGGATCAAATTCAAATCATTTGGTTGGACAAAAATCTGAGAAAACAAAACCCTAATCTGCTCCTGAACCAGCACTACAGGATTTCAGCTCCAAATCCAGATCCGACATATTGACCTTGTAAGATCTAAATCTTTTGTATTTCTATTTGAGGTTCTCAGTTAAGATGTCTCATCATACCAAGCTTGAGGAAAATCTTGAGGGAGCTGACAACTTCCGAGCTTGGAAGTATAGGATCTCCCTGGTCCTGGAAGAAAATGAGTTGGACTCCTATATCAATGAGGAGGTTCCCGTTCTAGAGGGAGATGAGGCTAAGGTCTTACATAAGAATAAGTTGGTTATGGAAAAGAGGATCATTTCTGATTCAATCAAGGATCACCTCATACCACAGGTGTCCTCCCTAAAGACACCTAAGGCTATGTTTGATTCCTTAACCAAATTGTTTTAAGGGAAGAACATAAACCGAAAGATGACTCTGAGAAACCAACTGAAGAATGTAAAGATACAGAATGATGAGACCATCCAGTGTTACTTTACAAGGGTCTCTCAGATCAAGGAACAACTAGAAGTAGTAGATGAATAAGTAGAGAATGCAGAGGCTGTGATTACCACCTTGAATAGTCTCCCTAGATCATGGGACTCCTTTATTCAAGGATATTTGCTAGAAAGAAGTTAGTCAAGTTTAGCAGACTATGGGAAGAATTCTCTAAAGAAGAAGCTCAGATAGAATCTTGAGAAGATAAGATGGGAAGTGAACATGAAGCTCTCACAGTACACTCCAAGAAAACCAAAAGAAGTTCTCATCACTCCAGAGGTAAGCATTTCTCTAAAAATAACTCTAGAAAAGACATGTCTAGAGTCAGATGTTATATATGTGATGAAGTAGGACACTTTGCAAGAGATTGTCCTAAAAGACAAAATAAGAAAAAGAGAAACAAGAGAAGAAATCATGCTCATGCTGCAGAGGATGATGAACCATCCAAGAAGAGAATCAGATATGAAAGTTAAGACAATTCTAGTAAAGAAGAATATGTCTTGATTTCTACTCTCACAAGAAACATCACACATGGAAGCAATGATTGGATTATAGACAGTGGGGCTTCCAAACATATGATAGGATTCAAAGATTCCTTTGTAAAACTTTCAGAACATGAATCACCTCACAAGCTAAAGCTTGCATATGACTACCAATATCCAATAAAAGGTAGCAGGGAATCGTCCTATAAACTATACTCTGGAAATTCTATGAAGATGCAAGATGTATTGTTTGTACCAGGTCTCAAGAAGAACCTTCTCTCCATTCTGCATTATATGCAAAAGGAATGAGGGTTTCATTTATAGATGGTCAAGTCATCATGTGTCAAAAAGGAAATACTATCGATGACGCGGTAGTGATTGGAGAACAAGAAGGAGGATTGTACAAATTAAAGGGCCATCTAGAACAAGCCTTGGTCCATGAAACAGTAGAGGAAAATGAGCTTTGGCAGAGAAGGCTTGCACATGTGAATTACACAGCACTGCCACTGGCAAGCAAATTTGTTGAAGTTCTTCCAGAAATTCAAGCAAAACATGATGGGGTCTACAAAGGATGTGCGAAAGGAAAGAGTACAAATAAGAAATTTCCAAGTAGTGAGAGCAAGGCAAAAGGAATCTTGGAAATCATCCACTACAATGTATGTGGTCCTATGTTATCAAGCTCACTAAGTGGGTATGTATATTATGTTTCTTTTATTGATGAATTTTCTAGGAAGACATGGATTTACTTCATGAAGAACAAAGATGAAGTATTCAGCAAGTTCAAGGAATTCAAAGCCTTGATCGAGAATCACACTGAAAAGAAGATAAATACTTTTCAATCAGATAATGGTGGAGAATTCACTTCAAATGAATTCAAAGAGCTATCTAAAGACTCATGGATTAACAAGGAGTTTTCCACTCCTTATAATCCAAAATAGAATAGGATTGCAAAAAGGAAGAATAGAACTATCATGGAAGCTGCAAGAGCAATGCTTCATGATCAAGATCTTCCTATGCATCTTTGGGGAGAAGCTGCCAGAACAATGGTGTATGTACATAAACGTACTCCACATAGACTAATCGAGAACAAGACTCCTGAAGAAGTCTTCTCCATCAAGAAACTAGAAGTCATCCATCACAGAGTATTCGGCTGTCTAGTGTACATTCACATTCCAAAATCTCGAAGGGTATACATGTGGGATACTCTGAAAGCTTGAAGGCTTACAAAATATACTTCCCAGGATGTAAGAAGATTGACATCAGTAGGGATGTCACATTTGATGAAGACACAACTTACAACAAATCCAGAAAGAAGCCTACTGAAGAATATCAAGAAGTAGAAGCACCCAAAATTCATGATACAACCTATTGGGCTTAGGGAAGACCCAGGTTTTATACTATTATCTTCGCACCAACAAAAACACCCACAGTGTTGGCCCTTTCGGCAACAACCTGCGAACAGGTTGTAGTCTCACCCGAAATAGCTATGGGGTGCCGCAGAATCAGGTTTCTGCAGGAAAAAGAGGGATATTACTGTACCTTCAGCCTTAACAAATAATAATCATGCAATACAGAGCTTCGACTTTTACTTAAATAGCTTCGCATTTTAGATAAACAAACATTTTCTTGCTTAACCCTTAACTAGGAATTCACAGCGAAGTTAATATTTAGTAGTTATATTACTTTATCATTTATCTACTTATCAATGCATAAAAAAACATAACAGAAACACACAAAAGAACCACCACAACACAAGATATACGTGGTTCACCCCTAGTGTAGGGGCTACGTCCACAGAACTGCGTTTATATTCAACTCTTTACAAAAATCACAGTTCTGATCTGTGCACTCAGCTGCAGATCCTCTTAATCACCCAAAACTGTGCACTTAGCTGCAGATCTACGCACTCAGCTACATAACCTTTCTTACAAAAACCCTCTGTGCACTGAGCTACAGAGGTCGTCCACACACACAGCTGGGACTTAAAATTAAACCAAAATAGGCCTTCTCCTCAAATTATCATCATAATAGAACCTACTATAACCTTACTTGACTCCTTTACATAAGTGCCTTATTTATACAAGTGCACTATTACAATACCATGGACTTAAACCATGGGTACCTGCAAATCATGGGACATTTACAAAAAGAGGGGCTTTGACTCAACCCCGACACCCCTAAGAATATTTTGAGTCGCAACTCCGCTTACAATCTTCCACCAAAACTGCGGAGTTACCAAAATTAATGACCGTTAAGGCATGTACCCCAACAGGCCCCTAAGACTCACCAATGTCCCGTCCTGGGACACTCTCCTGCTTGTCTGGTGGGAGAATCTTGTTGGCGAATATAGTGAACTGCTTGTTGAGGCTGCACATGATATTGTCGGCTGCTTGCTCCTTCTCCACCAACTCCTGAAATGCTATTGCTGAGGCTTTGCTGGCCTTTTCCTGTGCCAATGCATCACACTCCTTCAGAATTTTGAGCTGGCTATCCACAGCAGTGCTCAACTCCAAGGCCTCGTTAAGAAGAGGCTGGAAAGAGTTCACCAACAGTGTTTCTTTCCTTCTACATGCCTCAATTTCTTGCTAGAGCTCATTGCTCTACTTTACCTTAAGCATCTTCTGCATAGGAGGCAATGTCTTTATCTCTGCTTTGACTGCATCCAGCTCGGTCTGTCGCTGCTTGATGGTTTCCTGCAGCTTTTCCACTTTGGGGTTGTCTTGCAAGTTTGTCCAGGCCTCAACGCTTTCATCTAGCAGCTTTACTGCACTACTCACAAGATCAGAGATATTTGTTACTAAGGCCTGAATGTCTCTGTCACGCTATTCCCTGACCTCTGGTGGACTCTCAGGAATGATGCGAAGTTGAAGCTCCGTAATATGAGCCTCATGCTCTAATTTCATATTCTCTATCTAGCTTTGCAAATGTTGTGCATAGTCTTTCAACTTGACTATCTTTCACTCTAGTTCTTCTTCAGCCTGCATGTCGATGTCAAGGAGACTTTGACATGCCTCATCCAATACTTGTGCCAGTGTGGCCTGCTTTCTTTCTGCTTCCCTCTTCTTCTGCTCAGCTTCTTCCAACTGTGCTGCGAGACTCTCACTCTGCTTTGTGGTATTTTCCAACTACCTTTGTGAGTACCTATCTCGTTCCCAGATCTCGTTCATGATTGCTAGCTGACAAAGATGCAGCTCTGGCATAGACAACTTGGTGTAGTCTATTTCAACTATCATGCTCACCTGTGATCGAGATGCTACGTCAGTTAGTATAAGGGATGCACTTGGTACTTTCCCTCTATTTTTCTGACTGGCCATTGTCTAGTATCTGGCTGCACGCTTACTGGGGCACTGCTTGCTGCAGTGCTAGTCGCTGATTTTTCTGCTAACGTCTTAAGTTCTGTAACTTGCTGAGCTACACCAGTGAGCGCATCAAGGTGTGTGGTTGCAAAATCTGACCATTTATTGGTTAATGCCTCTGTAGACTTTGTCAGAGCCTAATCCAGCTCTTCAATTGTCATGACATGCTCGTCGACAATATTCTTGCCCTTTGATGCCTTGGCTTTCTTTCGAGGCTGAGGCTTAGCAACTTCCTCTACCTCTAGAGACTTGCGCTTATCTGGATGATTGGGGTCGGAGATTGTCTTGACCGATTCTTCTTCTTCATCATCTCTGCTATCTCCACCCTGGTCACCTTCACTCTACTGCGACTCACTTTGTTCTTCGCTTTCTTCAAGTGGGTCATTCTGCTGCGTCTGGCTAGGGCCTGCGCCCACATTGGTGATTGGAGGGACTAGAATGTTGGGCTTTGTCCCTGCATCCTTCATCCATTCAGCTGGCCACTGCTGAACTACTATGAGGATGTCTTCTTGGGTCACCACATATGGAAACTTCTATCATGCATGTTTATCATCTGCACGAGCCTAGATGAAGACATTGTGCATGTTGGCCTTGAAGTTGTCCACACCCGCATATTGAGAAAATAGCTCCTTACTGAGCCGAGGTGTTTTTAGGATCTCATATGAGATAGTCATCACATAAAAGGTGAACACATAGTTCGTCATCTGCTGTAAAGCCTTGTCCTGCGACACCCACAGAGATGCGTACCTTGCTGCACCAGGCATCTGCGGAGGCACATCAAGAAACTGTGCCTCGGTAGGTTCTTTCCATCCTACCAGTGTAATAAGCACTATCATCCATTAATAGTGAAAGGGTCTACCTTTCTCCTGTGCATCGCGGACATCTTCGAGGAATTCCTTAGCAATGTAGTCTGCCCATTTGTAGCTGTAGCCTTCGGCACAGTTCGTAGCAATATTGACAATCAGGGTAGACACTTCATTTGGTCTGTATTTCCTCATTAATTTGTAGGGTAAAAGCTCAGCTGCAAAGCGAATGTTTTGGTGCCGAATTGTCGAGGTTTGATACCCTCGCTTTCGTTTCGTCAGGCCGAAGCGGTCCTTCATGCTCTGTGCCAGCTTCTTATCCTCGTGTTTTGAAACAAATTCAATCCTCGGCAAGCCTGTGATCCTATGAATGAGCTCGCCATTAATAGCAATTCGCTGGTCTCCTATCCATAGGTGGCCATCATGCACCAATGCCAATAGCTGCTTGACCACCACGGTAACCTGTGTGCTACGACCGAAGTGGGGGACATTTAGCATATTCAATAAGCCAGCTTTCTCCAAGCCAGCAACCCACTGCTTTACTTCCAGCAACGTTGCTCCAGTCTCCGAATAGTGGATAGAGTGCAAGTATGTTCCAGGTGCAAACTGTGGAAACTTCCCACGATCATTTGTATTGTTGTCTGCGTACTTAAGCCGATCTATTTTCCTTGTCATGGTTCCGACCAACTGCACACCCTATGGCAGTAAAGGGGTGCGTAATGTGAACTTTGTTGTCCGTCGAGATGGTTGAACTCCTGGTCGAATAGGCTGAAGATATGGTGGATACTGAGGTGCAACATTCTCATCCTCACCGAATTCTTCAAAACCCTTAGGATTCATCTCAGGCTCCTCCGGTGTCTTTCCTGATGGCTTGTGTCTATCTTCGTTTCGTTTAGAGCGAACTTCTGGTTTAAACTTCTTCCTGGTAGATCATGTCTGCATTGGTTGATTCGGTGTTGGGGGAGTCTCTTCATGGGATGTAGATGCAGGTGGGTTGCTCATAAGGTTCTGCAGACCCCTCAGTTCAAATTCTCTTAATAATTCCTGAACTTCGCAATCAGCTGACATGGACGTAATTGTAAAACTCAAGAAAATGTGTAATGCGAAATTCGCAGGGCTGGGTGTCTTCTTATAGAATCCAACGACCAAATCTTCCATAACTGTGCATTGAAGACACCAATTTTGACAGAGATCTTGTCCAAACGGTGGTGGATTTCCCAAAATCTCATCATTACAAGCAGTTAATACAATTAACGTACCGGCGCCGCCAAATCTGATTTTTTCCAACGATCACATTTTAAGCTTTGACACACCTTTCTTCTTTGGTACAACCACAAACTTCAGCTTTGTCACAATAGGGACCTTCGACACATCCTGACGCCACGACAGAATTTCTTCAACAGCCTCACTGATTCCTACAGTGAGCATCTTATCTAGCTTCATCCTAACTTTTTCTTTGTACTTGGGGTTCAACCTATAAGGACGCTGCTTTACAGGCTTTGCATCAGCTTTCAAAGGGATTTTTATCACTCCTAGATCACCAAGGATACCTTTCATTTCTAAGAAATTCGTCAAAAATAAGTCCTGATACTCATGGAGAAGTTGGGTCACTTTTCTCACCATTTCTTCATCCCAATAATCTCCAATGGTGGCGTACTTAGGAGATTCTTCTGATCCAATTTTTACTTTCCTTGTCTTCAAGGGTTGAGTTATTTCAGGTGCTTCAACTGTTGGTCCATGTACTTTGCAGTGTTCTTCTGACTCGGGAATATTAATGTTGCACGGGTCATCATCCTCGTCAATTGTGAAGTTATAACATTGTACTGCATTAGCTTCTTGTTCCTTCCAATCAGGTTGGTACTCTGCTATTTCTTTATCATCAAACACCTTAGTATGGATCAACCTAACAGCTGCATCCAAAGTAGGGAAAACCTCATTAATATCAAATGTGAGCACAAAAATATCAACAAGACTATCCCAAATTACAATTCCATGGCTAAGCTCAACCTCTGCATACCAGTTCTTTGCTACAGGTTCCAGAGTGTGTATAAACCTATGTACCCATTCTTCATGAGGTACATGCTTCCATGCTTCGTAGCACTTATCCAAATGTTCCTAAGGGATAGTCTTACCATTAAATCTGCTTCGCACCTCTTGAGGTTGATCCATGAATCTCAGGTGAAGGAACTTTTGACAAGATCCCCAACTAGAGATATACTTTTTATGACCATTCCACCATCTGGCAGCTGTGGCTCTAAATACTGAATCTAGATTCTCCATTTTCTATGAATCTGGTACCTGCTCTGAGAATTGCAGAATAAAATCTTCGAGGTCTATCAAGCCATCAAAAATAGGTAAGACTCTTGTCTGTGAGCAAAGCCATCTGAGAGACTTGGTAATTCTTGCACATTGATGTCCATGTAGTTCATAAAGTCTATTCTTCCAATTCTCTAAGCCTTCGTCTGAATCAGTCATGCAAGAACTATCACACTACCAATCCATTATACCTTCAGTAGTAGGGTTAACATAGTCTTCTTCTTTAGATGTGATTTTGTAAATATGATCCAAAACATCCTGATCTTCATCTCTGACTGGCTCTGTGTACCTTTCTCCTTGAGAAGGGTCCAAGGGTACTATGACTCTCAAGCCTTTTACTTCAAAAGTCATTTGTCTGTTCTTAAGGTTGATTACTGCAGAATTCTTTATTGCCCATTCAATTCCTAGCAAGGATGGATAGGGGTTGCTATAATCAATTATTTCAATGACTTCAAAATATGCTAAGGTACTGACTCCATCAATGTCTACTGGTACACTAGGGAGTCTTCCTAGGAGCACAATCTTCTGCTGATTGGATAATCTCAACTGTATAGGGGACCATTCAAGGGTAGGTTTTCCCATTTGTTCCCATGTTTGCTTAGTTAGGACATTTACTTCTGATCCCAGGTCTAAAATGATATCGGTCATGTCATACTCTCCTATCTGAGCATGCAATCTCATTTCTCTTCCAGTTCTTCTAACTCTATTAACAGTTTTTTCTTTACCAGAGCTTCGCTGAGGTTCGCAAGAAGCAATAACTTTCTGTAACTCATTTAAAGCATTCTGATTTCTTAAGAGCTTCATACAACTCTATAAAAATGATGATAGTGTACTTGCTTTATCTGTCGAAGCTTCTTGAGACTGTAACTGCTATTGATGTTGTTGCGCAGGTGCTACTGATGTGCTCGGATCGGCAAAGTATTTTTTGGCTTCCATAAATGTTTCTTTTTCTCTTCCCACATCAAAGGTTGGAATTTTTTCTGGGGTCTTACGAACCCAAGCCTCATTAGGCTATTTCTCCTTATTCTACACTTGCGTTGTAGCTCCACTCCTTGTAACAACGTTAATGGCTGGGACAGGTCTTTGCTCTACAATAATCATCTGAATATTCTGAGTAGGAGCGCCATTTCTTTCTAGTATTTTGGCTATCAACTGTGGACATTGCTCAATGACATGATCTACTACTCTGCAATATCGACATGTCGCAGTTGGGTTCTGACAGTCTCTAGCTACCTGTCCTGCCTAATTACAGTTATAGCAAACAACCTGGCCTCGACCTCTTCTAAGCATACCACCACAACCGCGACCTCTGAAATTACCTCGACCTGATGTACTACCACGGTAACCATATCCATCATTGCCTTGTGGATCGTTTTGTACCCTATAAGCATCATAGGTTCGCTCTCTCATGAGGTCAAAGCTACGACATTCATCTTCATTGTGTCCAACTGACTTACAGAACTTGTAATAGGGATTCTTAGGTACTTGCACATATCTCTGCAACAAATAGCAGTCTTCAGGTCAATGCTGGCCAGTTGTTCTATAGATCTCACAATATAGAACATTAGGGTTAAACAGGTTTGGCGCACAAGTATTTAGGTAATTTCTTAGCATAGGACACTGTTCTTTGTCATGAAATTCTATCTTACATCATGTACACCAAACCTCTTCTCAAATGAACTTCCCTTTTTTCATCTCGTGAAGCTCTCAAGCCATCTCTGCTAACTGTGCTTGTATTTGGGCTATGCCAGAATTGTCTCCGATAGGAGCTGTTTCAATTTTCATAGCAATTTCCAAAGCTTCTTGCTGATCAGCAACCTTCTGTTGCATAAGTGGAGTCTTGATATGAGTTAATAGGGCTGCAATGAACCATTCTTTATGCTGCACTGGTACAATAGTGAAACTAACTTGATCTAGTAGAACTTTGAACCTATGATCAAAGTCCCAAACTGATTCACCTCGCCTCTGCTGAATCTCTTTCAGTTCAGTTATACACTGTGACTCTGATTTAGGCTTCTTGAACTCTTTGATCATTGTTGTTTTAATATCAGCCAAGACATGGTTCTGAGTATTGGAAAACTTCATAAACCAGGTCAAAGCTCAGTCTCTGAAAGAAGTGACCAGCTGCGCTCTTCTTATATCTTGATCCATAATGTTCTTAGCAGTCCAAACAGCTTCACATAAGAACCAAAACTGCTCTGGATCCTTTGATCCAGTTCCTTTGAAGACTGGGAGCTTGATATCATCATTCATATGGGCCATAGTGGATCTAGTGGGGGAGGGAGGGGAAGGAGGAGGAGGGGGGGAACTTACTGGGGTAGACTGACCTGCGACAGGACGACTCGGGCTAGGGTTAATTTCAGACTGCGACGGGTCCTCAGGGGTAACAGATCTTCGTTGCGGAGTTATAGGAGGGTTTCTAACAAGAGGGGTTTCTTCAGATTCAGGGTCTTCTGGACTTAATGGGGAATAACCGGTATTCTGGCCTAGGGTATAGGATTCAAGGTTTCTCTTGTATCTTTTACTGCTTCGAAGCAAACCACTTTGCTCGTCGAAGTCACTTTCACTTCCAAACATAGGTTAGTAGCAATAAGTCTAGCAATCTGATTCTATAAGAAATATGCCTTTCTCAGCCAAGAGCATTTTAATTTGCAGACTAAATGAATTAAGGTACTTACCCTTTGGTGCTTTGAAAATTGTCTTTTAGCTTCGCTAAAAGAGGTACTTGTGTCAATGGCAAACTCTGTCACAAATGCTTCAAGGGTTCGCGTTGTCCAGAAATCAATAGCTCATGATATCACGTTGTTTACCCTTTTCAATATGTTAATTCTTGCGGGGGTCCAGTCAGGAAAGTGATCTTCCTTGAAGTTTGTATTTCTTTCTGTCAACCTGGATAACCACTGGTGAAATTCTATGTGGATGCTACCAAAGAAAATTTCATAAATATCAGTAAAAAAGTACCTTTGCAAGAAGTCGCCTGAGCTACGACGAGGATCCTTATTTTATTGTTCAGCAAATTTTCGATAGGTAGCTTCAATCCAGTCACTGATTTCTTTTATTGAGGGCCTCCAAAACATAGCCCTCCAGGTACGACGTAGATCCCTCTTTAAGCAGATACTAAGTTCAACCGCCAACGGAACCAATTTGTTGGGCTTAGGGTAGACCTGGGTTATATACTATTATCTTTGCACCAACAAAAAGACCCACAATGTTGGCCCTTTTTGGCAACAACCTACGAACAGGTTGTAGTCTCACCTGAAACAGCTACAGGGTGCCACAGAATAAGGTTTCTGTAGGCAAAAGAGGGATATTACTGTACCTTTAGCCTTAACAAATAATAATCATGCAATACAGAGCTTCGACTTTTACTTAAATAGCTTCACAGTTTAGATAAACAAATAGTTTCTTGCTTAACCCTTAACTGGGAATTCCCAGCGAAGTTAATATTTAGCAGATATCTTACTTTATCATTTATCTACTTATCAATGCATAAAAAAACATAACAGAAACACACAAAAGAACCACCACAACGCAAGATATACGTGGTTCACCCCCAGTGTAGGGGATACGTCCACAGAACTGCATTTATATTCAACTCTTTACAAAAATCATAGTTCTAATCTGCGCACTCAGCTGCAGATCCTCTTAATCACCCAAAACTGTGCACTTAGGTACAGATCTGCCCACTCAGCTGTAGAACCTTTCTTACAAAAACCCTCTGCGCACTCAGTTGCAGAGGTCGTCCACGCACACAGCTGGGACTTAACCTTAAACCAAAATAGGCCTTCGCCTCAAATTATCATCATAATAGAACCTACTATAACCTTACTTGACTCCTTTACATAAGTGCCTTATTTATACAAGTGCACTATTACAATACCATGGACTTAAACCATGGGTACCCACAAATCATGGGACATTTACAAAAAGAGGGGCTTTGACACAACCCCGACATCCCTAAGACTATTTTGAGTCGCAACTCCGCTTACAAGCTTCCACCAAAACCACGGAGTTACCAAAATTAATGATCGTTAAGGCGTGCACCCTAACACAACCATGAATGAAGAAACTCAAGAAGAAGTTCAAGATTTTGAAGAACTGCAAAGACCTGCAAATCCACCTCCAGAGAAGAATCCGGATAAGAGGAAACCTGCTTGGGTACGAGAAGTTATCCAAGGTGCAGAAAGATATGGGGCTCTAGAAGAGAATCACAGAGAAAGAAAGACGACCAGATCCTACTCTGGGTATGTAGCATTACTATGTGATTTCATCGATAAAGAACCTTCCAATTATGAAGAAGTGGTAGAACGAAAAGAATGGAAGGATGCTATGATCGAAGAGTATCAATCGATCATGAAGAATGATGTTTGGGATGTTGTCCCACGACCAGAAGGGAAGTTAGTTGTAACTTCCAAATGGATCTACAAGATCAAGCACACTGCAAATGGTAGCATACATAAATATAAAGCAAGTCTTGTCGCTCGGGGTTTCTCCCAGAAAGAAGGAATAAATTATGAAGAAACCCTTGCACCTATAGCCAGATACACTTCCATCAGATCATTACTTGCTATGGCTATAGTGATGAAATGGAAGATACACCAAATGGATGTCAAGACTTCCTTCTTGAATGGTGTAGTGGAAGGGGAAGTGTATGTGGAGCAGCCACTCGATTTCGAGACACATGACATGGAGTCACATGTATGTAGATTGAAGAAAGCCCTATATAGTTTGAAACAGGCACCCAGGACATGGTACAGGAGAATTGATAGATTTCTATCCATTTTGGGCTTTACCAAGAGTAAAGCAGATTCCAACCTTTACTACAAGGTTGAAGATGGCAACCCAGTGATGCTCCTACTGTATGTAGGTGATATGTTTGTGACAGGTATGGATGGGTTGATTGCTGATACGAAGAGAAAACTTGCTTCCGAGTTTGAAGTGAAGGACTTGGGTATGATGCATTATTTTCTAGGTATGAGAGTGCGGATGGAATATCCATTTGACAAGGGAAGTATGCAGTAAATATCCTAAAGAGGTTTGGGATGATGGACTGCAAGGCCATGACCACACCTATGGCATCAAAACCGAAGCTATTGAGTGATGCTTCATCAGAAGCAGTTGATGCCATGATGTATCGTCAGATGATTGGGTCATTGATGTACGTAATGAACATGAGACTAGATATTTGCTTTGTTGTGAACGCCTTGAGCCAGTTCCTGACAGATCCGAGACAGGTTCACTTGACTACTGCAAATCATATTCTAAGGTACCTGAGGGGTACAATTGACTATGGGATCAAGTACAAGGTGAATCAAAAGATTAAACTAAAGGGTTATATTGATTCAGATTGGGTAGGTAGTGCCATCGATAGGAAGAGCACTTCAGGATGTTGTTTCAGTATGGGATCAGGTGTGATCCCTTGGTTTAGCAGGAAGAAATCCTATGTAGCACTGAGTACAGCTGAAGAAGAGTATGCCACAGCTTGTTTAGCTAGTTGTGAGGCAGTATGGTTGAGGAAGCTACTATCTGATTTATTTGATCTCCAGATGGATGCTACTTGTATACATTGTGGAAACCAGAGTTGTGTGAAGTTGTCAGAGAATCAAGTGTTACATGACAAGTCGAAGCATATCGAGATCAAGTATCACTATATCAAGGATATGGTGTAGAGGGGAGCAGTGAAGCTCTAGTATTTTGCGACGGATGATTAGATAGATGATGTGTTGACGAAGCCATTGGCTACAGTGAAGTTTGAGTACTTCAGGGAGAAGCTTGGTGTTCTCCAGATCGAGGTTCCTTCCAAGGGGAAGTGATGAGTCCGGAAGCCGATTTGATGAGTAGGTCAGATGTAAGGGCTGATCCATTCTATCATGGTTAGAGGATTAGTTCCTTCCATGTCAGATATGAGTGCTAAGCCATTCTGATATGATTGTAGGATTGGTTTCTACATGATCATATTTACGGGCTACTTCCATTCTTGGAATGGGGCTGCCTAGTGAGTTACCAGGAATACTTGGTCTAGGACTAAGGGCCTTTCTGAGATGATTGTAAGATGTAGTCTTACATGATCAGATGTGAGCGCATGGCCATTTTGATTTCATTGGGGGATGTGTTCCCACATGATCAGATATAAGGGTTGTTTCCATTCTATCATGGTGAGAGGATTGCTTCCTTCCATGGCAGATGTGAGTGCTGGCCATTCTGATGAGTAGGTCAGATGTAAGGGATATTTCCATCCTCTATGGGAATGGAGGCACCTGGTTAGTTACCAGGTAGCTCACTCTGGGAGTGGGGTCCATTCTGATGTGACTGTAGGATTGGTTTCTACAAGATTAGATGTGAGTGCATGCCATTCTGACGAGTAGGCTAGATGTAAGTGATGTGCCTTTCTGACGACTAGGTCAGATGTAATTGTTGTTCCTTTCTGACGAGTAGGTCAGATGTGAGTGCTGTCCATTCTGATGAGTAGGTCAGATATAAGGGATACCAAAGACCTACAAGGACGTAGGCCTACAACTAGCATGAAAAAGGGTTGGCTCTGTAGAAATTCATGTGACAAGAAAAATCATGAGATAGCACATATGATGATGACCCAGTTATGATCTAGATCGAGCTATGATTCAGATCCAGTTATGATGTCTATGAGATGATCCAGATCGAGTGATGATCTAGATCTAGTAGTGATGATCCAGATCGAGTGATAATCTAGATCCAGTGATGATGATCCAGATTGAGTGATGATCCAGATCCAGTGATGATGACCCTGTGATGATCCAGATCTAGTGATGATCTAGATCCAGTGATGATGATCTAGATCGAGTGATGATCCAGATCCAGTGATGATGATCGATATCGAGTGATGATCCAGATCCAGTGATGATGATCCATATCAAGTGATGATCCAGATCTAGATGAATATGACTTGAAGATGAAGATGACGAGAACTTGATAATGACCCAGATGATACAGAGAAGAAGACTTGTGCTAAAAAACTGTGTCAAGAGAATACCTTCCTAGTTAAGAGGGAGTGTTGATGAATATGCAACTTCGGAATGTATTCACTTGTATTTCTTATGTATTGTAACCCAATGTTTATTCCAAGATGTATTTGTAATTTAATTGAGTCATTTCATGCCCTGATGTTCCGATCGATGGGATCTATAATGTAAACAAGTCATGTCAATTTATTGTGGGTAAGCCTACTATTGATCAAGGGTTAAAGTCCTTGTGGTTCCGGGGCACTAGGGTTATTAGACTCTCCTAGAGAGGTCAGCCCTAGTAGGGTTTAGTCATGTCAAGAATTAGTATAAATAGAGAGCTAGCCTCTCTATTTAGCACACACTCACTCACACTCAGTTCTAACACATAGCCGAGGAAGAGAAAGACATTGGAGAAAAGAAGAAAGAGGTTACTACTGTCGGGAGATCATCTTACTGTTTTGGGGTTTTATTTTTGGTGCTGATTCTATCTCTGAGGAAGTTGAAGGGTTTTCTCCATTTATGGTTTCCCCAAGGAAAAACACTGTGTTCATTGTCTCTTGTGTTTGATTTATGTACTTGTTGTTCTCTCAGTTAAAGATCCTAATATAATGCTAGATTGAATGATAAAAACTAATAGAATATACGCCCTAGCCATTGAGTTGGTGTCAGGGTTTTTTGGTAAGGTATTCAAAGGAGGTTTACCCTCTAGCGTGCTAGTCGTAGCACTAGCACTGCCATTGTTAACAATCCTTTCTAGGGATGAGACTCTAGATCTTACCTCTGGTGGTACTCCTACAGTGATGTAGTTGTGTCCTGACCTTGGTGTCTTCACAAACTCTTCAGATTCCTCTCCTCCTTCCGATATTGGGATATATTCCTCCTCTTTGTCACAAGTCCCTTCATCTTCCTATGAGTGAATTTTGTGTTTACTTTCCTCGAACAAACTCTGATCTTGTCAACCTTCCTCTATCTTTCTTCTTTTCCCTGATCTAAATCTTCATCCACTCCTTAGGAATCCAAATTCTAGTTTAGGTTCTGTACTTCCTAGGAATATCTCAACTCATCATTTCCCATTTTCTTGACAGGTCATCTGTGACATAGCCTTCTTCCTGGGTATGCGACTCAACTACTCAATTGCAATATACCCTTATCATAGACGAGCATCTTGATCCATGTATTGATATATAGCAAATATATTCTTCGAGGTCCTTGGAAAAAGTTTCTTTTATCCTTACTATATGAGGTGATGGCCTCTACTGCAAACTTAGTAATGTATCCTTGCAAAATAGTGTCAACCCAAAAATCAATAACTCTAGAGATGGTGTTACTTACACTGGATATTTCACACACCAACTGATCATTCCACTAGAATAATCCTCTTCTCTAGAAATTTGTCTTCCTTCTTGCCAATCTTGAAAACCACTCATGCAATACAACGGGGAACTCTACAAAGAAGATCACGTTGATATCAGAATATATATATTCCTCCACCTAGTTTTCTATGCTTAGCCATAATCATTCACTCTCCTCTTGTGTGAATTCTAGTGTCTTAGACCCCAGCCAGTCTTCTACCTCGTTCTTTGTCGGATGCCACAATATTTCCCTCGACTCAAATGGTTAACGGTATTAGAAATGGAACCATTTTTTGGCCTCTATCTCTTTCTTGTCTCAACCCATGGTTCAACAACAACATAATACCAACAAGACACCAAAATACATCATCCCAATAGAGAAATATCAGTCATCAATGCCCATAAGGGAGGCGTAGTCTCACCCGAGATATCTAAATGGGTAACTTCCAGAACCATGTTTTTGTAGTTGGCGAGGGATTATAGTACCTTGGCGCACGACCAATGGGCTTGACAAAGGCGATAGGATGATGGATTCTATCACCATGTGACCGAGCACAACTGCACGTCAGCACATGCGCTAACAAACCTGTTTTTAACCTCAACAACTGGTGCAACTTGTGTGACGTAACTAATTCCTTACACTTGACAGACAGTGCACAAATTATAGTTTAAATTAGTAGTTGAATCATGAGCTCATACATAACATTCCAGTAATTCTTTAAACATTAATTCATTCACTAATTAATAATATGGTGTCATACATTCAATAGTAACTCATCAATATACAGTACGTAACTACTTGAAATTCACATAAACATTCAACATCCATCAATCATTCAACACAGGAAATAACATGGAAACCCATATGGTAAAAACCACCAAGGTGCTCTCCATCTTTCCTGATAATTTTTGTATAGCACCTTACAGTCTACGATATGCATACTATTCTTAAGATATGTCTTTCTGACTCAATATTCTTGCCCTCGTGCTCTCTGGTTTATTCCTCTATCTACTCCTACTGATTCGCACACATCCTGGATCGACTCTTCTACCTTTATTATCTATGCACTCAGCTGCAAGTTAATTCTACTACTAGCGGTCTTCCCACACAACTATAAGATCCGTAGCTTAACAACCTTCTACTGCTACCAGACTCTTCTCTGAGTCTTCTTTCCTACTAACCCTAAACTTCTTAACAAAACTAAGTGACTTCACAAATTAACAACAACAAACCAACAACAACCCTTATACAGAGTGGGTTCTTATGATTTATAACTTATACAAGACCATCTAGGTTCTATTACATATTGCTCATATGTTACAATTCGTAATCAACCGTAAAAAAGGTTACAAGCTATCATAGACTAACACAAGGTGTTATCGACCTGACTTACATATATTCCTTCATACGTGCAAGGTCCTCTGGCTTACATCAAATTCAGCAGCCACGATCTTCCTGAGCTGTAGGTTTCTAATTGTTACCCATTTGTACTCCTACAAGCTCTCTTTATCTTCATTGCTCACATGTTCTATATTTCCATGTCAGTCCCTCTGCTTCCTTCTTGAGCTACTTAACCCGTCTTTCACACACACAATTTTCCTTCCTTACTTGTGCGTCAGCTTTTTCCTTATGCACTTTTTGTGGCCCAACAGAATCTAACTCCTCCTGAGTATATGATCCCTCCTAATGTTATTTCTAGGGTTCTCTTTAGATAATGAGAGTTATTTAGAAAAATAATTCTAAAATCATCACTATATCCTTCCTCATCACCCTCATATTCATCTTCATTGGTGTATTCTTTTACATCTCCATCTTTATTTTCCTCATAATATATGTCATTTTTATCTATGGCACTATTATTATCACCATCATCTTTGGAGACCTCACTGATGTTTGAAATTTGTGTTTCTTCATAGTCTTCGTAATCTGAATTTCTTCTCCACAACCTTTTCTGAAATACCCTTCATGCTAGTCTTCTATTTCCTTGTTTCTTTGATTCCATACATTGATATTTTCCCTTGGTTATGCAATCAATAGCTTTGTGACCAAACTTGTGACATCAATGACAATAACCATAGAACTTTCCTTTATGCACACAAATTATTTTATCTTCCTTCTTCTTCCATTTTTTCTGAGACTCTACTGAATCACTCTTTCTCATCTTATATTCTCTAGCCATATTTCCATAGTCATTGCACTTGTAACATTCTATGTCATATTTTTCAAAAGGTGCATAACAGTTATGGTTACTTACTTTTGGTTTCTTACTAGCTGCATTCTTCTTGTAGCCACTGGACTTTTCATATGCTCTGCAATTAATGGATTTATGACCAAAATTATCACAAGAGTAGAAATGACCAAGAAATATATGTTGGTTTCTACTTGTCATTGTTCTTCTAGGCATAAAATCTGTTCTTTGTAAAAAAGGAGCAGATTTCTTACTTTCCTTCTTCTTGGATGCAACAACATAGCTTCTCTCATGTTTACTGGAAGAGGAATATCATGGCTTCTTTATTTTTTCAAAATCAAATACAGATTTATTATTTGATGATATTTGGATACTTAGGATTTCATATAAGGTCCTTGTTGGCCACTTTTCCTAACTCACGTGACTTAGGTTGTTGGCCACTTTTCCTAACTCTCACCCAAGATATCTCTTCCATGGGTAGCCGTCGAAACCATGTTTCCATGATTGTCGAGGGATATAGTCCCTTGGTGCATGACCAAGGTGCTCAACGAAGGAAACTGGATAGCTGGATGGTGGAGTCAGTCTTGCATGGATGAGCACAACAATATGTCAGCATGTGCAACCTATCCTTGTTCCCGACATCATAGTTGGCATAACTTGTGCAGTGCAGCTGACTCGTACTAACAGATCGTCTGTGACTCACGTTGTGACTGAAGACATAAGCACACAGACTGATATATGCATATATTTTAGCAATGCTTACCTAAGATTCATCTAATAATTATAGTATAACATCAGGAATTTAACCCATATTTCATCATCATACAGGAAGAAAATAACAACCATTAGCATCACCATTCATAACATTAACCATCCATTCCAACACAAGAAATAACGTGAAAACCCATCTAGGAAAAACCACCAAGGTGCTCTTCATCTGGCATGAGAAAAGGGTATATCACCTTGTAGTCCAAAGGATGTGGACTGATCTTAAGATATGTCTTTATGAATCAAACTTCTGGTTCTCATGCTCTCTGGTTTATTCTTCTACCCCACTCCTACTCCTAGCGGTATGCAAACACAACATCCAGATCCACGGCTCAACAGCCTCCTATCACTACCAAACTCTTCAGGAGTCTTCTCTTCTTCTACTCTCTAAAGAATTACAGTAAAAAGGGCATCCTTCATTGTGAATTCCCATGAACAACCAACAATAACTACTGAAAAGCCAACTATTACCAACACGGGATCAACAACCCCCTTCAACAACCCAACCCTTTAACTGTTGAATCCCTCCTATTGATATTGTTTTACATGACCACTCAAGGTCAACTACATACAGGAAGTTTGTTAACTATCACCATCTGCCGCCCCTCAAGATACAACTGTGGTGATCATGAACTGACACGAGGCACTCTAATAATGTCTTACAAATATTCCCTCATACATGCATAGTAGCAGGATTACATCGCTTTAAGTGGCCATCATTTGCACCTATCATTCTCTGGTCGTTATCACCTACACACCCATACACTTTCCTTTCCTTTGTCATGTGCCTCTCCATTCTGCCTGCGCTGGTCCCTTACTTCCTTCGCGACCTTCCTTTCTTTCTGTCGCATGCACGGCCCACCTTCTTTTGATTGCACACAAGCTTCTTTCTTGCATTCCTTTCCAAGGACAACAATCCTTGAGTTTCTCTCAAATTTTGAATGAACATATTTTTCATCAAGCTTTTTCTTAAGTAGAATAAGTTCTTCTTCAAGTCTTTTAAAGTGTTGTATTTTCTCCTTGAACTCCTCATCAAAGTTCTACTTGTCTTTCATCATTTTTAATTCTTCCTTGAATTTAGAAACTTCTTGTTTCAATCTATTGGCCTCTTTCATGCTATCAACTGCTTGTTGTCTTTAATTTTTTAGTTCTTCTTAGAGGGTTGTCAGGAGAAATTGATGTCGTTTTAATTCCGTTGCAGTAATTGCCCAACTATTTATTTACTTATCAATCCGGGGTACGTAAACTGACGAAGCACGTGCACTGTTTGTGCAGGACTGAAGTAGATCTAATCTAACTTAATCTAATTTGCTGAAATCAAATTAATCTAGGAAAGCATTGAACACTAACTAGGAAAGCATTGAAACACTACCTAGGAAAGCATTGAAATTGCGTAAGAGAAATACAACATGTGAAGAGTTAACAACAATGACATAAGTGAGCTCACATCCACAAATCAATAATCAAATGACAACCATGAAAATATAACAATGAAAGGTTGAATCACATTAAGAATCTCAAATCAAGACTAATCTAACAAGTACAAAATCCAATCCAATCCCCTTCCATTAGAACCCTCCTACAAGCTTTATCTAACTTAATTACAACTTCATTACAACTTTAATTATAACCTAATTACAGCCTAATGGAATGGAGAGGGAACACTCTCCTTTATACATGAGAGGCCTTAATAAAAAGATAAGAACAGATCCACTATTCTCTCAACTACTCTCAACCACTTTCCTCTTATTACAAGATATGGTTCCTTCAAATCCTCATAAATCCTAGATAAGATATGCCAACCAAATCTTCCATGATCTTCTCCTTAAGAATAGGCTTGAATACTATCTCCTTTGGAATGGTGTAAGAGATATTCGAGAAGTCTCTTTGGATTAATCATTTACATATTCCTACACATTACAAAGCTCACACATAATTGAGATATATATGTGAAAAACATGTATATTTTCTAATATTTAATCATAAATTCACTTATAATACTAAAATGAATAAAGTGGAAAATAATAATGTAAAACCCACATATATGTAAGGAAATGGTATGATAAAAGGTTAATGGGACGATGAAATGTAAGGAATAGGGAAGATAAAGTGGATAAAAAAGGGACATTTTTGAGACTCGACGTCTCTCCCCAACTCAAGGTGTTGCATGTCCTCATGCAACCATGCATGGATCTTCTGAAGAACCTTTGGCATCTAAACTTTGGATTTGAATGATGATGCCTTTTTAATGATGAATGTTTGCAAGATATAACAGTTCATGAGTAACAGCTGGCATTTTCCTATGGTTGGTTCTTGTGTAACAACCATGAATATAAAGAATGTTGGTTCCTGTGTTAACAACATTCATTTCATGATGTGAAATGCATGAGTAACATCTCACATTTTCCTTATGGTTGGTTCTTGTGTGACAACCATGAATATAAGAATGTTGGTTCTTGTGTTAACAACATTCATTTCATTATATTTGTTTTTACTTGCTGTTATGATAATAATTGTAACCACACACTTCACTGGAAATCATAAGCTATCAATGTGCATAAGAGAGCATCACTGAGTATAAGAAAGCCTTTTCTCAATCGGGTATGAATCATGCCAATGTATATCAATGCATGAAGTAAAGTGTATCAGGGGATCATTGGAAAAGAAATTTTTGGGAATGGTAAATGGGATGAAAATGGAATGATGATAATGGAAAAATGTGGTGATTATGACGATAGTTCCCCCCCCCCAACTGAATTGGTTGCATGCCCTCATGCAACATAGGGTAGGTCATGGAAGGGAAAAGGAAATGAAGTGTGGTGAGGGAATTTTCCAAAATATTCAAGTCAGCATAGAAGGAATTTCATGATCAAAGCTTAGAAAACAACATACCTTCACTCACCCAAAATATAGATGAACTATGTAATAGGAATGTAGCTGTTGCAGCTGCTGGATCAGAAAATCGTGACTAGTACTGTAGCTGCAATTACTGTAACGGCTGGCACAAAGAATATGGGACTGTGACTGCTGGAAGATGGAAGGTGTCACTGGTGTAGGATCATGAAAATGTAGCTGTGAATGACGTCGTTGCTGTAACATGAAGGCACTGCTGTAGGAACATGTGAAAGGTGACTGCTACTGTAGCAGCACTACTGTAACAACAATTGCGGGAACTGCAACGGCTATCACTGCTGAATCAGAGAATGGGAAGTGGAGGAATCTGAACTGGTGCTGAGGAACTGTCAGGCTCTCATAGATGAATGCAGGCTGCTGTAACTGCTGAGGGATCAGGAAAAAGTGTATAGTATTCATCCGCTACAAACCCGATGGTACAATTCTAATCATGCGAATGGATGTGTTGATGTCGAGCATGAAGAGAAATCACTGGATTACCGACCATTGATGAATGCCGTTAACCAGTGCGAGGCAACTCACCATTGATGTCAATGAGTGCCAAGGTACCCGAGTACATCTTGCGAAGTGCGAATGGATGTGCTGATGTCGAGCCACTTGCAAGATCTGATGATCAAGGGACATTGATGTATTCCCATGATCGTTAGCGAGAGAACTTGCCATTAAGGCATGCAAGCCTCTAGGTACTCAAAATGGACTCTAGTCTATATCCCAGATGATGTGCTGATGTCGATGGGGAAAGACTGTTGAAAGGTGGGCCTTAAGGAATCCCACATCAGTCAACGCGAGTTTTTATAAAAATATTTGGTAGGACTATAACAAAGATCTCAGTAGTGACAGGGTTTATGGAAAATGAAATCGAGGAAGTGTAATTGTGGAAAAGGAGGTGACTGGTTTTATTCGGAAGGAAAACTGGCATAGAGAAAGAAGGTAAAAATGAACTGAAAATGATAAAGGAAATGATGTATGCTGCTCAGAAAAATAGATGTGCAAGAAATTAGGAAGGATAAGGAAATGGAAAATGGCTACAACACGGGGATGATCAATCTGCTGTGAAGGAGGAATGCAAGGAGATATGTCAGGACGCAAAAGGGTTTTCCAATGATTTTCGTGTAACAGCAAGTGTCAGGATGTTCATGAGGTGTAACAGCTCCTTCAAGCTGGCTTATCATAGCATGTTTCTCAAAAATATTTTGTGTATTTTGAAAATCACTTCAGCATGGAATGTGAGCGTCTTCTTTCATGCAATCATACTTAGTACCAATCCTGCACTTAAAACTTCGTGATAGAATCGTAGAATGCAAAAATAAATAGGAATGGGGCACAGCAAAGAAAATAAAATGCATTTGTATACCTGTGCCTTTGCACTCGTGTAATCATCAATTACATTATGAAGTGACAATTGAAAAATATGCCCAAATCAAATTTTGCAATTTTGAACAGGAAAAAAAAAAGTATTGCAGATGAACTTCCAGAGCCAATATTTCAAAAACTACAACCTGGGTTGGGCTGAAATTTTTCAAGCAGGTAAGTACCATTATAGTGCATCTCCCCACAAAAAATTAGACAAACCCACATCACGGATTTTGAGAAAAATGCGAATTGGCTGTAGGTGATGATGGTCATTTTCTTGAAAACCGTGCACTGGATTGAGCTGAAACTTACCACGGTTATTCATGATGCTGTTATGCATTCCTTGTCCAAATTTCATGAGGATCTAGTTCATGGTTTGTGAGATATACTTAAATCAAATTCTTCATTTTTGGCAGCTGTAAATGAATAAAAATTAGTATGCACAAAAAAAATGTCAAAAACCACTCCCCCAAACTGAATATGTTGCATGTCCTCATGAAAAAGTGTAAAGGTGCGGCTGAGATCCACTATCAAATGTTCAGAGTAAGAGTTTCACTGATTTGGTGCATTAATCGCAATTGCTGCTTTGCATGATCAACCTGTTCATCGTTAGATAAAATATTCAAAGCATTCAATTCCCTCTTACAAATAGCAACCTGTAATATGTTCTGTGCAAAAACACATCAATCAATTAAACAAAGTCCGCATTCATCAAGTATTGTGTGCAAGTTTTCATAAACTCGTACAGGTCGATTTGATTTTACCGCAAAGAAAAGAAATAGGCGAGTAGGGAGTTGTGCATTGTTCATCCAAAATGTTAGGCAGGTAGGGGGCTGTGCGTTGTTCATCCTGATCGTTAGGCAGGTAGGGAGCTGTGCGTTGTTCATCTAGATCGTTAGGCAGGTAGGGGGCTGTGCGTTGTTCATCCTGAGTGTTAGGCAGGTAAGGGGCTGTGCGTTGTTCATCCTGAGTGTTAGGCAGGTAGGGAGCTATGCGTGGTTCATCCTGAGTGTTAGGCAGGTAGGGGGCTGTGCGTTGTTCATCTAGATCGTTAGGCAGGTAGGGAGCTGTGCGTTGTTCATCCAGAGTGTTAGGCAGGTAGGGGGCTGTGCGTTGTTCATCCTGATCATTAGGCAGGTAGGGGGCTGTGCGTTGTTCATCCTGAGCGTTAGGCAGGTAGGGAGCTGTGCGTTGTTCATCCTGAGCGTTAGGCAGGTAGGGGGCTGTGCGTTGTTCATCCTGAGTGTTAGGCAGGTAGGGAGCTGTGCGTTGTTCATCCCGAGTGTTAGGCAGGTAGGGGGCTGTGCGTTGTTCATCCTGAGTGTTAGGCAGGTAGGAGGCTGTGTGTTGTTCATCCTGATCATTAGGCAGGTAATGGGTTGGGCGTTGTTCATCCTGAGTGTTAGGCAGGTAGGGAGCTGTGCGTTGTTCATCCTGAGTGTTAGGCAGGTAGGGGGCTGTGCGTTGTTCATCCTGAGTGTTAGGCAGGTAGGGAGCTGTGCGTTGTTCATCCCGAGTGTTAGGCAGGTAGGGGGCTGTGCGTTGTTCATCCTGAGTGTTAGGCAGGTAGGAGGCTGTGTGTTGTTCATCCTGATCATTAGGCAGGTAATGGGTTGGGCGTTGTTCATCCTGAGTGTTAGGCAGGTAGGGAGCTGTGCGTTGTTCATCCTGAGTGTTAGGCAGGTAGGGGGCTGTGCGTTGTTCATCCTGAGTGTTAGGCAGGTAGGGAGCTGTGCGTTGTTCATCCCGAGTGTTAGGCAGGTAGGGGGCTGTGCGTTGTTCATCCTGAGTGTTAGGCAGGTAGGAGGCTGTGTGTTGTTCATCCTGATCATTAGGCAGGTAATGGGTTGGGCGTTGTTCATCCTGAGTGTTAGGCAGGTAGGGAGCTGTGCGTTGTTCATCCTGAGTGTTAGGCAGGTAGGGGGCTGTGCGTTGTTCATCCTGATCATTAGGCAGGTAGGGGGCTGTGCGTTGTTCATCCTGATCGTGTTTCTTTCATCCATTAAGATAAGCCAATTGCATTAAGTGTAACACAAGCATCAGAAAAAAAAATAACAACAGCCGTTTAAAGTACAACACAATAGATTATGATCTTAATACCTGAAAATCGTTGCAATTTTACCGATCGAAAGGAGAAATAACTACCTCGTCTTATGCGGGCCAAAATCCAGATCTGCATGCTCAACCAATTGAATAAAATTACGTATATGATATATCCTATGTGCACAGGTAATGACAAAGTGTTTCAAAATGATGCGGACGATCGTGAAGATTTATGAGAGATAGAAACAATGATTTGAATTCCCTCGGTACTAGTATGGACATGTTCTGTATGGCGCACAGAGAAGGGCGACTGGGTTCTTTATGCGTTTTAGGCCTATTGGATTCATCGCTGAAGCAGATGGGAGCATAGATATTGTTTGGATTGATATTTCCCATTTCATTATATACGTCAACTTCCAAATATTTGCACATAGCTGTGAAAGATACCATCTCCAGCAGCAAGGGAGTCAACATCCTCAACTTTGTATGAGTATGCAATGGCAGTCCATAAAATAAACTCTGAAGTAGTCCGACTAGTTTATAAATGGCAAACTTATGAGCATATGGCCAGAAAGAACCACCTACCACAGAGACAAAGTCTGCCTGACTTTCACTAGCGCACAATGTGATTTCCTTGACACATGACTTTAAAGTATTTGCTTCCCCATGTTTAAAAAAATGCTTCTTTTATAAGCTGAAGCACAGTTATGAAATTCTGTTCTTGGCGTTTGAGTGAATAAAGCTCAGGCTTCTTATGCATGATAATTTCCACTATTGATGATATCTTCACCTTGTTTGCTAAATATTTCCTCAACATCAGTGGATAATGCTTCATCATACTCGCTGTCACTTCTCGTTTATTATTGTCTAGTACCTCCTTCTGAGCTTTACTGAGTGAAGGCTTCCGGTTATCAGCAGTTGGAACAATCATCTCTCCTACTGCCTTCTTCATAGAGGCACATAAAGCACGAACAAGATTTGTGGCATCTTTCTCTGTAAGTTCAATCCTTGGATTATCATCTAAAAGCATTGAAATGATATAATTCCAACCTTTAATTGCCTTCATATCTTACCAGACAGCATCAATCATATAGTCACTGAGAATTGGGTCTGTGTAAAATTCCTTCAATATTTGCAGCAACCTGCCTATAAGAACTTCATATCCATTTTCCATTCCTTTCGGGATAGGCTATGAGCTGCCAAATTTCTGAGCTATTAAGTGATCATATACTAATTTTCCAACAGCACGGCGAATAAGTGGGGATTCATCAATCAATAGGTCATACAGTGGACCAAGCTCATCATCTGCAAGAAGCTGATGCCTTAATAACTGTTTCAAGAGCCCAATGGCACTAACAGCCACGGACATATCAAAATCATCTGCTAGCTCAATCATACGGTTGCAAAATCGTTCTGTGAAGAGGCTAAGTGACGGCACATTATCATCCACCTCATACAGATTTTGCAGTGCCAATATGGAAATCTTCCGGACAGCAGCGTTCTTATCATTCAAAGTCCATCCAAGGTAATTCAAGTATAGATCTTGCAAGAATAGGGATGGATGAGATGTGAGTGAAGCTTAAGCTTTATATTCTCTGGAAATGACATTGAACTAGTGAACCAGAACAAATCTTTTGGGCTGCATTGAAGCAGTTAATTGGACTTTCAGCTAAGCGGTTGAATCATTTCATTGGATCAGTCAACCAGACCAAATATTGCGAGTTGTGCATTGAAGCATTTCGTTGGGCTTGTTAGCTGTGCATTGAAGCATTTCGTTGCATGAGTGAACCTGAACAAATATTGTAAGTTGTGTTTTTGAAACATTTTGTTGGACTTGTGCGCCAAAATGTTGGGCGAGTGATAATTCATTCATGGACTTGTGTTGCGGAGAGGCCTGGAGGAGTTGACTCTCTTCCATTAGGACAATTGGTGGAAAGTGTTGGAGACCAAATGCATCGGGGAACTGTGAATTGTGAAGTCTCTACCATCGCATCTGCCTTTGTTCGGAACCTAATAGTGGTATCCGAGCCAACCAATGTTTTTAAGATTGTGGACATCTCTCCCAATCATGTGAACTCTGTGTCTCCACTCTGAGTTAAGTATGCACTCTGTGTTGAATCTGCGTGCCTCTTTGATATCGTTTGAGTGTTGTTTGCTGAGAATTGAAGACCTCACGAGCTGTCTATGGTGGTATTGTTGATATGGGGTGAAGATTAGTGTGGCTTCTTGGATCACACCAAAAGGACTATGCCCGTGAAATGAATAGAAAAAAAAATGCACTGATCTATGCTGCAAAATGTTTTGCTAAGCTATGCGCAGTCAAGGCCCACAACCAATTTATTGATAAAACAACTTTCGCACGAGCATCAAAGAGTTTAACTACTTTATTGCCTTATGAACATCCTTGTTCATCTTATCACTACTATCGTCATTCTAATTAATGGATTTGACTGACTTTCTCAAAGAAAAGGACGAGCGGAAATAACATTTTGGCAACGGCGCCAAAATGTTAGGTGATTAGAGAGCTGCGCATTGCTTATCCAAAATGTTAGGTTAGACTTGTATGTTCCGTTAGGGTTGTGCTCCTATTTCTGGAAGACAGCATGTAAATGGGCCTCCCTCACGATAAATACAGGATGATAATGAATGGTATGCGCGCCAAGAGAATCTGAGCTGTTGGACAATGATGCACTTACTCACTATTAATTGGCAGATTAGAGAATAATCGCGGCTAGTGCAGTCAATGGGTCTGGAACACTTCGTCTAATAAATGTAAAGGAAAAGCAACGAAAGGAACCTACAAGGACCGCCTACCTGGATGTGAACGAAAGCTGGACTTCATTGCTTGGCAGTATTGGGACAGAGATTTTGAGCAATCTCAAAGACTGTTTAGATTTACAATTGTGATTATTGTGCTCTTGTATTATATATAAAAAAATGTGTTCCTCTTAATAACCCATACCCTCCAAAGAAACTTGTGCAAGCTCGTAATGCCTGGCCAACTGTAGGGATAATAGCACTCCTACACACGAAACTGCTTGCCAATATTCGGCTGAAACTGGAGGTAAAAAGAAACCAAGATCAGTGAAAAAAAACATCCGCTAACATAGTGGACTGCATTGTGTCAAATCCGGTTTTGTCATTCAAGGAAAATGAGGAGCGCTCAGCAAATTTATTCAATAGATAGTAGAAAATAGATGCCGGTCTGGTGTTTGTCTTTGTTTAAAGTGCCAGCTAATCGACCTGAGTACCTTGATTTTACGCGGCCATTTTTTAGGTAAGAGGATAAACATAGGAAAATTATTGCTCTCGTGGAATAACGGTTTGTTGAATGCTTGCTATTTTTCCTTTTTATAGAAAGATGGAGCGAAACCAAGGCAAAGATCTCGGGAGATGAATCACAGAAGTTGGAATCAAACCAAACATAGTTGTCGAAAACACCAGAATGCTTACTGAGTTTTGGATCAAATCCTTGGAGAGATCATTCCCTCCTCTGGAGATCTAATTCTACGTGCTTCCATCCTTACCACTGAGTATGAGATGAACCGCTACTTTCAATTTTGTAAAACTAGCTTAGTGTAATCGGGTAGGATCCAAGTGACAATGGCAGGGCAGCAGATTGGATAAGCAATAGTTGAATGGATCAATCCATAACTTAATGATCTATTATTTTGCAGGTTTTGGTTCCAGATCAAAAAGATGGAAGTTGGCAATAGGTGCAACCCAAACCAAGGATGGACGGAAACGAGAAAAGAGAGTTTGTGCAATCGAAAAAAGTGCAATCGACTAGAGTTCCAACATGACACATAATTTCATCATGAAGGTACAGTTGCAGCATGTAAAAGTTTGGTTCGATTTTTATTCTCTTAACGTTTTATTGTGTGTATTTTGCAGATCAAGAATGGGACACAAAAACTATTATTGTGACTGCATATATTTTTTTCTTTTTATGTTGCAGAAAAAGAATTCATTCTACAAATGTACTAAAAAATTCGAGCAAAATTTGCAAAATTAAAGATGAATCAATTAGGCATATTGCACGAACTTATTCATTCCTGAAATCAGTCTATATCATCCTTATTTTCTGATCCTCGCGATCGCACGAAGCGCGGAGGAGAGCATACTTATTCAATACTAAAGTAAATCTGAAAATGAAAGCAGAAACTGAAAATGAAGACCTACCTACTCTATGCTAATTAGGAGTTAGAAATATGCTACGTGTAGTCAAACTTCCAATGGAGCCATGCACGTAAAAGTAGCAGCAATATGTTCAGTGGTAGTTTTTCAAATGAAAAGTGGAAATTTAGAAGAATGAGTGAATCTTCTTTCTGTAACGGAAAACTAACCAAATAAAAATAAAAACTAAATTGATCTAATTGCGTACTTACCTGGAACCATCTTTCGATATGGCTTTCGTAAGCGCATTTTTCCACACTCAGATCATGCTGCAGCGCCTTATCATCTTCCTCAATATCTTGTTTGAATGATTGTTCATCATCAAATATGCAGGAGTCTTCAGATGCTAATTCCTCCTTCGTTTCTGAAGGAGTGTTTAAACTTTCGGCTGCTGTCAGGATCTCCTCTTCCAGAGAAGAGGAGACTCCGATTTTTGCAAGGATGTGAGCGAGTTGTTCCAAGCTGACACTCATAGTTAAATCATATTGAAAAAGGGGTTCTTACCTCATCCAAATCAAAATTTGAAAACTGAAAATCACACTTGCTGAAAACAAAACACTCTTGTTAAAACACATGAAAACATATTCACAGTTGCAGAAATTGAAATTGCAAAAACATGCTTGCAAAAATTGAAATTTATGCTAAATTGCAGAAATTGAAATTTACACTAAATTGCAGAAATTGAAACACACTTGCAGAGATTGAAATTTACACTAATTTGCGGAAATTGAAAACACACCCTTCATGCCCTTACCCATATGTCACCTCAGAGTTAGGAGCATGGATAATCACACTTGCATGAAAAAGAAATTAATACCTCAATCCCTTATGCTTCCCCGGCAACAACGCCAAAATGTCGAGTGAAATTAATGTCGTAATAATTACGTTGCAGTGTAGTTGCCCAACTATTTACTTATCAATCCGGGGTACGTAAACTGACGAAGCACGTGCACTGTTTGTACAGGACTGAAGTAGATCTAATCTAACTTAATCTAATTACTGAATCAAACTAATCTAGGAAATCATTGAAACACTAACTAGGGAAACATGAGATTGTGTAAGGGAAATACAACATGTGAAGAGTTTAACAAAAATGACATAAGTGAGCTCACATCCACAAATCACTAATCAAATGACAACCATGAAAATATAACAATGGAAGCTTGAATCACATTAAGGATCTCAAATCAAGACTAATCTAACAAGTACAAAATCCAATCCAATGCACTTCCATTACAACCCTCCTACAAGCTTAATCTAACTTAATTACAACCTCCTTACAAGTTAATTACAACCTAATCACCGCTTAATGGAATGGAGAGGGAACACTCTCCTTTATACATGAGAGGCCTTAAGAAAAAGATAAGAACAGATCCACTATTCTCTCAACTACTCTCAACCACTTTCCTCTTATTACAAGATATGGTTCCTTCAAATCCTCATAAATCCTAGATAAGATATGCCAACCAAATCTTCCATGATCTTCTCCTTAAGAATAGGCTTGAATACTATCTCCTTTGGAATGGTGTAAGAGATATTCGAGAAGTCTCTTTGGATTAATCATTTACATATTCCTACACATTACAAAGCTCACACATAATTGAGATATATATGTGAAAAACATGTATATTTTCTAATATTTAATCATAAATTCACTTATAATACTAAAATGAATAAAGTGGAAAATAATAATGTAAAACCCACATATATGTATGGAAATGGTATGATAAAAGGTTAATGGGACGATGAAATGTAAGGAATAGGGAAGATAAAGTGGATAAAAAAGGGACATTTTTGAGACTCGACAAGGGTCTTGACTTCCTTTTCTTTTGATTTATGAAATTCTTGGTTTTTTCACAATTTTTCTTTCAAATATTTGTTTCTTCTTCTACATTTTTCAATTTCGTCAATAGAATCTAGGAGTTCTACATTTAGTCCCTCCACTCCTTAAATATCTGAGTCATTTTATGAAATTACTGTCTCTATGAATAGACTTCCTTCATTTTCACTTATACTCTTGAATTTAGAAAAGCTTGTTTATGTTCTTTGTTCAACTCAATAAAGTTTCTTGAATTTGATCCATAGTTCCTTAGCCGAGAGACACGGTCCTATATTTTATTTGATAGGTTGAGGCAATCCATCAAGTATATGCTCCATTTCCCTTGAGCTATTTTTAGTGGATTCTTTCTAAGATGTAGTCCTTATTCTTTTTGGTGGGATGTAATCAGAGATTACTAAATTCCATACTGCATATCCTAATGATTGTAAGCATACTCTCATTCTTATGCTCCATAATGCATATCCTTATTTATTAAGTCACTGGAGCTATGTTGGTTGGAATCCCTTCTTATTGATCCATAGTGTTTTTTAATAGG
Organism: Pseudotsuga menziesii; assembly: GCA_001517045.1. Taxonomy (NCBI): domain Eukaryota; kingdom Viridiplantae; phylum Streptophyta; class Pinopsida; order Pinales; family Pinaceae; genus Pseudotsuga; species Pseudotsuga menziesii. The sequence goes on along the minus strand of LPNX010976151.1, from coordinate 276,803 downwards.
ATATTCCTTCTAGTGGTTTAGACTGTAGTGAAGGTTCCTGCTCTGGTTGGACTATTGGAAAATAATGAGAGGCGGGGTGAATCAATATTGATAATTTTTTAACAATTTAAACCACTTTTAATTTATTTGTTTAAACATGTGATCAACAAGAACACACATAACATAAATTTATCATGGAAGGACAATTTGGTAAACCACCAATACTTTCTATTACTACAAAATTTTGTTTACAAATAGTTTCTACCTGCTACTACTGACAAGGATGCTATTACACCCTATTTACCAATAAATATTGGAAGGAGGGTACAACCCCCTAGTTTATTAGCTTCTACTGAAAATATTCTATGACACCATGTTTACCGGCTACTACTAGAAGGAGGATACAACCCCCTGGTTTGTCAGCTACTACTTAAAGGATGCTACGACACCTTGTTTACCATCTACTACTGGAAGGATATTGCTACACCCAATTTACCAGCTGCTACTAGAAGGATGCTACCAACCCCTATATGCATATAGCCTTCCCTAGCACCACCCTATGACTACAATATGTTTTTATCAAATTTCCATATCTTCTTATGTCTTCCTTGGTCTCCTTTTTACTTGCTGCTACATCGATCTGGACTCAAAAGATGATTTCTCTCACTCATCATTTTTTCTATAAATACCCTCTAACACATTTTCTGTGAATGCATCTCTTCATCATGCCTCTTCATGAAGAATCAATTCTTCATTTTAAAAATTCTTTAACTCTATTTAGATTTATTAGTTATATCTTTCTGCAACAAAATCTTAGAAGAATTGCCTCTATGCAATGATAATTCTTCACCCGAAATTCTTTCAAAATTTCTTTTTTCGGCAATCATATTTCGTTAATATATCCTTTCTGCAAAAATCCTGAGCCATTGATCCATTGTAGGCTCTTTCATGTTTTTTGATTTAACACACGGATTTCCCTCTATAATGATGTTTCCACAATTTCCTTGTAACGTCCCCAACCCTTTGATCAACGAAGAGGACACTACTAACACCAATCATATGGGAAAACAGCCCCATGAAGATGAATAGGAATCAATGCTTAAATAAAAAGCTTAAACATAATACATACCAAGATGCATAATCCATCATACACAGATTCATAGTTTCTCAACATTCAGCAGAAGCAAACATATACATTCCAGCATTCGACATGTTCATCATTTCTCATGAAATAGTAGATATTATTGCAGAGATGAAATAGTCAGGAGTACTTATCTTTTAATGAAGAAATCGCCCCGCAACCAGCTACGTCACCACAACGTTCCACCCAACCATAGGCCAGCATGCTCATCAATCTCTTAGCAACACTGCCACCCCAGATTTGGACATGATTCCTCAAGGAATAAGGGTCAATGTAGGCTTATGCATATCCAAGGTACACAAATCATCCAAACCCACACAGTAGGGTCTACCAGGTCATCAAGGAGATAGGAAAGGCTAAATTCTAAGCCGGTGGCCTCAAACACCTATTTTCACAAGCATACCCAGCCTCTAATCCCACTCTCAACAGTCCGAAGACCAACCACTACATACCATAGCAAAACAACCCATTCACAGCTCTGTGAAGAAGGAAAAGACAACCTGGTGACAATCCCAAACAAAAGGTGAAACACAGTTCAGTTCTAGCCACACTCCAGAGTTGTTCTTGGCCCTAGCATGGCCAAAAAAACTCAACAACAATCCCCAAAGGACATCTGCTGCCTCAGCAACCAAGAAGCAACCCAAAACAAGGGTGAATCGACAGCCAAACTCACAATGAAAACTATGGAAACCTTACATAGTCCCAAAACAGGGGGGATGTTTGATTGTCAATCTTAGGAAAAAGGAGGACATAAACACAGACTACAGTCTGATGAGGAAACAATGAGAACCTTACACAGTTCGCAGTTGGGATAGAAGCAGAACTCCCAGCATAGGCATGGGAGGACTCAACCAACGTATGTGGAATTCAACGACCGTCCAACATCTAAAATCCCATAGCACACAACTCCTCAACGCAAATTCTGAAGAAAGTTACACAGATAGAAATGGGGAAAGAACTAATTCTCCATCAATATGTGTGTGAGGAAGATTAACCGCCCCCCTATGCGTCCCTGCATGAGATTGAACAACTCCACCTATGCGTGAGGGTGAGCCGACAATGGAGAGAATGCCCCCCTTGGACAGAATGGTGGTGGTGGTTTTGCTTTCCATCGTGAGGTCAACCTGCTGGTGGAGTGTGCATGTGGGCAAGGACTAACAGTCCTGCCACACTCCACTCCCAGCCATAAATGCCTCAACTACTCAACAAAACATTAAAGTGGTAGTTGGATAAGAGAAAGAAAGATGGGAAAATCAAATAGGGTGGTGACATATGGCTTTCCTCCCACCCATGACTCAAGGTTCATCATTTTCCCCCCCTTATCCTTTGGAATCATGCCTTTTTCATTTTAACATTGCACCGTCATAGCTGGATGTAGGTTTATTTTAATTGATGTGCGTATTTACATGATGCCAAACTATAATGTGTCGGATAGCACGATATAACATCGGCAACTATCCCTATTTCCGAAACATACACAACCAAATCGATGGTGGGGATTTTGCCTTTATCTCCTCACCACGATTAATTACATTATATGCATCATGTACCTTTAATACAAATGGGGTGAAAACTGGGGTGTTACATTCCCCTCCCCCTTGAAATAACACCGTCCTTGGTGTTCCAATACATAGGAATACATATACAATTTGCAGATCCAAAATTTTAAAATTTTTGTAGATCTGTCCCATGTTCAATTATTTACTTTGAATGTTCAGGACCAAGCCCCTCAGCTTCCAAAAACTTCTCCTGTTGGTTCTTATCTTTCAGCTTATCCCGAAGTCTAGGAACTTTGTGGTTATTTCCCTCTTTATGTTCCCTCATTGGGCAGTCCCGGTGTAGATGATGTCCTCCACATTCCCAACATTTCGCTGGATGCTTCATCTTTATCTTCTCAATTTCCTTTGAGTCTTCATGCCTGGACCGTTTCTTAACGGGTCACTTGGATGAATGTCCCATCACTGATCCAACTTCCTTTCCTTTGTCGATTGCTCCCAGAAGGATTTTCACCTCCCTTTGCGAACCAATAGAGTCTTGCAAAATATGGTGGTTCATTTCATTCTGCCTTTTCTGTATCTTGATCATCTCTCCAAGATTCTGTTGGGTCCTAGCAATCATTTGAAGGATACTTCCAGCCAAGTCCAGCAACTTTTGATCTGCTTCCATGATCAATGTGCACCACCGGTTTTCACTTTTCTCACCTGTGAAATGCACCATTGAAATTTTGTCAGGCCAAGCATAATATAGACATTAAAATAAGTCAGTTAATTACCCAATTGGCATGACAGTCCAAGTCTCATCAAGGAGGCTTTCATATTTTTCCATGCCTTCCCAACAGGCACATGAGCTCATTCATGTCCATTCTTGGGTAGGGAATTAACTATTCCAGCATTCATAATTTACTTTAAGCAAATACACACATTCCATTTTCAGTCATACATGCATTCAACAATATTTTGTTTTCACCATGCATGAATATATATATATAGTTAAAAAGGCAAGAGAGAGCAGCAATAGTTTTTTTTTCCTCTATGTTCTGTTCCATCCTGGAACCCACACCACCAATGTGGATTTTCATGCTCTCAACCTCTTTCACTTCACCATGAATGCTGGACCAATCCCTCTTGGTCATGACACTTAGTGTCTTCAGTCTAGTCCAGACCTCGAAACCATGGAGCCTCCCCACATGGTTTCCTCGGCTGCTAGGAAATTCATAGTCTCACTAGCACCTTTTTCATTACCGCTCATTCCGAGCTCTCCAGGACAGTGACATGTTCACATGCACCCCTAGGATGCTCTCATAGCCCTCGCTCCCAACGATACTTATATCCAAACATTGAATAGATTCACATGTTTAGTCTATTCTCATTGATTTTACCTCTAGAACAAGAGCTTAAAACACCAAATCATAGACACATGTACATTCATAAGCAAAATAATCTAATACTTATATGTATTGTGTGTTTCCTCGTTGGTCCATAGGATCCTGCTTCACTTTGCAAGCCTTGGGATCACCTATGGACTTGGATGTTAGGTCAGCATGCAGGCTGCTCCACAACATCAAATAATTAATGTCCAGCCAGTACACCCTCATGTTGATTGGACTTGGAACTTTACCATGACCATTTCCAGGTCCAGGATCTACTATGGATCCCCAGGCATATAACAGCCCAACATACACTTATATAAACAATAATACATACACTTATATCAACAATACACTTATACCAACATACACTTATATCAACAATAATTCATACACTTATATCAACAATAACCCTTACTTCGCAACCCCTCACAACAACCGTTTGCCTTTTCTCTTTAGGGTTCAACACCCAACTGCATCTATTTAGCATGTCGACACAAGAAATATAAGCAAACTCATCAGTGTTATTGCTCTAAAACTGTAATCATATTTCATATCATTCACTATCAAGTATTGAGACACTAGGAGTGCGTCCACTCCCTAGGGTGTAGTCAATATTGAAAACCTTTCATGACATGACATCGAAAAAGTGTGCACCCTTTCTCGGTGTGTGCTATGTAGGCCCTATTCATACTCAAGCAATCGGTCATCATGGAAATAAAATAAAAACATGTTCTTCATATGGAATTTTTATAATTTTACATGCATATTCTTAGCAAGGGTCACAGAACACTTATCCATTTGCCGATGCAGTATTCCTTCGTTAAGGAGGAATGGGGCTCCCTTCTCCAAGTTGACAGTCCCTCGGTTAGCCATCCCAACTCCCTTTTACATTTCATATCCACACGTCTTACCGACATAATCTATACCATCTCACTCATGTTGCTTACCAAACATGTAGTGCAGATGAGACATTTCCAAAATGTCCAATGGAGTTTCACCTGAAACCCATTTCCAAGATAAGGGAAAACCTTCCCATGAAGTTTGGCTCTTGTAGGCCATCACACATGATCTTCCTGCAGTGTGTACCCCTAGCACATTCATCAAATATCCAAACAATCAATCATTATCTGATAATACAATCCAAATTGATTGTTCCATAAGCAATCAATGACATTAGTAATCAAATTCAGTAGGAATTTGCAATTATGTCTACTACAGAAATTAGTTTGCTTGGCAATGAGGTGATCCTCAATTGTGGGTCTCTTGTAAGTAGCACCACTATACCCATTATAGTTTTGTGCTTACTAGCATAATATGAATACCCACTTACAATGCATCCTCCTGACATAATCTTATGCAAGCCAACAGTGATTAGTAGTCATCAGCAATTTCTTAAATCCGAAATTCACAATTCAAATTTAACAGCCCATTAGGCACGGCAACTATTTTTAGAGCCATGAGACTCTTCTCATAAGGTTTGGATCTTTCACATGGTAGATTTCGGTCTTTGTCATGGTCTTACCCTTGTTTCCTTGCCCCAAACAATCTACCTGAACTTGAACCTCAGTCAGCCAAACACTTGGTAAGTCTTGGTGCATATAACTTTTTCATTGCTACAACAATCACTGAAGTATTTTCAGAATTATAGAATTCAGACACTTCCAGTTGTTAATCACATCAATATCACCAAAACTCATTTACTTCATGCAATCATGATCATACTAAAATTGCAAGGTATAGTCACATCATTTATGCAATTTAAATGAATTGTTTAGATACTCCTTACTTCACAAGCGTATCATTGTACCACCTTGCTCTTCCATAAAGAATTTACGGCAGCCAATCGATCATGACTACCCTCTTCATGCACTTACTATCTTGCATCCATAACAGTTCTTGAAATGGTTCCTGAATTGTCATCAATTCATCATTTCATCCTGTTATCCACCTGAATGGAACCTCTCTGTCCGAGTGCCAACATCCCTCATGTTAGCACACAAAAGGACATCTATGGATTGAGGGTTTCCCAAAACACTATAGATGGGCTTATTATGAACTACATTTATCATCCATCCAGCTGGTTATTTTTACCCTTTAGCTATGTCAAGTCATGTACGCGACTCTCTATATATGCAACTTGCGTGTTGTATGCGAGTATCGGTTGTTGCATGTCACGTACAGATGTGTACGCAAGTTACCCTTAAAGCAAAATGCGGGTCATACGCAAGTTGCCAGTATTGATACCCATGTACATATACCTTTGACATTAAAAATAAAAACACGCTTTTACTTGAGATTAGTTAAGAAATTAACCTTAATCTCCTTAACTGTGTCAACCTCCTCAACCTTCGAAACTGCCTTATTTCACCAAGTATAAATACAGGCCTTGGGGAGGGTGTTAATCACATACACTGGGAGAGAAAAATTATGCTGGTGGAGTTTATACAAAAGTATTTGGAGCAGTGGAACTTAGAATCCTTTGGCTGCAGAGGAGTCCTTGTCTCAGGCGTTGGGTTGTAATCTGAACTCTTTCATTATTGTTAATAAAGAGAATCCTTCTTCCATATGTGTCTTGAATGCATCTCATATATTGTGGTTTGATAAATACTTACGTTTCAGCATTCTGTATATGATTTATCTAACCTGTTTATATATATGTATCATCTTGTATTTGGAATATTGACTCTTGATAGGTGAAGGAGAAGCATCCCTGAAGGCTTTGGAGGAGAAGAATAGCAGAAGAGGACAAGTTAGGATCAACCGTCATTTATCGGGTGAGTCTTTCCTATCCTCCTATTTCCTTTACTGCACTCTAGAGTCGACTGCCTGCAACTTTCTTGCGTATTTTGGTAACCCCAGACCTTCAGTTATAAGGTGTTTATTCCTGTACAATAGAACTGGAAACTCCGCTGGGGATCCCAGACTGTTGTAGGTTGTTTCTGTCACCCCTGACCAGTCTTTGCTTTGAAGTTTGTGTGTGGTCTTTTATCCTAGTTCATACTTGTCACAGTGTTTGAAAGTCTTGTGGATCTTTCTTAGTTTTTGAGAAAAATTGTGTACCTATATGTGTGTTGCTCTTCTGCACATTCGCGTACAGAGGCCTGCATACGCCGGTTGCTCTCTTGGACAGTCGCATACAGTACGCGAGTTTCCCTTATACACAGTCGCATACAAGCCTAGAAATAGGGATTTTTTAGGATTGGGTTTGCTTGTCCCTCTCTTTGTGTAATTCCTGTGTGTTTAGTTGGCTTTGTTTATGAATACTGTGCTATCAGTATGAAGACTTTGGTGACCACACTTTGTGCTTTTTTGAAATCCCTTGGGTTTCTTTTGCTTGGATTATTTTCTGTTTGCATGTCAAAGTAGCTTGGCCTGTTTGGGTTATAGGGTGAAGTGTCTCTGTCCAGATCAATGATCAGGGTCTTGGGCATTGTTTTCTCAATCTATCTTTGGATAATGATTGGTTTGTCACTTTCCTTTATGAGTTTACAGTGATTTTTTGTCATTGTGTGCACCCAAGCTAGGGTTCCTAGCCTCCCTTTGTTGGTTGATTCTTGGTTCTTGTAGCCTATTTTACTTTAGTTTGTTGGTTTTATACAATTGATTAAATCCAAGTTTACTCAAGTATAGTTCATTTTAGGTGCATGGTAGAGTTTGAGCATTTTTAAAAGTGAAAAGAAAACATTGTCAAGCTTTTGCATAAGTAGTGTTCATTTCAGTTTAAAAATATAATCTCAAAAACTACAAAAAACATAGGCTTAGTTTCTTTTATCATTTGCATTTGTTCATCAATATATATTTACAAAAAAGAAAAAGAAGTTTGTTTTAATAGTGGTAATTTGATTTGAAAAATACACCTTTACTTTTATTTATTTCTTATCGATTCAAAAACACCATAAGTACATCACTACATTTCCTTTTGAGTAAGAAACAACCCTTTAAAATGAACGCATAATTAAAATTTACTACTATTTTTTGTTTTTAGGGGCCTTTCACCTACTAGATTAGGCTAGACTTGTGGGATAGGAAGTGTAAACTTACCATAAGTTTTAAAATTCAGATGTAGTGGAATTTTCTTTAGGTAAATCCTTGAATTTATCGATTGTATCTGGGAAGCTCCTCTCAAACGGGAGTCAAGCACGAGGCTGCGTGGAGGCTTGGACTCAGGAGATAACCCTCCAATTCCTTGTCAAAGCATAAATCAGGACTTTTACGCATCTGGGCATTCTGTCCTAGATAGACTTTTGGGCTCAGCTACCCTACCCATGCGTACAATTCAAGCTTGCGACTGTCCCCCCAGACTGTTGGTATAGCTAAGGTAGCCTTTAGTCTCTTGACATTTAGGGTTCATACCTAGGTAAACCGGAAGGCTATTTTTGGTTCACCTTGAATGGGATTGGAAGGTAACCCTTGTTCTAAGTGTAGGAGGGCGGTTGGGTGATTCCTCCACTTGTGCCTAAGAACCACTTCAAGGATGCCAAGTAATTGTTCATCAGCTTTACATCTTTTACCCTTGTTTGATTGTTTGAGACTTTAGGATTTTTATAGTGTATGCTCTGTGGTTTTTCCTATGTTTAGTTGGCCTTAGGGTGTGATTTTTCAAATTTTCAATCGTGGAGGACCAACTTTTTAGAAGGTCAAGAAGGTTGAGAAACCTTCCTCCTCTCGTCACATTGGAGCCTCCACCTCCACCCCAAAGGCGGAGATTGGAAACGGGCAGTTCATTTGAACTGGTAGGAATAAGTGAAGTTCTTGGTGAACCAAAACTGACTGCTAACCATTTTGATCTAGATACAGTTGAGATAGAAGAATTGCAGATTGATGAGTTTGCAGGGAATTTTAACACACCCTTGACTGATTTAAACAATCCTATGATCGTTCAGGTTAGACCTTTTGGTTCACCTGTATTAGGTGTCCCTGTGGGTAGGATCATGTCTTCTACGGAAGAAAGTCCTTTTGTGTTCACCTCAGCCGTTTCGGGTGAAGGGGTACTACCTCCCCAGGTAAGTGCCCTTAGATCTAGTATACCTTCTACACCTTTGACTCCAGCGAGATGGGTGGTTCAACCACCAGTTCACTCAAACCTAGCAGGTACTTCTGGTGACATGGTTACTGGGATTCCCAATATACCTACTATTCCTTCTTCCTTTCCATATACTACCCAGAGCGATCCGATAGGATCCTCGGCATTCATCCAAGGATTTCCTTGCAATGGGGGGCACATTCTCCCATCCTCTCCATATGTAGGCCCATCACCTTCCTATGTAGGAGTGCAGTTTGGAAACAATACCTCTTATGGGAAAAATTTCCAAACTCTAATTTCGGTCCCGTTCACGAGCTCTCCCTTTTCATTGTTCAGCGGAGGGATACCGGCTCCTATCTTTCAGACCCTTGTTTCTATGGGGATGGCCCGAACTTCTTACACTGCACCTCCCACACACAATCCTATGTCTTATCGATGGAATCCATTTCAGAGTAATCTTCCCACTTCACAACCGGTGGCAGGGGGCAACCCCATTTTTACCCATGGGCATTCGGGGGCAGGTCCCTCTAATCCCAAGGCTTCCACATTTAGTACCCCGGTTCGACCAAAACTTCCATTCCTGGCAACCTTAAACTTGCCAAATTTGTCAAAATTGATGAATGACCCGGTGAGGCATGACCCTTTGTGGCCACCTGTTCCCACCAAATTGCCATCAGACATCCCTAAGTTCGAAGGCAAAGTTGGTGAAGATCCTAGGGCTCATGCCACCACATTCCATTTACGGTGTTCTTCGAATTCGCTGAATGAATATTTAGTTAGGTTGAGGCTGTTCCAGAGAACCTTAATAGGTATCGTGACAAAATGGTATATTGAATTGCCTTCTCCTACTTTCAGTAGTTTCTGGGACTTGGCTAGTGCATTTCTTAGCCATTTTCAGCTTCCGGTCCAATATGATTTCGGAATGGACTTGTTGTCTACTTTTATGAAGAACAAGGCTACCCACATCTCAGATCACATACAAGAGTGGAGGAGGCAAAAGAGCCTTATAAAAGCCACTATCCCTCCTGAGTTCCTTTTAGAGTGGTTCCTTAAATCCCTGTTGCCCTACATATCTAAGGATGTATCCACCTCAGGAGTGACAAATGAAGAAGAAGCCATTCTCATGAGGGCCTAGCAACTGGATTTGATTTATTCACAATATAGGATCTTGTATGAGATTATCCCTAAATCACCGAGGCCCATGCACGATGCAGAGAAGCCTAAGCCTGGACCCCATGCCGATGGTGTGGTTGGGTTCGTTAACTCTCCCACTGTAGAATCTTTTGCTAAGAAACTTCACCAATTGTCTATCAAGCAGTCTACGGCGAATGCAGCAAAGGATGCCCCCTCCCCCCAGAGTGCAAATGTTTTTGCACAAACCTCTCAGAAGGGCAATCAGCAGCCCAATGGGAAGAAAAAGAAAGGCAAAAAGGGAGAGGGAAATCAAAACAAGAAAAAGCCCACGAACAATGCTGATGGGGGCAAGAAAGAAAAGAAGAAGGTCAAGTTCATGTGTAAGTTGTGCCATGAGGACCACCTTACTCGCCTTTTTCCCCTTATGGATCAAGCCCAGAAGCTGATTAAAGTTCAACAACCGGCTGTCCTGAAGGATCCTTTTCCCCAAGGACAAAAATCTGCTTCAGCTTCTAACGTAGCAGGGGGCACTCAAATTTCCCCTGACCCAAACTATATCAACATGGTTCGATCTTTGACTTTGTTGCAGACAAGGAACAAAAATTATGAGACAGAGACTTCTGAGAAGGGTAAAGCTGTAGGTGAAACTTCTAACCCTCTCACAATAGAGAAACCTGCTGAAACTATGCCCAAGATACCGAAAGGTGTCTTCAAGAAGACCTTCCATAACCCTAATGCTAGGGCTGCTTCAAACTACTCTGTGGTTGAAGATTTAGCTCAAAACCCATGTGCAATGTCAGCTTTAGAGGTGTTACAGAGTTGTCCCGCTCAGCGGGATGCCCTCTTAGCATCTTTAGGCAGCATGGACTCTTCGAGTCTCATGGCGAAATTTCATTTATCTGATGTTAAAATTCGCCTGCCTTGCCATGTAGCCTTATCAATAGATGTCGTCCATGGTGGTAAGACCATTGGAAGGGAATTTGTTGATGAGGGTGCTTCTACATGTGTTATGTCCTTGACCTGTTGGAAAGCTCTTGGATCCCCAGAGCTGGTCCCATCAAACACTTTGCTTACTGCTTTTGATGGAAGATCCTTCTGTCCGCATGGTATCCTTCCGGCGTTTGAAATTAAGTTGGTAGGTAAAGCAGTGTCTATTGAAGTAGAAGTGATTGATGCTCCTTTAGACTACAATCTGCTTCTGGGAAGGAGCTAGACTTATGCGATGTCCGCTATTGCATCGGTCGTTCTTCATGTAGTGGTTTTTCCACATGAGGGAAAGTTGATTACTATTGACCAACTTGATTTTACCTGAAAATGTCATTTAGAGTATAATGAGTCCGCTATTCCATTGGTTGATCAGGTCAAACCTGCTGCACAGAGCTTTTGGGATGGAATGTACACATCACTAAGGGGCACATTTGATCTTCCAGCCCCGGTTAATTATATTGGTTCTACTAGTGTAGGGAAGTCCATAACTACGGTTGTTGATAGGACTAATCCTTGGGTTATCCCAACCCCCCACGAACTAGAAGTTCCCCTATCGGTAGTGGAGGTCGCTTATCAAGCTATCACTCAAGACACTGCCAATCCCATTCCAGATCCTCTAACAGTCTTGGAAGATCCGAAAAAATTCTATTTTCACGTATGGGAGAAAAACTCTTCGCATTCTATATATTGTTTAGACATGGTTTTACCTTCTGATGAAGCTATTCTGGAAGCCATGAGTGGATGTGGTAAGATTTGTGAGGATCTTCATCATCAATCATATTTTCTTCTAGAACTAAGCAGAATAGAAAACCAAGAGTTTCACTTGAGACTGTCAGAAGATGTTGATATACCTATCAATCCCTTGCCTAGGGAAGGAATGTTTGCTGAGGGGAATATGGAAAATATTTCCGCTACTATACCTATTAACATCTCTGTAAACCCTGATGTCGTGGAAAACATATATATAGATGTAAACTGCTCTCCTGAAGAGATTTCCATCTATACTACCCTTTTTAAGGAATTCCATGATGTCTTTGCCTGGTCATATGAGGAGATGCCAGGCATAGATCCATCAATTGTTGAACATGAAATCCGAACATATCCTGATGCCAAGCCGGTTTGACAAAAGTTAAGATCTGTTAACCCGCGCAAAGCGGCGGCTGTGAAAGATGAATTTGAAAAGATGTTGAGGGTTGGTTTTATATATCCCATAGCTTTGACAGAATGGGTATCCAACCCTGTTCCTGTTGATAAGAAGCAAGGGACTATCATCGTTTGTACAGACTTTAGAGACCTCAATAAAGCCTATCCTAAGGACAACTATCCCACACCATTTATAGACCAGATCATAGATGCTTGTGCATGAAGTGAGTTGTTTTCATTTATGGATGGTTTCTCTGGATACAATCAAATTCAAATAAAACCAAAAGACCAACATAAAACAACTTTCATTTGTCCTTGGGGTGCCTTCGCGTACAAGAAAATGCCCTTTGGATTGAAAAATGTTGGGGAGACATTTGAACGGGCTATGAACTTTTCTTTCCATGACATTAAAGCCATTATCAAACCATACCTTGATGATCTACCCACACATTCCCGTAAGAGGATCCAACATCCAGATCATTTACAGTTGATATTTGAAAGATGCAGATATTATAAAATCCACTTGAATCCCCACAAGTGTGTATTCTGTGTCAAGTCAAGAAAATTTCTCGGATTCATTGTCTCTAGTAGAGGCATCCAGGTGGATCCTTTGAAAGTTGAGGCCATTGTAAATCTTCCTCCTCCTCGTTCTCTCAGGCAACTTCAAAGCCTGCAAGGAAAGTTTAATTTTCTTTGACGTTTTATTGTTAACTATGCCAAGATTACTAAGGGTTTCATGCGTCTGCTCAAACAGGACACCCCGTTTATATGGGATGAAACCGCACAACTTGCGTTCAAGGCATTGAAAAAAGATTTGTTGTCGGCACCCTTATTATGTCCACCAGATTATTCTAGGGATTTTATATTATATCTGGCTACGTTGAAGTCGACCATTGGGGTAGAACTAGTCTAGGAGGATGATAAGCTTGTAGAGCATGTCATTTATTATCTTAGCCGTGCTTTGGCTGGACCTGAACTTAGATACTCCCACGTTGAGAAATTAGCCTTAGCAGCTGTTTTTGCTGTGCAGAGTTTATGTCACTACATTTTACTGAGGACCACCACAGTAGTGGCAGATGTGAATCCGTTTCAATATGTTTTATCCCGATGGATTGTTGGGGGGAAATTTAACAAATGGATAGTCATTCTCCAAGAGTTTGACTTGGATTTCCAATCTACTAAGTCTAGGAAGTCCTTAGTTTTTGCTGAACTTATAGCAGAATTTACTACTGAAGAAAGTGTAGTGGTTGAAGATGACTCATTCCCAAATGAGTACATTTTCCTGATATCCACCTTTGATCCTTGGTATGGAGATATTCTTATATATCTCCAGACTTTGAAGTACCCTGCAGCTTCCTCAAGGGAGGAACGACATAAATTACGCCTTCATGCCAAGAACTACCTCATTATAGGAGATACATTATATCGACGAGGGGTAGATTCCATTTTGCATCGTTGCCTTACCCATGAGGAAGCAGAGATTGTCCTAAATGATTCCCATAGAGAAGTGTGTGGGGGTCATTTATCTGGGTTTGCAACGGCCTAGAAGATATTGCGTGTGGTTATTTCTGGCCAATGATCTTTAAAGATTGTGTGGAAGCAGTGAAACGCTGTCATCCGTGTCAACTTTACACCAGGAAAATGCGGTCACATCCTGCTCCGTTATTTCCCATTGTCTCAATAGGCCCCTTCATGAAATGGGGGATTGATTATGTGACATGCAACCCAGCCTCGGCTAGGGGGCATAAATACATCATTGTTGTTGTTGACTATTTTACAAAATGGGCAGAGGCATTGCCTACTTTCAAAGCCGACGGGGAAACAACAACTTTCTTTGTATTCAATCAAATTATTGCACGGTTTGGTATACCCAAAGTGATTGTCACTAACCATGGAAGTCATTTTCAAAATAACATGATGACGGAACTGACTATTATGCTTGGATTCAGACAAGAACATTCTTCTCGATACTATCTGCAAGAAAACGGTCAGGTTGAGGCTGTCAACAAGACTTTAAAAACTATTCTTAAACGTACAATTGATGCAGCCCATTCTAATTGGCACATCATGCTCTATCCTGCTCTTTGGGCCTACCAAACTAATGTTAAAACTGCTACGGGTTTCTCCCCTTTCCAACTCGTCCATGGAGTGGAAGCAGTTACTCCGATTGAGTGTGAAATCCCGTCTCTAAAGATAGCCATTCATGTGTTACCTGATACAACTGAGCTTGAGGAATGTCTAGTACATTTAGAACACCTTGATGAACAGCGTAGAGATGCGCTGACTGCTAATCAGGCTCATAAAAATAGGGTTAAAACTCAGTATGATAAATCAGTCAAACCTAGGGTTTTCTTTGAAGGGGAACTTGTCTTGCTTTGGGACCAAGACAAAGAACCCTTGGGGGCAGGAAAATTCAAGGCTACGTGGTTAGGACCTTATTTCGTGTTGAAAGTATTGAGTAAGGGCACATATGAGTTAGTTGATTTTGATGGGAATAAGCTGCCCGAGCCTAGAAATGGGCTCTACCTGAAAAAGTACTATGCTTAGGCTTAGCACTTTTTCTTGCATTTTTATTGTATGTATTTTTTATGTACATTAGGTTGTTAGTTTTGTTTTTTATATTATCTGCTGGTTGTTGCAGATGTCTTCCGAATGGTATATAGGGTTCGCTGATGGCGCTGGCCATCACACTTGTAACCTAGCTTCAACAGCATGGGTTATTTATTCTCCCTCAAGATAGCTTGTTGCCACGGGAGGCACTTGTTTAGGTCCTGCCTATAATAATGTTGTTGAGTATAGGGCTGTAATTGAGCTCCTATGGGATGCTTTGTCACGTGGCATCACCCAGCTTGAGGTCCTTTTGGACTCTCAGTTGGTGGTTTCCCAGCTCAATCGAGCTTATCAGGTACGAAATCCTATTTTATTACGTCAGTTCATGCAAATTCGTTTATTTTAAAGACATTTTGAAGTTCTTATTTTCAATCATATTCCACGAAATCAGAATTCATTGACTGATGCATATGTTAATTACATTTTAGATTGGCATCTCGCACACATTTTATAAAGATATACATCAAGCATATGAAACACATTTGTAAATAAACTGACAACAAACACTAATATATATATATATGTGTAAAATGTCTGTAGATAGATAGGTCAAGTCTGATCCTCAGATCCCGACATATACAAAATGTACAAAAATGAGGATCATAGTCCATCAAAATGTCCTAGATCTAAGCAAGACCGCCTTGGTCACTAGGACCTCCTTGGTCCCCATGGTCCCTCTGTACTCTGGCTTCCTTAGCCTCCTCAGCTTTGGTAGCCTCCACCACCTCTATATATATGAGCACTACTCTAACCACTCGCCTGAAAAGACGTAGCCAAACTGGAAGAACTACAACAACAAACTCCTGCATGGCTGTCGGGATATGCTCTATCTGCAAGGTAGGTACTCGTTGGGTCAGCCTGGCCAGCTTCCGCTCTAGAACCCTGATCAATCCTGGATCCTCACCTATGACAGGATGAACAAACATGTGACGGTGCCCTTCAGGGCGGACCGGTCCAATATCTGCATTTTGACACATTTATAAGATTTAGACTTGTACATATATATATATATATATATATATATATCACTTTAAAATTTATAAAAATTTGAAAATGATAAAAATTAAAAATTTACTTACCTACCTCTCCCCATGCTCCTCTCGGAAGGAGGACAAGGTTGGGGTCACCTCGGAAGTCCATCCCGGCATATGGAAACTACTCCAGTGCCACTAGCTTTCGTTCCCACCAGGTATAGAAATCATCATCATATACGCTATGTAATGTGTCTCCTCCTCCTTGACGGAGGAAGATGTCTCCCCACCTGCTCAGTCTCGGTTGACGTGGAGATCTGACCGGTAGAGGTATGGCAGGGCTCAATGCTAGCACTATCTCGAAGAAGAAGGCTACTAATATGCTCACATAACCAAAGTTTTTCCGCCTTCCTCTCTTGCAATCGGAAAATTGTCTCCTCATGATAGGGACAACTCCCGAACACCAATCATAGAGAGCACCATGGAAACAATCAACTGCCAACCTCATTTGGTTCCGTGTAGCCAAATGTAAAGATGAGGATCCTGAAATTCTCACGATGGTGCTAGTAAGTACCTGTAGAGTAAAGTCTCGGATATGTACAACAGGGACGCAGCTCCCTCTCTTTTGAGTACCCGGTGTGCAAAACCCATCTATATAGTTTTGGACACTTAAGGAGTCACCGCCCTTGCCAGTTCCCTCTAAGTTCACTGGTGCCCCTCATCGTGACAAACCGGTTATGAAATATAGGTCTTCAGTAGTAATCTCCAAGGTTTCACCCTGTAGGTTGAACATCCCCAAGTCATGATCCCAATAATTTACCATGAACTCAAGTATGCGGACATTGGCCCGCATGGGTGATGTGCAAAATAATTTCAGTAGCCCACTGGTTCGGAATGCCTATATAGTGGGTGCACTTTGGAGCACTGCTTGGTCCATTATTTCTTGTTCCCTTTCCCTCCATTCCAGAACCATCTTTTACCTAGAAAAAACAAGTAATTTGAATCAGTAATTCTATATCAAAATTCATAAAATTTTGACTATTTTTAGACTTTTATCCTCCACGCAGTACATGTGACTGTCTAGTTAGACATGTCGCGTACGGTACACGACTATCTAGTTAGGCAACTCACGTACAGAATGCATGTACGCGAGTTTTTACACTGGAAACCCATGTACGTGTCGTGCTACAGTTCAAGATGCTTTTAAATATGGAATTTAGACTCAAACTTAATAATTTCTTGGATCAAAATGAAGAACTCAGGGTGTAGGCTTACCTGCAACTTGCGGATTTCGATTCCGTCGGTTCAATTGTCCACAATCATCGAACAAAGGTAGAAGGTAAACCTTGCTTTTTATGGCTCAAAAGTTCAAATGGTGAGTTTTATTTTGATTTTCAACTATTTATAGAAATTATATTTCTTTAAGTGGGTCTTTTTCTATAGTTTGAAAATTCAATCAACTAATACCATATTTCTTTGTGCCTTGGAACAGGTTTTTCACTATTACAAAGTGTTGTTGCTCCAATAGGGTGGTTTTATTATTTCCAATCCATTTTTGGCATCTTTATTCAATCCACATTAACCTTAGCACTCAACCATTTGCCACGGACTATGGTATTCTAAGCCATTAGTTCCTTGTTTTTACCATTGTTCTTCCGTGGATAGGACCCTTTTTCATGAGTATCCTTCTTATATGCCTATGTTGTCCTTTGGTACTCATGCCGTAATTGTTTCACGTTCAAGGGTATCCTCTTAGCTATTTTTCACTCCAAATAGAGCTTCTTTTGAATCTCTTTTTACAAGCAATTCATTTATAGGACTCCCCACCCTTATGGAGTTTATTTAGGCCCAGGTATGACTCTTTCAAAATAGACTTGACTGCCGAGTTAACTCGTCCGTTCAAGCTCATTAAGAATATGTGAACGGGCATCCGCATTGGTGGTAGGTTATCTCTTTATCAGACCATGCGGAATAATATGAGAAATGATCACTCTCTTTTCTTTTTGAATTGAGAAAAGTATTCTCAGGTATAGCTTTATCACTTTTTCGAACCTGAGGGACTAAATTTACGAAAAAGGAACACCCGGTTTGAGCTTGGTTTTCTCTTTTTCATGCTCTGGACCTAAACATGAAAAAGATTCCGAGTGTACTTTGTGTCTTTGTCATGCTCCTTAAACACTTAAGAACAAAGCAACGAGTTTATTGTTGTAATCCCCATTTCTCGTAACCAAATGGATCTTTCCGAGTGATCTTGCTTTCCTTCACACTCATAAAACTCAAGCTATTTTATGTTGTTTTGGAAGGAGTGTTGGGTAGGTGGTAATTTAAATTTTTTCGGACCTCCCTGACTAAGTACAAAAAAGGTTCACCTTTTATTCTTTGGAAGTTAAGAGAGTTCTTCTGTGGTATGTTTTATACTTTTTCAGCCTCGGGAGACTAAATTGGATGAAAAAGGACCCCCCTGGAATCTTCTTTGGAGTTTTCAGACTCTTTAAATGTGAAAACACCTACTCAGCATGTACTAGTTCGGGCTCATTAAATCCACGAATCAGTGACACTATCAAGCATTATTTTCCCGTCTCTTCAAGCTTGTTAAAAAATGAAGAGGGAACCGATTTTGCTTTCCTGGACTCGTTAAAATTTAACAGGGAAGGTAAGGAAGAAGTTTTCTCTTGTTTCCAATAATGGCAGCATGTCATCCTTGAACATAGCACTCTTTGTTTTTTCCAATATCCATGTTTCAGTGTTCACTTTTGTTCAGCTATTACTTTGAGTTTCTTACTCCTCCTCTTGTACGTTATACCTGGGGAATCTGATCATGTCTCCTACATGACAGATAGGTCTAGTTGTTCTACCTATAATTTATACGTTTCCTTGGGTCATCTCTATGTTGTGCTCATTGTTCAAGGACTCTACTCAATGTTTGATCTATAGCCTGATTCCATCATTGTTATATCTGTTATCTATTGTGTCTACCTTCTTTTGCCCAGTCCCTAGTCACTCTTGTGATGCGTTGGAGGATCTATTGCCTTCCTTATCACAACATGGTTCCATTTCAGTACTTCCTGATGACAAAGACCTAGAGTTTTGACGATTGTACCTCAGGATTCACTTAATCATTGGTGAATTCCTTTGCTTCAGTTGTCGATTATCACCTATTGATTGACAAACTGTTGAATCCTTTCCATGTTTGACTTTAGCTTACCCTTATTCACATGGCTTGGATTATACTGGTTCTTTGGGATCCTTTATGAAGACCTTAGTTCCTCACCTATGGACTAAGTTGCGCAAGATTATGTTCTATTCATTATTGTATATTGTGGCTTCGATCCACCTTTGTAATATACATGGTTTCATACCTGTATCATATGATGTAATAAAAAATTGTAAAGGAGCTAGTGTTCCAGTAAATTGAACATAGCATCCTCAGATGTAACTTTGTATATGACATTACTATGTATTTGTTTCAGGCACTCTCTATGCTGCATTCGATTTCTGAGTTCTCCAAAGATTAAAGATTATAATGTATTTTGGCCATCATTTCCCTCTGACCTCACACATTAGGGGGCATCTGTTATCCGCCTGAATGGCACCTCTCCGTTCGAGTTCCGACATCCCTCATGTTGGGACACAAAAGGACATCTATGGAATGAGGGTTTCCCAAAACACTATATATGGGATTATTACGAACTACATTTATCATCCATCCAGATGGTTATTTTTACCCTTTAGCTATGTCAAGTCATGTACGCGACTCTCTATATATGCAACTCACGTGTTGTATGTGAGTATCGGTTTTTGCATGTCACGTACAGATGTGTATGAAAGTTACCCTTAAAGAAACTCATGGGTCATATGTGAGTTTCCAGTATTGATACCCACGTACATCTACCTTTGACATTAAAAATAAAAACACACGATTACTTGAGATTAGTTAAGCACTTAACCTTAATCTCCTTAACTGTCTCAACCTCCTCAACCTTTGAAACTGCCTTATTTCAACAAGTATAAATACAGGACTTGGGGAGGGTATTAATCACATACACTGGGAGAGAAAATTTATGCTGGTGGAGTTTATACAGAAGTCTTTGGAGCAGTGGAACTCAGAATCCTTTGGTTGCAGAGGAGTCCTTGTCTCAGGCATTGGGTTTTAATCTGAACTCTTTCATTATTGTTAATAAAGAGAATCCTTCTTCCATATGTGTCTTGAATGTATCTCATATATTGTGGTTTGATAAATACTTACGTTTCAGTATTATGTATATGATTTATCTAACCTGTTTATATATATGTATCATCTTGTATTTGGAATATTGACTCTTGACAGGTGAAGGAGAAGCATCCCTGAAGGCTTTGGAGGAGAAGCAGAGTGGAAGAGGACAATATAGGATCAATCGTCGTTTATCGAGTGAGTCTTTCCTATCCTCCTATTTCCTTTACTGCACTCTAGAGTCGACTACCTGCAAGTTTCTTGAGTATGTTGGTAACCCCAGAATTTTGGTTATAAGGTGTTTATTCCTGTACAACACAGCCATTAGTTATTCATAATATCGTATGCACTCATCTTAATGCATTCATGCAATGCATCACAACATTTTCACCTATACTTATGCAATCAGTGACTCACACCCTTCATATGCATCCATTAAATGCATGACTACAAGATTGATAAAATATTTGTAATGCACATCCATTCAATGCTACCTTGCATTGATTCAGGAATACTATGCATTCAACACACCATGCATGGCCTAACCATGAATACTTCATATAGGATGCATTACTATAATCAATATCGTCAGTACTTAATTTCCTTGGTCTACTAAGCTCAATCAATATATACAGGCATGACACCTTTCTATATGAACGTTGTATAACATTCAAATATCCACATGGTATGAGGTCTCTTACCTTTACCATTCCATGGAATTTGTCATAATCAAACTCTTACCTTCATGGATCCTATCTACACCCTTGGCATGACCAATTTGGTTGGTCCTTTGCGGGAGATTGCAGAATTTGCTCACCAACTTTTGATTATGGACTTGTTGCCTCATCCCTTCTCCAGAGGGTTGCTAGTCACATTCGTCAAAATCAGCAACATATTCAGCCAGGTCCATGTTGTCATTGTTTTTTTTTTCCACTAATGCCGACACCAGTGCAATAACTATCATTAGTGGTTCATTATAAATGTATAATCCTTGATATCCTATGTATGCAAAGCATATCCTCATACATTTCAGGTATAAACCTTAGGAAATGTAGTTATAATCAGCAAGATAGGGTTTAAGGAAACTTCCCTTTTCAAGTCCCACATCCTCGCATGGAACTCCTCTTCCACACAGTAGCTGGTTTGACTTCATGGTCTTGCTATCCCTAGGCATGCAATCCCTGGATTTGTCCATATTGACAGCAACACATTTCTCTTTTAAGCAATTACTAGAACTTTGCTGCTCCATACTCATATTCAGGCGATTCTCCCTATCGGGTCTCATCCCATCTACAACTCTGACACTTCAGCGATCTAAGCAACAAATTTCTCCGGCGCTCATCGTTGGCCCTAACAACAATAATTCCCCACTGCATCGGTGACTTCCTCAGCTAAATTTTTCCGCGGTATCGACGATCCAAACCACAATCCTTCGGGTGGATAGTTCTTTAGGTAGCCACAACTACGGCCAACAAACCGACTGTGGGTTCTACAGACCATACAACCTGTCGGCGCTCTCATCAACTGATTTTTAGTGATTTGATCCACTAGTCTTCCCCGTCGCACTGGCGATTCAAACAAAAAATCCTTTCCACTGCGTCGGTGACCAGAACTACTAGCCATTGGGTGGATAGTTCCTTAAGCATCCGCAACGACGGGCGCACAAACGTCTAACTCCTTCGACTTCCATAGGCGCTCAAAACCCCTAAGCGTTATGTGTCAGCAATCGACAGTTGAAATTTCTAGCCATCGAAATGCTAGTCCACATTGTAGCCGCAACGGTGGGCAGTAAACTATCTACAGATTCCACAGCTAAACAACTCATCGACGGTAAAAAAAACTAATCCCTCCCAACGCATGGACAGACCCAACAACTAACTGCCTCCGATGTATCAGCACTCCAATCTTCTAATTTCTTCCGATGGTTCCAGCACTTTGGCAAAAAATTTCTTTCCTTGTCTATCACCGTCTTGACTCCTCAAACTACTAACCTTCATTGATGTTTCAGCGATCTTCGAAAGATCTCCATTGAAACTGCGACTCTGCCATCAACTAATTTCTGCCGAAGCCTTCTCTTCTCTTCCGCTGCTACATCGGCAACCTCATCCTCTAATTATCAGCGATAAAATCTTCTTAAGTCTTTCACAGCCGTAAGTCTATTGGCTGTCGGAAGCACTAGTTGCTGCGGCGTCAGAGGGCTAGTTTACTAAGAAACCGCAATGGTGGATTCTCAAACCTTTAACGTACCCGATTGGCAATCTGATCCTCAATAACTTTCCGACGATCTTATACTTAAACAAAATTTTCAATTTTTCTTCTCATCGACCATCGGAAGTACTAATCATTGCGGCATCGACGGTTGAAGCCTCTATCCGTCAGAAGGATAGTTCACTGTCTAGCTGCAACAATGGAAATTCAATCCACTAACTTCATCCAATGGCCGACGACGCCAGGACTTAGAGAAATTTTCAAAATTTTCCCTTTAGTATTCCCTTTCGCCACTTGATCGGCTCAATTCTCTTATTTTCATCGGTGAAATAGTTCCATTAGTAGCCGCAATGGTGGCCCACCATCTTCGATATTCTTCCAATCGGTGGCCCAATCTGCTAATGATTTTCGATTGGAAAACTGATTTTGACTGGCATCGACAGTCGGAGCCTTTCCCTGTCGGAAGACTAGTGCTCTAGGCTTCCGAAACGGTGGGCGCACCAACCACTAACTTCTGCCGATCCAAAAAGATAATTTTCACCGATGTATCAGCTTAGAATTCTTCTAAATTTTGTCGATTAAATCACCTAACTCCTCTGGTTCTTATCAATGCCTCGAACAACTATGTTTTGTCGACATATCGGCGGCCTTCAGCTGATTCCCTCCGTAATTGCAGCTCCAGTTTCCACTATTTTTTGGCGATGATTTCAAAACTTAAACCAAATTTTGAAACTTTCCTACTGTCAGCAATTGGAACTACTAACACTGCTTCATCCGCGTTTTAGTCCCTACGGCAGCCACAACGGCGGACTGACAAACCGCTAAATTCTTCCACGATATCGGCAAACCCAACATCTATTTTCAGCCGACGGCCTCAGTAGTCCGAACAGTGAAATTTTGATGACACCAAAATCAATATCGGTCATTTCTTCCACTACATCGAGCCGACGTTTCGACGGCCTTCGCCTGACCTTCACCGAAACTGCGAATCCCACATCCACTAAGTTTTTTCGGCGGCCGACGAAAACTTAGAAATTTTCCCGCAATTTTCCTTCCAACCGTCCTCTGTTGGGTGTGTTTTCGCCTAGCTCTCCGCTACATCGAAAGTTCGTCCCACTAAGTGTTACGGTGAATCGACATTTCAAACACTTAGACAATTTTTTGTGGAACTTTTTCTATCATAAACTTCTAATCTCTGCTGGGCGGAAAGAAATCCTGCCTCTGTCACTACATCTTTCATGGCTCATTCAGGCCCATGCTGCAACATGAGCTCTGATACCACTCTGTAACATCCTCGACCCTCTGACCAGCGAAGAGGACGCTACTAACACCAATCATATGGGAAAACAGCTCCATGAAGATGAACAAGCATCAATGCATAAATAAAAATCTTAAACATAATACATACCAAGATGCATAATCCATCATACAAAGATGCATAGTTCCCCAACATTCAGCGCAAGAAAACATATACATTCCATCATTCAACATGTTCATCGTTTCTCATGAAACTGTAGATATTATTGCAGAGATGAAATAGTCAGGAGTACTTATATTTTAATGAATAACTCGCCCCGCAACTAGCTACGTCACTGCAACGTTCCACCCAACCATAGGCCAACGTGCTCATCAAACTCTCAGCAACACTACCACCCTTGAGCTAGGCATTATTCCTCAAGGAATAAGGGTCAATGCAGGCTTACGCATAGCCAAGGTACACAAATCAGCCAAACCCACATAGTAGGGTCTACCAGGTCATCAAGGAGCTAGGAAAGGCTAAATGCTAAGCTGGTGGCCTCAAACACCAGTTTTCTCAAGCATACCCAGCCTCTAATCCCACTCTCAATAGTCCGAATACCAACCATTGCATACCATAGAAAAACAACCCATTCACGGCTCTGTGAAGAAAGCAAAGACAACCGGGTGAAAATCCCAAACAAAAGGTGAAACACATTTCAAGTCCAACCACACTCCAGAGTTGTGCTTGGCCCTAGCGTGGCCAAAACAACTCAGCAACAATCCCCAAAGGACATCTGCTGCCTCAGCAACCAAGAAGCAACCCAAAACCAGGGTGAATCAACAGCCAAACTCACAATGAAAACTATGCCAACCTTACACAGTCCCAAAATAGGGGGGAAGTTTGATTCTCAATCTTAGGCAAGAGGAGGACATAAACGTAGACCACAGTCTAATGGGGAAATGATGAGAACCTTACACAGTCCACAGTTGGGGAAGAAGGAGAACTCCCAGCATAGACATGGGAGGACTCAACCAACAAATGTGGAAGTCAACGACCGTCCAACATCTAAAATCCCATAGCACACAACTCCTCAATGCAAATGCTGAAGAAAGTTACACAGACATAAATGGGGAAAGAACCAATTCTCCATCAATCTGTGCATGAGGAATATTAACCTGCCCCCTGTGTGTCCCTGCGTGAGAGTGAACAACTCTGCATTTGCATGAGGGTGAGCCGACAATGGAGAGAATGGCCCCCTTGGAGAGAATGGTGGTGGTGGTTTTGCTTGCCATCGTGAGGTCAACCTGCTGGTGGAGTGTGCATGTGGGTAAGGACTGACAATCCTACCACACTCCACTCCCAACCATAACTGCCTCAACTACTCAACAAAACATTAAAGTGGTAGTTGGATAAGACAAGGAAATATGGGAAAATCAAACAGGGTGGTGACACATGGCTTTCCTCCCCCCATGAATCAAGTTTCATCATTCCCCCCCCCTTATCCTTTGGAATCATGCCCTTTTCATTTTAACGTTGCACCGTCGTAGCTGGCTGTAGGTTTATTTTAATTGATGTGTGTATTTACATGATGCCAAACTATAATGTGCTGGATAGCATGATATACCATCGGCAACTATCCCTATTGTCGAAACATACACAACCAAATCGATGGTGGGGCCTTTTCCTTTAGCTCCTCACCATGATTAATTACATTATATACATCATGTACCTTTAATGCAAATGGGGTCAAAACCAGGGTGTTACATTCCTTATCTTTTTACAATTGTATTTCCATAACAACCTTTCCACACCATTGATTTCTTGCGGACTCTTCCCTGACCATTGATCTATAATCAAATCTGGGTTGTGAATTGTTGATTTTCATTTTGAATTTTCTCAAAATGTCCTTTCACAATTTCCTTTCTGCAACTACCTTTCTACAACTTACTTTCTACACCATTGATATCTTGCGGACTCTTCCCCAGTCATTTATATTTAGATCAGATGCGGATTGTAGATTGTACGTTTTCCAAATTTCTTAAAAGTGCTTCCACAATTTGATTTCTGCAAGATTTCTTCCACGACGTCGATATTATGCAAACTCTTTCTTGATTGTCGATCTTTGGAACAAATGCGGATTGTGGATTGCAGGTTTTCAAAATTTCTTGAAAATACTTCCACAATATTTCTTCCATGTCATCGATCTCTGCAGAATCATTCCTCACATTCAATCTTGCAGATTACAGATTGTGGGTTTTCCATTTTTGTGCAAACTACTTCAGCAATTCCTTTTCCACAATTTTTCTTCCATGCCATAGATCTCTTGTAGAGTCTTTTCTGGTCGTCGATCTTACATATTTCATATTGCAGAATGTGGAGCCACACTTTCCTCTTTTAGGCTTCTATAATTATCTTCCAAAACTTTGTTTATGCATTTATTATGAACATTTGATTTGGTTCACTCTAGACCGTCGATCTATGATCAAATGCAGATTGTATATCTTCACTTTTCTTTGTGTAGAAATCATTCACCACTATTGATTTCCTTACGTATTCAATCCTAACTGTTGATCTATGATCAAATGCATATTTGTGGATCTTCAATTTTATTTATGTGGAAATCATTCACCACCATTGATCTTCTCAAAATCGGCCTTCACAATTTCTCTCGACTGATCTGGACTGTCCAATTTTTAACTTCACTATAGCATTCAAGAATGTTATCTTCCACGGATATTTATTTTGTGGATCTTATTATAGACCATTTATCTCTGTCTCTTGAATGATCTAGGTCATCCAAAATTTCTTTGGTGCTTCCAATGCTTGATTTGTGGATCCATCTAAATATTCTTGGCACTTTGGACTGTTATCTACCACTTCTCCCTTTGCGGATATTTACCCTATCATCGACCCCATCACTAATTTTTTATTCGACTTTGTAATTCCTGTCTTTCACTAAGTTCACCCTGTCATGATGTTTTACTGGTTATTCCTTTGTCATTGTTGAACTCCTTTGACATCAATTGACAATCTACGTAATGGATCCTTTGTCTTTTACTTAGTTCATCTTGCTATTATGTCTATTGGTTATCTCTTTTTCACTCCTAAACTCCTTTTACATCAATGAAAACTATATTTTAAAAAATATCCCCCATTGGAATTTATGCGAACATATAAACATTCTACCCCTTTGACAAAAATGACAAAGGATAACCTAAGGGAAATTCATAGACTCCCCCTATCACTATGCTTCATTCTTCTCCATTATTAAGTATCTCTCAATTTAGTTCAAGCCAATTATATGCACCATTTCTCTATGTCAACCATGCACCACTATTACCATTTAACCCTAATAATCTCTTTTCTTTGAGGAAGATAGCTTTCATCATACTTCAACAATAGATACCAATTGAATTTTTCTTAGATACTAATTGGGATTTTCTGAATTTAACTCCTCTTGTGTATATGATCCCTCCTAAAGTTATTTCCAAGGTTCTCTTTAGATAATGAGATATATTTAGAAAATAATTCTAAAATCATCACTATATCCTTCTTCATCACCTTCATCTTCATCTTCATCATTGTATTCTTTTACATCTCTGTTGGCGAAAACCCACCAACAAAGCCCCGTTGATAGAGGTTCTCACTTTATTGATGCCCAACAAGCATTATCTCCCTAAGCACCCGCCTAGATAGGTTTTAACCTTCCCAGCAACATCCGCAGAGCGGATGAAGTCTCACCCGAGATGTTCAAGGGAGAGTTGTCAAAACCAAGTTTCTAGAAGTGAGAAGGAAAGATATGGAATCCGATGGGTAAAGCAGTATAAATATCATATTACAAAACTAATATAGTGACCATAATATATATTCTTCACTACATATCTAACAAATTGCGTCATTCATTTGTCGCAACAATATCAGCACAACAGTATAAAACAAATTTAACCATCATTCATCACAAGTGTGACAGAATTGGAAGAGATTGCAGCAACATCATAACAAAAATGGAATCGATCATAGCATCATCATAACAGATTCAACAAATTTTGTATTTATATCACAGTAGAGAAAACAGTAAGACAAATACAAGATTTATGCAACAACCATCATGTCATATTCATTTCGCGTAGTACATCCAAAATAGATAATTCTTCTCCACAACAGGAGACCAATTACATCTTAAAACTCAGATAGATCGAAGATAAAATAGATGACTATCTATTTTCTATCACTATATCTCCCCTGTGATCTCCCTTACAATTGCAAAACGAGCTCTATATATAGGCTTGTGCATTTACATTGAAGGTCCACTTCTAGGTAACTTCTAACTACTAATGAACTATGGTGACAAAACTTGGTCAAATAATATATTAAATATTCAAAATGGTTATCTTTCCACCCATCGCACTAATCTGGCCTTGTGAAATTTCGTGTGAGCTTGCACAGGTGCTGTAATGCTGCACAACTCACTTACCAAAACCCCTACCAATAGGCCCCCAACACAGTCTTGTGGCTCATCCCCAAGCCACGTCAGGTTGACAGGGTATATGCCGACGTCTTTTCCTTGAATTATTCGAACTACTGTGAGATGTCTCGAACCTGCAGCTAGAATCTTATAGCATTGCTTTGACAGTTAAGCAAAAATTGATACATAGGGTGCTCTTCCCTAGCCTTGCCATCGACCATCTGCCGACTCTCTTGCACCGCTTGTAGCATTGCAACTGCTTTAATAGCCAACTTCCCACCAACTTCTTGAAACTCATCTAACTAGGCGTGGTGCTTTTGTTGACACTTCTGGGTTCAGGAAGCTCTTTGTTGTATGTCCTTCAATTCCTCAACCCGCGTGATCTGCACCATCAGCGCCCTTGCCTGCAGCAATGTCTTCATTGTCATCAACTGGCCTTTAGCTTCTTGCACATGTGTTGTCAAATGGTTGAGCTATTCATCCTGGAAAATGTTCTTCTAAAACTACATCATCGCCTCCATGATTGACTTTGACTCTTGCTCCATGGTTTTAAATTCCGTCACTATCTCTTCAATGGAAGTCTTACATTCTATAACTTGCTCCGATGGGGTCATTGGTTGGACTAGGGCATTGAGTAGTAGATTGGTTTCCTCAAGCTGGAAAATAGTTTCCCCCCATCTCTTGGCCTTATCAGCTGGGATGATCTTCACCATTCTCTTATAGATATGTTGGCATGCCTCAATGACAGCTTGCTCGACCTCGCAAACACTTATGCACAATTGCACCTTCTCAATGATGAGGCAGTCTTGTGCCTTCTTCAACTTTGTAATTTCCTCAGCATCCTTACGCTGCAACTCATCCTGCAGTGCCTTCAATGCATCTATTTCTCATACCTTCTCCTCTGCTAGCTGCAAAATGACCTGATGCAACTCCTTCACTTCCTTCTATAGCTTCACGGCTAAGCTCTGTGACTGCATGTAGCCATCAGTCGGCTCCTTTTTTCTATCTTCCAACTCTTGGGTGGAAACATGTTGTAGCCCCACTAGCACTTGAGCTGGTAACTTTATTAGATCCAACGTGATGCTCTGGATCGGCCGCAATAACTAGTGTACTTTTTCACTCCCCGTGTCTATCGCTGTTGGAGAAACTTGAACATTCCTATCCTAGGGCTCGATGCCGATCAACGGGACTTCCTGCATCACATGTCTCACGGATGTCTTACTGGAAACAATATCAAAAATGGAATTCAACCTATCTCTTACCACACCAAAATATTCATGGTTGGACTCACGGATAGCCTATTTTGTAGCCTCAGAGGAGTCAGTGACTACTTTGATGAGCCACTGCAGTTGGTCCTCCATCCCCGACCGGATACCACTGCACACGGCGGTAATTTTGGTGGATACTTTTGATTCTTCGTAGGATGCCTTGGATTTTCTCCTGAACACGTAGGAGCAACATATTCCAACATATCATGAAGAGAGAGGCCCCTAGGTGCCATAGACTCTATTGCTCCCGATATCGATGGCCCGGTCTATGTAGTCCCTTCTCCTTACACTCTAGTTGAAGTGTGGGTGTGCCTTAGTATGTGGCGGTGTGGAACTGGGCTTTTGAGCCTATCACTTTCTCTTGGGGGTAGATGATGAGCAAACTAGCATGCTCATGACTTCTTCTTTGATGACCGTGGGCCAAATAGGGAACTCTTGTTTACTGGAAATATCAATTATGTTGAGTTCGATCAGCATGCATCATGCCCCAAACCTTACAATGCACCCAACGACTCGACTCTACAACTCACCAAAAGATCACAACACAAATACACAATTCACACTCTGCTCAACACTCTACTTGCTCAACTAAACAATACCTTCCTCCTACATCCCGCACGCTTTTTATAGGCACCTGTCAATTCCAACTCATCATTGCCAAATATATGATCTCCATCATGACTAAATCCAGCAATAATTACTCCAAATCTACCGACAATCCTACTCTTCTAACATTCAGGTCAGCCATTAATGCGTATCGGTTCAACAAGCGTCGCCAGCTAATTGTTTTAACTACCAGTATTTATTATAGATTTGACCAACCCACAACCCTGCAGCTGTCGTGAGTGGTCTCCCTTCCGTCACTAGTAACTCTAACCTTGTGCGGCGTCTTCTCCTAGGCTCGCCATGTTGTTATCTAGAAAAATACTTTTTTTTAGCACCTCAAGCAGTGCACAGCTCCGAACCCATCCTATAGGGCTTTACGTGACTCCCATTGATGAGCGTTGGAAATACCACACCATCTAATTGTTGTAACTGAAGTGCACCTCCAGAAGTAATGAAATGAACAAGATACGGTCCTAGCCAGCGCATATGTAACTTACATGGATGCTTCATGAACTTGCTATCATATAACAACACCAAATATCCTTCTGCAAACTCTTTTTTCTTAATGTGGCGATCATACCATGCCTTATGTCGATCCGTCGCAACCCGCTGGTGGAAGCCTGAAATAAAACGATCTTCTTCAAGCTGGACCAACTATGCAATGTGGTCTTCTAATGCTTTTGCATCATCCATGCTCGTCGCCACAACGATGTGCAAACTAGGAACAATGTATTCCATGGGCATGACCGCCTCTTGCCCATGTACCATCCTGAATGGTAACTGTCCAGTCAGCCATTTGTAGGTGGTGCGATAGACCCATAGTACTGTTGGAATTTTCAAGTACCAGTCATAACGATTAGCATTACATACCTTTCTCAACATTGTCTCCAAAATCTTGTTGAACACTTCAACAGTCCCATTTTCCTACGGATGGTATGGTGTACTCCTCTTATGTTGTACCTACAACTCCTCAGTTAGCGCTCTCATAGTACGGTTGATAAAGTGACTACCTTGGTCACTCATCAAGATCCAGGGACACCCAAACGGTGTCACAATGTTTTCAAAGATGAACCTCACTGCTGTTGAAGTGGTACAATCCATAGCTGGTGCAGGTTATTCCCACCTAAATAGATAGTCGGTTGCATTAATGGTGTATCGCGCCCCAGTCCTCTTCCCTAGTGGATTAATAGGACCCACAAAATCCATGGTCCATTTATCAAAAGGTTACAGAGTCACCTGTGGCACTAGCGGCATCTCAACCCGCCACGATGGTTTACCGACACACTGGCAGATGTCACAACTCCTCACATGTTCTGCAGCATCATTATGCAATGTGGGCCACCATAACCAAACATACAACACCTTCCGCGTAGTAGCCCTTCCTCCATAGTGACCTCCGATGATTCTTGCATGTACTTCCTCCAGAATGGGTCCCTGCTCATGCGGTGGGATACACCATCACAAAATTTCATCTGGGTTGAGCTTATATAACTGCCTAACAATCAGCTAAAAATATGAAGCCTTTACTACAAACTACTTCTTTTGACTAGTTGGCATGTCCTCTAGGGCGACACCAGTGGCCAAAAACTGAATAATTGGGATGTAGTGATCATCTACGATGTCGACATGAAACAGTTGTGCATCTAGAAATATGTCATCAATATTGGTCTGTTCTTCATCAGTCTCAATGTGAGACAGGTGACCAGGGCCAACGTTCAACCATCCTAGTTTCACGACTATTTCAAATTCAAACTCCTGAATTAGAAGTAACTACTGACAGATTCCCCCCCCCAACACAGGATTATTGACGAATTATTGCAAATCAGAATGATCAGTGAACATCTTTAAATGTCCGCCCAACAAATAGTGCCTAAACATTTGTAAGGCATAAACCATCACCAAGCCTTCTCTTTCATCAGCAAATGACAACTTTCTACTGGAATATGCAATTGGATGATCCAGGTCACCCTCACTTGGTTGTGCAAGCACAACCCCGAGTGCAATAGACGAAGCATCGACGTGCACATGGAACTCCTTATTCCAATCAGGAAAAACCAGTATGGGTGCGGAGGCTATCTTGGCCTTCAATGTGTCGAAACTGCTTTGACATTCCTGAGTCCACTCATATGCAACATGCTTTTCGAGTAGCTTCTCCATGGGAGTAGTAGTCGTAACGTATCCCTTGATAAACTTGCGATAGTATCCCGTATGCCCCAGCATTGCCCGAAGCATATTCACATTCACCGGTGATGGAAAAATAAGAATTAGTGCAATCTTCATTGGATCAACCAATAAACTGTCCTTACCTACTATGTGTCTGAGTAGCATTCCAAATGGTGTGCAAAAAATGTACTTCTTACAATTTAATGCAATCTAATGTTGTTGACATCATTCAAGCATCAATCTTAAGTTGTCAAGATGGTCCCTAATTATCCCATAGACGGTCCAATCATCCATATATAGTTGCAGCAATTTTGAATAAATTATTTAAACATAATGACGACTACCCAATAAAATAATGCTAGTGCATTCTTCAGCCCAAAAGACATGACTATATATTGAAAACTACCCCATTCAGTGACAAACATTGTCTTATGGTGATCCTCCTTAGCAATCCGGATCTGGTGGTACCCCGAAAAACTATTCATGAAGGAATACATCTCCTGACTTCCTACTCCTTCAAGGACCTCATCTGTAAAAGGATTCAAGAATGGATCATGCACACATGCATCATTCAACTTTCTTAGGTCGACACAAATACAAATTGTGTTGGTATTTTTATCCTGGATTGCCATAGGGCTTATCCACTCTAATTCTTCTATAGGCTCGATGATCCCAACATCTAGCATCCAATCTATCTTAGCCTTTACATGGTCCTTGTATCATGGGTTCAGTCGATACGGCCTCTATCCCACAGGCTTTGCATCTGGAGTCAACAGGATTTTCATCTCCCCCAGGTCTCCTAAGATCCCATTCATTTCTGATAACCACGTTGTAAAAATATCATGGAATTCATGCAGCAGGTCTATGATTTTGGCCATTATCTCCTCGTCCCAATAGTTTCTGAAATTGGAAAATTTGGGGTTCTCTTCAAACCCAATATTGAATTTCTTGATATTCAGCAGCTGACTTATTGAATCCGTCGGTATGTCGGGTGCTACAACATCATGGCTTTGTTTGGACTCCGGAATACTAACATTCTGCAACTCATCATCATCTTCAGGTTCCCTGGATAGGTTGTAGCATTTCATCATGGATTGTATCGAGCAGTGTGCATGTGGATCAACTGTGTATTCAACATGGATGACTTTCAAGACTACATCATGAATGATTTGTAATGCATTATGAACTTCTGGGATGGCACCCCGAAAACTAAATGTCTACGTAAATAAAGCAATCAATTCCTCCCAAGTGGTGATAGTTCTACACAATTCTGCCGCTACATACCAGGATCTTGGCATCTCGTCCAAAGTGTGAAAAAAAGCATGGACCCACTCATATTTGGGTCGCGATTCCCATAAGTACTGACACTCTATCAAATTATTGCTGGGGTTAATCAACCCATCGTATCTTTCAGCATGATAGATATCCGAATCGCCGAAGCGCACCATCATCAATCTCCTACACTGTTCCTAGTCATGGATCATCTTCTTGTGCGTCGCCCACCATTGGTTCAGGGTAGCCTTCAGTGCTACATCTAGGGCCAATACCCTTTGGGGCTCAAACACTTTCTCTTGAAATTCTTGAAGGAGTTCTGATCATGCTGGCAACCTTTCATAAATTGGCAACTCAACCATCTCAGTTGCAACACGACGAAGAGACTATGTAATCAACCCACATTTCCTGAATGACACTTCATGCAACCTATTCTTCCAATTTTCTAGAGAATCATTGGAATCAGAGGACGCATAAATAGCACTCCACCATCCAAGTTCTCCATCAATGGTAGGATGGATATAGTCTTCAGAGATATTATAAGCATGATCCCAACTTTTACCGGCTTCATTCTTCACTGGTTCAATATACCAGGGTCCTTCCTAAGGGTCCATGGGAGCGATGACCATGACATCCTAGTTTTCAAACGTCATTACCTATTTCTTGAAATTGATGACCGTCATTCTATCATTATCCCATCTAATTCATAGCAATGTGGGATAAGAACCTCCATTTTCAACTACTTCTATCACATCAAAATTAGCATGCGTTTACATATCTTCAATATCAATAACTGTGTTTGAGACGTGACCAATGGGATGAACTTTTTCCTGATTTTCTAGTCGCAACTGCATCAGCGACCATCCCAAGGTTGGATTTCCCATCAACTTCGAGGTTTTCTTGGTCAGAATGTTTACATCATATCCAAGATCTAGAATAACCGAGTCAACCTCATAATCTCCGATCTGGATATTCATCCTCATCTCCTTTCCTTTCTTCCTCTTTTGCAAAGAGTTCACTGCAAAATCCTTCAATGCCTTATCCTGGTTGTACAATAATGTCTCAATCTTGACAAGGGATTCGAGTCTCTTGCAAGCAACAGACAAATCTCAAAGAACTGTTGTAAGGTAGCATGCTGTCGTGATGGTCCTTCTTCCACAGATGGATCAAAAGAAAATGGCATTTCAATAATCGGTGACTTACCCAGATTTCTCTCAATGGCATGCTTAGTCTCCAAGAAGCTATATTTCTCCATCACAATATCAAATTCTACCTTTTTATTTCTAGCGAGCCGAACTTGCTACCGCGGTCCGTCTTCTCCAGTCATCACACCGACAGGAGTAACAACCCCAATGTCAACATCTTTCATTCACAGTTTGGCTTGAATTGTCACAGCTATTGATCCTTGATAAACGTTCAATGGTGGGTTCTGATTCAATAACCGAGTCTGATTCTGTGGCGGGTTTTGAATCTAAGTCTAACGTGGGATTTGATTCTGCATTATCGGCTGGTTCTGTACTTGGAACGTTGGCTGATTCTAAGTCTACGCATTCTTCAACTGAGGAATATTTCCATCCTACCATTTTTCAATTAGCCGAGGGAAATTTTCAACATTATGCTCGCTGGCCACACAATATGTACACTATGCATGAGGACACTCCCTCTGATAGTTCCTAAATACTCCACAAGCATAACACTGGATTCATTCTCTATCTCATATTTGTCCTCTGAATCCTCTGTGGAATCATCCTCGGACTCCTCCTTGATGAAACTGAGGCTAGGCCATCTGCTATTGCGATGGGTTTGGCTGCTGCTAGACTTAGTGCACAATTTGAACATATTGTGGCTGATACTGAATAAGCGGTGTCTTATTATGCAATGGTCATGGTGCATACTGGGGTTGTGCTACAAGCTACTACTGCGGTTGCGATGGGATAAAATGCATCTAGGGCAGTGGTGTATACTACACCTACGCTGCTGGTTGTACCATCTATGGTTGTGCTTGCATTTCCCAGGGGTCCTCACCTTTCACAAAATATGAATCATATGTCCTTTCCTAGAGAAAATCATAAGCTCAGTAGGTTTTATCATCATGTCCTACTGACCAACAAAAGGTTCTATACATATTTTCACCTTAGTAACCATATTTTACATGTATTTTCAATTCTCATGTCAATTCCCATAAACCTGACATGTGCAGTACCATGGTGTACCAACACAGCTCAACGGATTCAGAGCTCCTGAAAGAAAATAATTTCAGAACATCGTACATGTATCCTTGGTATGTCCGTCTACATGACACCGAGTGCACCAAAGGTCATCATGATATTCCTTGGCCTTCTTGATATATTGCAGTTGGAGCGTTAGATTGGCTAACTTTGCTTGAATCTGGTTCATTCTGACCACGGTTACTCCTACCAACGATGCCTCCAATTTCATCGTGGTTTCTAGAGCCTCGATTTGTGTCATAATCTTTTGATGCATTAGTGGTTGTCTGTTCTATGGGACAAGCATGGTGATGAACCACTCCTTGTGTTGAACATCGCTTGTCTAGAAGATGACTCAAGCCATCAATGTCTTAAACCATTGATTAAAGTCCCAAATTGTTTCATTGGGGAACTGCTTGATTTCCTTCAACTCGATAATGTACTGATCCTCAGACTTCGACTTCTTGAATTCTTCGAATAAACTTGTATGGATCTCATCCAATGTTTTTGTGGTACTTCCCTAAGGAACCTGTATGAATCTCATGTACCAATCCAGTGCACAACCCCTAAGGGTGGTGGCCAGCTGGCTTTTCTTGACATCATCATCGATATTCTGTCGGGCGGTCCAAATCGCCTCACATAAGAACTAGTATTTCTCTGGGTCGTCGATGACATTTCCATGAACTATTGGTAGCTTCATTATGTCACCCACCATTTTCTGCCTTGTTCCTCCTGCTGGTACTCTACTACTATACTATTGCTGACACACTGGGAAAGTCGACGCAGAATGCGTGTTTCTTCCTAGTGGTGGAGTGGTGCGCAGAGGTGTGGACACATTACTACTAGGGTTCAATCCTATCGTCATTTTGGGGGTACCTTGGGCCTGTTCATCCTTGTTGTCACTGAAATTTTTCTTTGTCTCGTGTGGTTTTTCCTTGCGACATTGCACTTCGATCATAAGAGGACCTTCTCCCGTCCTGTGCCTCTTCTCTAGAAACCTTGCTCCTCTTGTACAACCACTTGTTTCCTTAGTGACCTTCACACTTTCACTAGAACTCATGCCCATCTACCCATTACCTTTCCATGTGTCTCCCCCCTTTCATCGTGGTGCCTACATGCTCCACACACCAGAGTTCCACTACTCTTTGTCCATCTTCATAATACCTTTTTTGCAGACCAACTATTTAATTGATGGCTAAAGAGACAACAAGAATCTACCTCATGGTCCACTGAAGAAATTCCTTTCTGCTTCGCTAAATGACTTATTGGTATCAACTGTAAACTTGGTAATGTATCCCTCCATGATACTGTCCAACCACACCTCAACATCTCATGATGCCTTATTGTATGTTTCTTGTAATTCCTGGATCAGTTTCGGAGTCCAGGAAGTCAGCTCTCCTCCTTGGAAGTTGGTTTTCTTAGAAGTAAACTATTCCAGCCACTTATACAAGACAACATGAAACTCATAGAAGAACTTTTACCGTCATGAATATATCTGTCCAACCAATTTCTCATCGACAGCTTTAGATTTTGATTTTTGGCTTCAGCAAACTCTCTCATTTTATGACCAAACCACCCCTCAATCTCTGGATTAGTCATATGCCAAAACATATCCTTCGTTCAATCGCAACTAGGTCCCGACAACGGAACCATTTGTTGGTGAAAACCCACCAAGAAAGCCCCATCAATAGGGGTTCTCATTCTATCGAATCCCAGCCAGCGCAATCTCCCTGAGCACCGGCTGAGACAAGATTTACCCTACCCAGCAACATCTGTAGAGCGGATGAAGTCTCACCCGAGATGTTCAAGGGAGAGCTTTTGGAACCAAGTTTTTGGCAGTGATAAGGGAAGATATGGCATCCGACAGGTAAAGCAGCATAAATATCATATTACAGAACTAAGATAGTGATCATAATCTATCTTCATCGCTACATATCTAATAAATCGTGTCATTCATTTGTCGCAACAATATCAACACAACAGTATAAAACAACTTTAACCATCATTCATCAGAAATATGACAGAATTGGAAGAGATCATAGCAAGATCATAACATAAATGGAATAGATCACAACATCATCAATAAATCATCAACATCATCATAAAAGATTCGACACATTTCTTATTGATATCGCAACAGAAAAAACAGTAAGTCAAAGAGAAGATTTATGCAACAACCGTCATGTCATATTCATTTTGCACAGTAGATCCAAAATAGATAATTCTTCTCCATAACAGGAGACCAATTACATCACAAAACTTAGATAGATTGCAGATAAAATAGATGACTCTCTCATGTCTATCGCTATCTCTCCCCTATGATCTCCCTTACAATTGAAAAACTAGCTCTATATATAGGCTTGCGCCTTTACATTGAAGGTCCACTTCTAACTAAATTCTAACTGCTAATGACCTATGGAGACAAAAATTGATCAAATAATATATTAAATATTCAAAATGGTTATCTTTCTGCTCATCGTGCTTATCTGGCCTTGCATGGTGTCACATGAGCTTGCGCAGCTGCCACGACGTTGCGCAACTCACTTACCAAAACCCCTGCCAACAATCTCTGTCTTTATTTTCGTCATAATGGATGTCATGTTTATCTATGTAACTATTATGCTCACCATCATCTTTCAAGACCTCACTGATGTTTGAAATTTGTGTTTATTCTGAGTCTTCGTAATCTTCCTTTATTCTCCACAACCTTCTTTGAGATACCCTTCCTGCTGGTCTTTGATTTCCTTGTTTCTTTGATTCCATACATTGATCTTTTCCCTTGGTTATGCAACAATATCTTTGTGACCAAACTTGTGACACCAATGACAATAACCATAGAACTTTCCTTTATGTACCAAAACTCTTTGATCTTCCTTCTTCATCCATTGTTTCTGAGCCTCTACTGAATCACTCTTTCTAATCTTACATTCTCTAGCCATATGTCCATAGTTGTTTTTCTTGTAACATTCTATGTCATATTTTTCAAAAGGTGCATAACAGTTATGCTTGCTTACTTTTGGTTTCTTACTAGATGCATTCTTCTTGTAGCCACTCGACTTTTCATATGCTCTGCAATTTAGAGCTTTATGAACAAAATTATCACAAGAGTATAAATGACCAATAAACATCTATTTATTTCTACTTATCATTCTTCTTCTAGAAATCATATATGCTCTTGGTAAGAAAGGAGCATATTTCTTACTTTCCTTCTTCTTTGATGGAAAAACATAGCTTCTCTCATCTTTTATGGAAGAGGAATATCCTGGATTCTTTCGTTTTTCAAAACCTAATCCTTATTTATCATTTGCTTATATTTGGCTACTTATTATTTCATCTAAGGTCCTTGAGTTGTTCTCAAATTTTGACTGAACAGATTTTTCATCAATCTTTTACTTAAGTAGAATAACTTCTTCTTCGCGTGTTTTAAAGTCTTGTATTTTCTCCTTGAAATACTCATCAACGGTCTACTCATCTTTCAACCCTTTTACTTCTTCCTTGAAGTTAGCAACTTCATGTTTTAATCTCCTGACCTCTTTCATGCTATCAACTGCTTGTTGTCTTGAATTTTGTAGTTCTTCTTGGAGGGTCTAGACTTCCTCTTCTTTTGATTTCTGCACTTTTTGGTATTTTGACAATTTTTCTTTCAAATATTTGTTTCTTCTTCTACTTTTTCAAG
Source organism: Pseudotsuga menziesii (assembly GCA_001517045.1). Lineage (NCBI taxonomy): Eukaryota > Viridiplantae > Streptophyta > Pinopsida > Pinales > Pinaceae > Pseudotsuga > Pseudotsuga menziesii. Next base: position 237,631 of record LPNX010976151.1, on the reverse strand, counting down.
TTCCTCAATAGAATCTAGGATTTATTCCTTTAGTTCTTCCACTCCTTCCATATCTGGGTCATTTTCTGAAATTACTGTCTCTATGAATAGACTTCCTTCATTTTCACTTATATTCTTGAATTTAGAAAAGCTTGTTTCTGTCCTGTGTTCAACTGAGTAAAGTTTATCCAGTTTGATCCAAATATCCTTATAGGAGAGACATGGTCCTATATTTTCTTTGATATCTTGAGGTAATTCATCAAGTATAGCCTCCATTTCCATTCATTTATTTTTCTTGGATTCTTTCTAAGATGTAGTCCTTATTATTTTTGGTGGGAGGTAATTAGAGATTACTAAATTCCATACTACATTTCCTACTTACTGTAAGTATACTCTCATTCTTATGCTCCATAATTCATATCCTTCTTTATTAAGTACGGGAGATCTCTTAGCAGGAATCCCTTCTTGTTGATCCATGGTGGTTTTTAATAGGATCCTCCTTCCATTGGTTTAGACTCTAGTGAGGGATCCTACTCTGATACCAATTGTTTGAATATTGGAAAATACTGAGAGGGGGACTGAATCAGTATTGATAACTTTTTAACAATTTAAACCACTTTTAATTTATTCCTTAAAACCCATAATCAACAAGAACACACAAAACACAAATTTATTGTGGAAATCCAATTGGGTAAACAACCGATACTTTCTATTACTGCAAAATTGTATTTACAAGTAGTTTATGCTTGTTGCTACAGACAAGGATGTTATTAAACCCTATTTACCATCAATTATTGGAAGGAGGATACAACACCCTGGTTTACAGCTGCTACTGAAAGGATGCTACGACACCCTGTTTACCAACTACTACTAGAAGGAGGCTACAACCCCCTTATTTATCAACTACTAATGAAAGAATGCGACGACACCCTGTTTACCAGCTACTACTGGAAGGATGCTGCTCCACCCTATTTACCAGCTTCTACTAGAAGGAGGATACACCCCCTATAGGAATATAGCCTGACCTAGCACCACCCTACCACCCTAGTATGTTTTTATTGAACTCTAGATATTCTTATGTCTTCCTTGGTCTTTGTTTTACTTGTTGCCACATCGATATGGACTGCGGAGATGATTTCTCTCACTCGTCATTTTGTCTATAAATACCCTCTAACACATTTTATGTAAATGTGTCTCTTCAGTGTTTTTCCTTTTCATTCTTAGATCGTTCCTTCTCATGAAAAATCAATTCTTCATTTTAAAAATTTGTTAACTCTATTTATATTTATCAGTCATACCTTTCCACATCAAAATCTTACAATAATTTCCTCTTTGCAATGATAATTCTTCACCATAAATTCTTTCGACTTTTCCTTTTTCCGTAATGATATTTCCTCAATAGATCCTTTATGCAACCATCCTAAGCCATTGATCCATTATGGAATCTTTCTTGTCAATCGATCTAACACACAAATTTCCCTCTGTAATAATTTTTCGACAATTTCCTTAGCTTTCTGCAACAACCTTTCCACATCATTGATTTCTTGTGGACTCTTCCCTGACCGTTGATTTCCAATAAAATGCGGACTTGATGCAGGAGAATAAGCTTAGGAAGATGAAGTCATACATGACTTCATAACAAGAAAATGAATTCCAAGACCTAGGGTCTTGCAAATATGTAATTTATTTTATTTTATAAAAATGTAATAAATATGGATAAGGATACTCGATCGTTTCCATGTGTAACAGATAGGGTTGAGTTGAAGTCTATTGAGACATTATAGTGACAAGTCGTAGCATTCAATTAAGAGTTTGAATAAAAATTGAGCTCTTTGATTATAGGATCTGGAAACAAAATCCTTTTTTCTTTAAATCAGTTTGAGTTCTTTTCTTAGATATCTTAGTTAGCTTACAGAGCTTGTTAGCTTGCAGAAGCTTAGTTTATCTCACAAATATTAGGATAGCTCATAGAGAGTTGAGGATAGCTCGAAAAAGATTGTTTATTTAGAGCAGAGAGTGTGTGGAGTGCAAAACAAAGAGAGTGTGTTCTACGAATGGTGGATTGAATGAAGAACAAAGTTTCCATACTCTGCACATGTTTTCTTATTTAACGTCTTCTTTCCAATAGCTAGGAGCATGATTTAAACTCTCTCTACACATGTTTTAACTCTAATATGTTATTGAACAATTCCATAAGTTGGGATTCATTTCTGTATAAAATTTTTATCTACTTAGGATCAAATTCAGTGATTTCATTCTAATCTGAAGAAAAACCAAAAAATCAACGATTGTAGTTAAGTTTCATAGCCAAGAGATGCAGATCTGTGGGGTTAGGTCGTGATCTACATCAAAATATAGATCGACAGTCATGATCCATCGCACAGTAGATTGATGGTTCAGCAAAAGTATCGCGGGAACGAAAAGGCAAAAGTCCAAAAGTTCGATAATAAGAAAAGTTATATTTTCGGTTTCCGAAGTCGGGAAGCAAAAAGAGGGAGAACAAGAAAGGACTAAAGTTGCAAATTTCGTTTTCTGATTTCGAAGTCTGGAAGCCAAAAAAGTGAAGTGCAGAAGTGCGAAAGTGCAAAAGGGTGGAAGTGTGGAAGTGTGGAAGTGCGAGAAGTTGAAGTTCGAAAATCAGAGAAGTGAGGTTTCTAATTTCTGATTTCCACATGCAAAAAGCCTATAGTGGAAGGGAGTGTGCGGAAAGAAGGTTAGACAGTTCTCCAAGCTGTTTAATAAAATTAAGGCCTCTTAGTTTTTAGTAACCTTGGTTTTGAGTTATGTAAAAGAACAGTGCCATCACATTAGTATCGGAGCAGAGAAAAGGGATTATGCATGAAGGTATGAGAGTGTGGTTACAATAGTTCTTGTTTCTGAAAAATTGTGAATTGTTAGTTACGAGGTTGGAGTGTTTTTATTATATGAAAGGAAAAGTTATTTTTTACTCTTGTACTACTAACAGATCTAGAGAAAGTCACTATTGATAGGGAAATTGTATCTAGTAGTGAATTGTTGTGTTAGGAGATGGAGGTCAGAGTTGGAAGGGGTCGGGGTAGATGAGGAAGACCTGTTTCCAATGCAGAATTGAGAGACGAGATAAGAACTATAAGAGCAAGGATGGAAGCATTAGAAATTGGAATACATCATGACAACACTGGAGATACAAGTGATGAAAAGATACCTGAAGAGGAGGAGGAAACAACTACTGAAAATACTAAGGTAAGAATGTTTAGGTCTATTTTTTGTCTGGGTTCTAGTTCAAGAGATGATGTAAAATTCTATAGTGGAATCTTGGATCCAGAATAATTAATTGATTGGATCAATGCTATGAACAAAAAATTAGACAACGCTGAAGTGAAGGAGGAAAGGAAATTTAGATTTGTTGTCACAAGGTTAAGAGGGCATGCATCCTTGTAGTGGGATGGTGTGCAAGAGGAAAGGATCTTGAAAAACAAAGCCAGGATCAATAGATAGAATAAAATGATAGCTAAATTGAAAGGTAAATTTCTTCCTAAATATTATAAGTTGATTTTGTTTAGGAAAATGCAAAATCTTAAGAAAAATTCAATGATAGTTAGGGAGTATACTGAGGAATTTTATAAGGTAAATATCAAATCTGGACATATGAAAGACACACCATAGAGGGTAGATAGGTATATGAATGGTTTAAGATTTGATATACAATATGAATTGGGTTTGTTGTCATTAAGATATGTCGAGGAAGCATATCAGTTTTCTTTGACGGTTGAGGAGAACATGGTAAGAAAACATAGTGAGAAAGAAAAAATATTTGGAGGAAGGGAAAAACAGTAGAAAGGTAAAGCTAGTAGTTCAAAATTAGCAAATAAAGTCTAATAGAAATGATGATAATAGAGGTGGATGAAATGCTTCAAGAGGAAGAGGCAAAGGAAGAGGTGTACAAGTAATATTTTACACATGTGGGGAGCTTGGCCATATTTCATGGGATTGTCCTGAGAATGTTGAAAGACAAAGAGGAGCACAAATAGTGCAAGTTGAACTTAAAGCTCCAAAGGAATTGGAGGTGGGTGTGAATTACCCTGAACAAGGTGAATCCTTGTTGTTGAAAAAGGTAATTGATGCATTAGTTCAAAGGAGGAACCTGTTTACAATAGTTTACAAAGCTAAAGGTAAGTGTTGAAAGTTAATTATTGATAGTGGTAGTATTGATAATTTGGCATCTACAGAAATGGTGGAAAAGTTTAATTTAAAGAGGAAAATACATCCAAAACCATATAGAATTGCATGGGTGCAGAATGATCATCAAGTTCTTGTGAGTGAACAATGCCAAGTATATTTTCATATTGGAAGTTTTCAAGATGAGGTAAAATGTGACATCATAGAAATGGATGTTTGTCATGTTTTATTAGGAAGGCCTTTGCGGTTTGATAGAGAAGTAGGGCATGATGCTAAGAGGAATTTCTATTCTTTTGAAATGAATGGAAAGAAACATAGTCTTCATCCATTCAGAGGTAAGCAAGAGGAATTCAGTAGTCAATTGATGATGATGACTAACAAGAGGATTGTGAATGATTGGAAAGATAAATATACAATAAAAGTAATTTCACGAGTAAATGATTTTGAAATTAAAATGACTAACAAGGTGTGAACTCATTGGCTAAAGGAAAGAACAGACCAACATGAAATGTCAAATGCAAGCATGGCATTAATTGAGGAAGCACAATGTGAAGTCATAAAGGGTGGTGAGAGGTATATGACTAATGAAATTAATAAGGATGTTGATGTGATAGAAACAGGAAAAGGAGAGAAGAGCCAAAAAATTCATATACATAATTCTTTGATAGCACACATATTCATGCTAATGTATTTTTTCTTTTCTTATGTAACAAGGAATATGATTCACTTATATTCAGATGAAGGAGAACTTGTTGACAAATTGTTTGCAGGTCAGAAGAAAAATGAACTTAAATGTTCTTTGGAGTTTGAACATATGCTGGAGAAACCGAAGGACCTATTACAAATAGAGTGTCGAAAGACATGGTTGAAGGCATTGTTCAAAATGAGAACACTGCCCAGATTTACAGTTTGGTTATTTGCTAAAATCCTGCTAAAAAAAAAAAGCACGAAGGGAACTCATGGATAGGAGCCCATGAAGAGTTTCAAGATGGGGAGTCTGATGTAGGAGCATAGGCTCAGGAAGATGAAGTCATCCATGACTTCATAACAATTAAATGAATTCCAAGACCTAGGTTCTTGCACATATGTAATTTCTTTTATTTTATAAAAATGGAATAAATATGGATACAGATACTCGATCCTTTCCATGTGTAACATATAGGGTTGAGTTGAAGCCTGTTTAGACATTATAGTGATGAGTCATAAAGTTCAGTTAAGATTTTTAATAAAAATTGAGTTCCTGAGTTATAGGATCTAGAAATAGAATCCTTTTGTATTTAAATCAATTTGAGTTATTTTCTTAGATAGATTAGTTAGCTTACAGAGCTTGTTAGCTCGCAGAAGCTTAGTTTATCTCACAGAGCTTAGGATAACTCATAGAGGGTTGAGAATAGCTCAAAGAATATTTTTTAGCTTGCAGAGAGTGTGTGGAGTGAAGAACAAAGAGAGTGTGTTCTATGACTAGTGGATTGAATGAAGAACAAGGTTTCCATACTCTGCACATGTTTGTTTATTTAATGTCTTCTTTCCCATAGCTAGGAGCATGATTTTAATTCTATGTGCAAGTGTTTTAACTCTGATATGTTATTGAACAATTCCCTAAGTTTGGGATTCATTTCTGCATATAAATTTGATCTACTCAGGATCAAATTCAATGATTTCACTCTAATCTAAATCAAAACCAGAAAATCAATGGTTGTAGTTAATTTTTGTAGCCAAGAGATGCAGACCCTTACAGTTAGGTCGTGATTTGCATCAAAATATAAATCAATGGTCATGATCCACCCCATAGTAGATCGACGGTTCAGGAAGAGGATTGTAGAAGAGAAAAGGAGGAAGTCCAAAAGTTCGATAATAAGAAAAGTTAGATTTCTGATTTCTAAAGTTGAGAAGTGGAAAGCGGGAGAACAAGAAAGGACTAATGCTGCAAGTTGGGTTTTTCGATTATGAATTCTGGAAGCCAGAAAAGTGAAGTGTGGAAGTGTGGGAAGTTGAAGTTCAAAAATTGGAGAAGTGAAATTTTTTATTTTTGATTTCTGCATGCAGAAAAGATGAGTGTGGAAAACATACAACAAAAGGGAGTGTGTGAAAAGAAGGTTAGACATTTATCCAATATGTTTAATAAAATTAAGGTCTGTTAGTTTTCAGTAACCTTGGTTTTGAGGTCTGTAAAAGAACAGTGCCATGAAGATTGCATATTGTCGATCTGCATTTTAACTTTTCTCAAAATTTCCTTCCGCAATTTCCTTTTGGAAACTACCCTTTTGCAAGATACTTTCAGCACCATTATTTCTTGTGGACTCTTCCCTAGACATTAAGCTTTAGATCATATGTGGATTGAAGATTACAGGTTTTCCAAATTTCTTAAAAGTGCTTCCATGATTTTATTTCCACAATATTTCTTTTGCACCATCGATATTGTTCATGTAATTGTAACTTCGGAATGTATTCACTTGTATATCTTATGTATTGCACCCCAATGTTTATTTTGGGATGTGTTTGTAATGTAATTGAGTCATGGCATACCGCAATGTTCCGATCGGGAGTTTATATAATGTAACAAGTCATGCCAAGTTATTGTGGGTAACCCTCCTATTTGTCAAGGGTTAAAGTCCCCGGAGTTGTGGGGCCCTAGGGTTATTAGACTATCCTAGAGAATTCAACCCTAGGTGAGTCATTGTAAGTCGAGGAATNCCCTCCTTGTTGGTTGGAGGAGGCAAAGTCCCCACAAGTTGTGGGGCACTAGGGTTATTAGACACTCCTAGAGATGTCGGCTCTAGTAAGTAATTATTAAGTGAGGGTGACATGCTGAATTGGGTTTCAAGTGAACAAAAGAATATAAATAGAGAGTGAGCCTCTCTATTTATCACACACACACACACACTCACCCATTGGGGCGCATGAGTGAGAGAGGATAAGTTCTCTCAAGTGTGAGAGAGAGATAGAAGCTATGGAGATCATCTTTATGTTTTCGAGTTTTGACTACTGCCATTGGTGATCATTCTATCTCTGAGAAAGTTGTGGGGTTTTCACCTTTATCGTTTCCCCAAGGAAAATTCTTTGTGTCTCTTGTCTCTTATGTTTTATTGTTGTGCATGTTATTCTCTGAGTTAAAGATCCTAAGATCATAATGCTAGCTTGAATGATAAAAATCTAACATGGTATCAGAGGTAACCTAAGAAGAATAAATTGTGCAGCTATAGAAGCTAGGGCTTCTTAATTTTTGGGTCTCTCTCCACAATCAATGAGAAAAATTATCCTAGGATGACTCTCCATTGAAGGGCGCATCTTTCTGTCGAAGCGAAATTCGCTTCCAAGCATTTTCAGTTTTTGGTGCGAGAAATTAGGGCTTTCTACAGAAGAGGAATTTTTGAGTGAGCCCAGCATAGGATTTCTCTCCTCATCAAAATTGAATTTTAGAGACCCAGATCAATATTTTTAGTTGGGTGAAACTTCGAGAAAGTCAAACCCTAGTTTGACCCCGAGCTAGAAAAAACCCTAAATACTAAAACTGCTAAGGTTTGGTACATTTGCTATATCCTGAGATTGGCAAAGGCTCAGACGCTGAAAATTGTAGAGGCTAAAGATAAAATTATGATTTACACTTGTCCAACATTTAGCCTTATATTCACTATATTCTGGAAGATATGATCCGTCTAATTTAGGGTTCCAACCTCTTCCAAAACTCATCCCTAAACAAGACACCTAGGGAGAATTGATATATCTTAGGCTACCAAGGTCCAAATGAAATTTCTGAAGATGTTCCGGAAAGGAACGAACTTTAATTTCTATGGTTCTATTTTTAGACCTAGAATATGAAACAGTGACATGTGGAAGTCTGTACAACTTCGTTGTTCTGAAAAGTCCTGTAACAGGTCACCTTGGGAAATGATCGTAAGTCCAAATTGGTGAAACAAATTCTGATGAAACCTATGGTGTTGGAATAGGTACATGCGAGGTTACCTCAGTGAGAAGTTTTAGACACATAGGTGCAGTAATTTTAGAGATATCACAGAAACAGTAACAGACATTTTAGCGGAAGAAATTGGTAAACTAGGGCTTCCTGTTCTGAGAGCTTCCCTCCATTGTTTTCAGAAAATGAGTACATTGGATAGCTCAACTTGAAGAGATCTATATTTCTATCCAATCATATCTAAAAGATTCCAAGTTTTGAAAATCAGGGTTTCTTTGACAAACCCTAGATCAGCCAACTCCGGAACTAGGATGAACACCTCAAATCGGTAAGATCTAATCTTTTGTTGTTTTCATTTGAGGTTCTCATTTCAAAGTGATCTATCACATCATCTTGATGAAAAGCTTGGTGAAGTTGACAACTTCCAAGCATGGAAGTATATGATCTCTCTGAAGAAAATGGATTGGACACCTACATGAGTAGAGAGGTTCTAATTTCAGAGGGAGATGAGGCTCAAAGCCTTACACAAGAAGAACTTGTTCAAGGCCAAGAAGATCACTGTTGATTCAATCACTGATCACCTTATACAACAAGTGTCTTCCCTAAAGACACTGAAACATATGTTTGATTCCTTAATCAAGCTATTTGAAGGGAAGAACATAAATCAGAATATGGCTTTGAGAAAACAGTTGAAGAATGTGAAGATTCAGAATGCAGAACAACTTGAAACGGTAGAAGAAGAAGTGGAGAATGTAGAAGTAGTGATAGACATCTTGAATGTCCTCCCAGGATCATGGAATTCATTCATACGAGGAATAAGTGATTGCTTTTAGTATACTCTTGGAAGAATAAGAAGCTCAAGAGAATATGGGAGAAACTGAAGATCAAGCTCTCACCATCCAAAGAAGATCCCTCAAGCGATGAGGAATATGAAGGACTCAATTCTTGAAGAACCTCTTGTCCATCTTAGCATTTGGATAAGAAAAGATGCTATTATGAATGAAGAAGATGATGAATCTGATGGCTCAAGAAGGATTCTACCCACGAAACAAATAAAGATAAGTATTAAAATGTCATTTCATGATATTGTTTTGTTATGCATTTGTTTATATTCAGTTAATGTATTATGCATGATAGAATGTTTTCATTAATGATAGTATACTTCTAATATGCATGTGATGGGTAAGTAGCTCATGGTGCTATACAAATATCCATTGCTACTTATCTAGAATGAAACCTCTTTGCTGACATATTGGATTAATGCACAATCTCAATGTTGTCCTGGTAGAGATGGAAGGCTTCTAGAAATTTTCCGTGAGATATGGATGGATGTTGTATTGGCTAAAGTAGTTGCATGATCATATAGTTATGCATAAGAATTTTTCATTATGAATATACCTTATGAAATGTTTCTAACCATACAACTGCATTTGACTTGTAGGAAAGATCACATACATAATCGCCTACAAGAAAAGAAGAATGAGACTTGTTCCAAAGAACAAGTAACGACAGTTCAAGATGAAAAATAATATGACGAATGCAGAGACATCATTAAAGCAGAACCTTCCAGCCATGAAAAAGTAACCAAGAAGAAAGGGAAGACCAGTTCAAGAAGAATGATGTCTAGGTTCCAGTTCATAGTTCCATTATGCAGTAGATGGAAACATCATGGGATACAAGGAAATATTCGTAGCACGAGGCATAGACTATGAAGAGACATTTGCAGCCACTAGAAATACACATGACAAGAAGAATCATGTATGCAAATGAAAGAAGGCCTTGTATGAGCTCAGAAGACCCCCATGGGATAACACATACATGAGGAGCTTGATGAAGACCTGAAACTTTTCTACAAGGTTGAAGATGAAAATCTATAGAGGACGACAAGCTCTCACATGGGTATGAGAAGAACTTTTGAAAAAGTTCAAGATAGAGGATCTTGGTATCCAATGATCCTAGATGGATACATAGAATATTAGTAGTAGAGTAAGCTACTTGTCACTCAGGTACATAATGTTTCAGTGCATAGGGTACGTAAGACAAAGGGAGTATGATGCTTTGCTTCAGAGGAAGTGACTGTAGAAGATCCTGAGGTTCGACATGGTACGATAGGATGGATAGATTACTGATGACTCTAGGCTTTACTGAGAGTAAAGAAGATTCCAACCTTTGCTTCAAGGTTGAATGTGGAATACTAGTGATGCTCCTGTTATGTGTCGATGCATTACGTTTTAGGCATGGAGGTGTGGACAAGGGAAGTATGCAGTAGAGATCGTGAAGAGGTTCAGGATGATGGACTGCAAGGCCATGACCACACCTATGCCATCGAAGTTGAATATATTCAGTGTTGCTTCATCAGAGATGGTTGATGCCATGATGTATCGTCAGATGATTTGTTCCTTGATGTACCTAACGAATACGAGACCAGATATTTGCTTTGTTGTGAACACATTGAGACATGTTCACCTGATGGTTACAAATCATGCCGTGAGGTACCTGAAGGGTACAGTTGAGTACGGGATCAAGTGTGATCTCTTGGTTTGGCAGGATGGAGTCCTGCATGGCGCTGAGTACAGCTGAGGCAAAAGACGTTGCCACTTCCTATTTGGGAGGTAGTATGTTTCTTTTGAAAACTACTATTTGATTTGGTTGATCTGACTTGCATTTTTGTATGATGCAGAGAGAAGCAGTGATCCAGATCAAGATCTCTTGAAAGAAGGATTTCTAGCATAGCTGATGAGACAGGTTGTCTAAGCATAAGTCCTGGGGAAGCTCACATGTTATCCTTGGACGTAATCAGCCCTGATGTGATTCTATGCTAGAAATGGCCAAAGTGAATTTTGAGTACTTCAGGGAGAAGCTTGGTGTTCTCGTTATCAAGGTTCCCTCCAAGGGGAAATGATGAGACCTAGAGCCATTCTGACATGGGAGAGGATTAAGTTCCTTCCATGGTTAGATGTAAGGGCTGAGCCATTCTGTCATGGTGAGAGGATTTAGGTTCCTTCCATGTCATATGTGAGTGTTGAGCCATTATGATATGACTGTAGGATTGGTTCCTACATGATCAAATGTAAGGGTTGAATTCCATTCTTGGAATGGAGGCACCTGGTAAGTTACCAAGAATACTCAGTCTGGGACTGAGGGCCATTCTAATATGACTGTAGGATGTAGTCTTACATGATCAGATGTGAGCGTGTGGCCATTCTAATGTGATTGAGGGATGTATCCCACTTGATCAGATATAAGGGATGATGCCATTCTCTGGGAGAATGGAGGCACCTGGTCAATTACCAAAAATCCTCAGTCTATGACTGAGAGCCATTTCGATGTGATGTTTTAAAACATGGTCAAATGTAAGTGGAGAGCCTTTCTAATAGGATGAGGTCGAATATAAGTGCTGAGCCATTCTGGCACGATGTGTTTGCACATGGTTAGATGTGAGTGATGTGCCTTTATAACAAGATGGGGTCAGATGTAAGTGCAGATCCTTTCCGACAAGATGAGGTCGGATGTAAGCATTGAGCCATTCTGGCGTGATGTGTTTACACATGGTCAGTTGTGAGTGCTGGGCCTTTCTGACAAGATGAGGTCATATGTGAGTGTTGGGAATGCCTTTCTGACAAGATGAGGTCATATGTAAGAGATGGGTAGGCCATTTTGACTTAAGTGTTAGATATAAGTGCTGAAGAAAACCTCCATGGAGGCTAGGCCTACAACTAGCATGAAAAAGGGTTAGCTCTGTAGAACTTCCTGTGATGAGAGGAATGAAGAGATAGCACCATTTGATTGAGATAGTAGAAGCATTAATGATGATGATGATTCAGTGATGATCTAGCTTTGATGATGATCCAGATCAAGTGATGATCTAGACTTGATGATGATCCAGAAGTGATGATCCATATCAAGTGATGAGCTAGACTTGATGATGATCCAGTAGTGACGATCCAGATCAAGTGATGATCTAGATTTGATGATGATCCAGCAGTGACGATCCAGATCAAGTAATGATCCAGACTTGATGATGATCCAGTAGTGATGAACCAAATCAAGTGATGATCCAGCAATGATGATCCAGATCAAGTGATGATCCAGACTTGATGATGATCCAGCAGTGATTATCCATATCGAGTGATGATCTAGATCCAGTGATGATGATCCAGATCAAGTGATGATATAGATCCAGTGATGATGATCTAGATCTAGATGAAGATGACTTGAAGATGAAGATTACGAGAACTTGATGATGATTCAGATGATACAGAGAAGAAGACTTGTGCTAATAAATTGTCGAGAGAATACCTTCCTAGTTAAGAGGGAGTGTTGATGTAATTGTAACTTTAATATGTATTAACTTGTATATCTTATGTATTGTACCCTGATGTTTATTTCGGGATGTGTTTGTAATGTAATTGATTCATTTCATGCCCCAATTTTTCGATTGGGAGTTTCTATAATGTAACAAGTCATGTCAATTTATTGTGGTTAACCCTCCTATTTGTCAAGGGTTAAAGTCCCCGTAGTTGTGGGGACCTAGGGTTGTTAGACTATCCTAGATAATTCGACCCTAGGTGAGTCATTGTAAGTCAGGGCAATAGTCCCCACCATTGTGTTAAGGATAACCCTCCTTGTTGGTCAGAGGAGGCAAAGTCCCCACAAGTTGTGGGGCACTACGGTTATTAGACACTCCTAGAGATGTCGGCTCTAGTAAGTAACTGTTAAGTGAGGATGACATGTTGCAGTGGGTTTCAAGTGAACGAAAGAATGTAAATAGAGAGTGAGCCTCTCTATTTATCACACACACACTCACTCATTGGGGCGCATGAGTGAGAGAGGATAAGTTCTCTCAAGTGAGAGAGAGAGACAGAAGCTGTGGAGATCATCTTTATGTTTTCGGGTTTTACTGCTGGCATTGGTGCTCATTCTATCTCTGAGGAAGTTGCGGGGTTTTCTCCTTTATGCTTTCCCCGAGGAAAATTATTTGTGTCTCTTGTCTCTTGTGTTTTATTGTTGTGCATGTTATTCTCTCAGTTAAAGATCCTAATATCATAATGCCATCTTGAATGATTAAAATCTAACAGATATTATGCGTACTCTTTCTTGATCATCGATCTTTAGATCAAACGCAGATTATAGATTGTGGGTTTTCCAAATTTATTGAAGATACCTCTGCAATATTTCTTCCGCATCGTGGATCTCTTGCGGATTCATTCCTGATCGTCGATATTGCATTTTGCGGATTGTGGCTTTTCCAATTTTTTTCAAAATACTTTCGCAATTCCTTTTCCGCAATTTTGGTTCTGTGTCGTCGATCTCTTGCGAAGTATTTTTTGACTGTCGATATTACAAATTGCGGATTGCAAAATGTGGAACTACACTTTCTTATTTAGGGCCTCCAAAATTATCTTCTGCAACTTTGTTTCCTCATTTATTCTGAATAGTCGGTTTCTTTTTGGGCTCACTACTAACCATTGATCTACGATCAGATGCAGATTGCAGATATTCACTTTTCTTTGTGTAGAAATAATTCACCACCATTTATTTCCTTGAGGATTCAATCCTAACCGTTGATATACAATCAAATGCAGAGTTGTGGATATTCGTTTTTCTTTCTGCAGAAATCATTCACCATCATCAATGCTCTCAAAATTGGCCTTAGCAATTTCTCTCGACTGATCTGGACCATCCAATTTTTCACTTCACTCTAGTGTTCGAGAATGTTATTTTCCACACATATTTATTGTGCGGATCTTATTATAGACCATTGATCTTTGCCTCTTGAATGATTTGGGTCGTCCAAAATTTCTTTGGCACTTCCATTACTTGATTTGCAGATCCGTCCAAATATTCTTAGCGCTTTGGAATGTTATCTACCACTGCTCGCTTTGTGGATCTTTTCCATGTTATTGACCTTGTCACTGAATTTCTATTCAACTTTGTAATTCTCATTTTTCGTTAAGTTCACCTGGTCATCATGTTTTACTGGTTATTCCTTTGTCATTCTTGAACTCCTTTTACATCAATTGACAATCCACGTAATGGATCCTTTATATCTTACTGAGTTCATCCTGCTATTATGTTTATTGGTTATATTTTTATCATTCCTGAACTCCTTTGAAAGTAATGACAACTATATTTTCAATAGGTACTATAGTTAATATAAAAACTCTGAGTTATCTTGTCTCTTGGACTCCAAATGGATCTAGACTAAGCCTTATTTGCGTTAACTTGACTCCCAAGTGACAGATGGAGTTCAACTGTCACATGAGATGCACATTACCTAACTGATTATTCTTGGTGCATGGTTTCACTACAATGAAGGTCGACTTCTCAGGCTAAGAGATGGACTTCATGTAAATTTAATTTGATAGTTGTATCACCATTGGAAAAATCTAATCATTATCTAATAGTTAGGTGAGTGCAAGCTAATGAGGGTCACTTTTGGCACGTTAGATGGAATAGAAAACTGAAAAATCAGGCATCCCTCAACTTAATTGTATTTTTTGAGATACTTACACAATATATATTTCTTTGATTAAAAACTATGAAATGTAGGAAATTGAATCACATCTCTGAATATATAAGTTTTATGTATTGAAAATTGTTATAACTATGTCAAGTTTTAGTTTTTCTAACAATCACTTTTTATTTTGTAAGCAAATCATAAGGTATATAATAGAGAGATAGGGAGAGGGAGATAATAATGTAGAGAGAGTGTTAGAGAGAATAAGATGGAGAAGGAGGAGGGGGGTGAGTGAGGGATGGAGATAGAGTTAAGGAAATAGATAGTGAGGTAGGGATATAAGGTGTGTGTTTGAGAGAGGGGGGTGGATATGAATAAGGAGATAAAGGGGGAAGGGACACACATGTATTCGAAGATCTAGAGAGAGAGAGAGAGAGAGAGAGAGAGAGAGAGAGATGGTGTCAAAGAAAGAGGGTGGAGGGTTGAGCGATGGAAAGAGACGGAGGTTGTGAGAGAGAGAAGCATGGAGAGGGAGGGTTAAAAGAGATATGGAGGGAGGGATACAAGTTGGGAGAGAGAGGGGATAAGGGAGAGTGGTAAAGGCATGGAGGGCTAGTAATTAAGGAAGAAGGGAGGGATAAATTGAGAGAGGGGGGAATAGTGAGGGAGGTAAATATAAGGTGTAGAGAGAGATAGAGGGAGTTTATGAGAGAGGGGGACACACACATACATGCACTTAGAGAGATTATGTGGGATAGAGGGGGATGGGTGATCAACAGAGGGAGAGGGGGAGGGGTGAGAAATAGAGAGTGTGATGCAGGGAAGGATAGTGAGGGAGGTATAGAGAGGGAGGAGAGAGGTTATAAGATATGGGAAGTGAGGGAGGGACACACACACTAATAGAGATAGAGAGATATGGAGGAGTGATACACACACACATGTAGAGAGAAAGAGATTGTGTGTGAGAGATGGAGAGAGAGATGAGGGATAAAGAGAGAGGGGGTAGCAGTGAATAATAGAGAGAGTGATATGGAGGGAGGGATAATGAGGGAGGTATATAGAAGGTGGAGAGAGGATCTGAGAGAGGGGGGTGAGGGAGTGACACACACACATAGATATAGATAGAGAGAATGGGGATGGGCACACACGTACACACACACACACACACACACACACATGTTGTGTGGGAGAGAGAGGGGGAGGGGCGAGCGATAGAGAGAGGTGGGAGGGGTGAGTGATAGAGACAGAGTTATGGAGGGAGGGATCATGAGGGAGGTATAAAGAAGGTGGAGAGAGCTTATGAGAGAACGAGAGTGAGGGAGGGACACACACACACACAGATAGAGAGAGATAGAAATACAAAGGTAGAGAGGGCCAATGATTAAGGACTAGAGGGATAGCTAGTAAGGAACATGTGTATCCATATATGTCAAAAATATTCTTTAGGTATTGAGTATTGGATTTCCTCCCTTGTCCATGTTGAGGCTTTACTACCCATATCTAATGCTCAAAACCTCTTAAATGCATGTGCATATATTCTTGAAGAGGTCATGTGTCATGCTTCAAGGAAGTTTTCATTAACATGGGTCCCTAAAATATTCCTTTATGGACTAAGGCATGAGAATATTCCATGAATCATGTCTCAGAGGTCCCATACCTACTGCTCAAACCCACCTAATTCCACCAACATTTACATTCATAGTCAAAATGTACCTATTATATGCCATGTGTGATTTTTTAAAGCATATTTCCTATCCATGTATTCCTAGAAGCTTTAGTTAGGACCTAAGGCCATAGTTTCCTCCCTTGACCATGTCCACAGCCTTGAGATGCATACCTCATGCTCAA
The DNA here is from genome assembly GCA_001517045.1 of Pseudotsuga menziesii. Classification (NCBI taxonomy): domain Eukaryota; kingdom Viridiplantae; phylum Streptophyta; class Pinopsida; order Pinales; family Pinaceae; genus Pseudotsuga; species Pseudotsuga menziesii. The sequence goes on along the minus strand of LPNX010976151.1, from coordinate 221,273 downwards.
AAAATGATGATGACATGCATATCCCCATTAAGATTTTAATGATCACTTTCAAGATCATGTGTGGTGGTTGGAGGCATTTATTTTGTCCCTAACTGGTTAACCACTTCCTTTAAGGCATAAGGACCAAGTGTTTCCCTCGACCCATGTCAAGGGGCCTACTATTTGTACTTAGTGCTAAAAATGTTCTAATGGAAATAATATCTCCATTTCATGGTAAATGATACCATGGAAGGCTTTGTTGAGGTTGCTCAACACATCATTACTATCTCTAGTTGCCTAGAAGCATCTTCTATGAGCTAAATCCTAGGTCCCAAGACACATGCATAGTAATTAAAAACCCTTAATGGTTACCATATCCATATTCAAATCAAAACTGTCAACTTGAGAGGCCATCTATGGTGATTCAAGTTGTTGTTCATGGAACTTAATCCCTAAAAGCTGGTTTACAACCCAAAATGAAAGCTTTCTGTACCAACCATGATTACCACCCTATCCTCCATATCTAATACTAAAAAATATTAATCATGGCCATATACCAACTTAAAGGTTGAGGATGCCATTAAGAGATCATGTTTGTTTGTTTAAGGTGTTGTTCTTGGCCCTATATGTCTATAAAATTCCTCTAGGGCCTAAGGAGTAGGTTTCCTCCCTCAACCATGTCTATGGATATATTCCTAGTGCTAACAAAATTCTAATGTGCTGCATATTCTATATTAGCTGCAAAATATCACATACAGAGGTCCTATGTGTAGGTTCAATTCCTTTTCATGGACCTCAATCCTTAAAAATACCTTTAGGGAATAAGTCTTGAGTTTCCTCCCCCAAGCATTGTCAAGGAACTATTACCCATAGTTCTTAAAGCCTCTTAATGGTGTCCATATTACAACACAAAGAAAAATTATGCTCTTAGGAGGTTAGGCATGGATGCTTGAGATGTTGTTCTTGATGATGCTAAAATTTTACTATAGGTACTAAGTCTTGATGATGCAAAGTAATGTTTTTATTCATTTCCCTAACCATGCACCAAAACCATTTTTTGTGGTTCTCCATAACGTGTGTGCGTTTTGCTTCTCCATAACATGTGCACATTTTGATTAGCCTAACATACATGTCATATGACATGTCAAGCTCGAGCTTAACCAAACCAAGAATTACATAATGCGAGTGTGTTGTATTTTTATGTATCATGAGCGTGTTTCTTGAAAGTAGGAAAGCATCTAAAATGTCGCTCATCTTCTTGCACACTCGCAGTTATCCAATATAATGACCATTAGAGTTGAAGTTAAGCTAATAGTTATATCTAACAGTTAATCTAATATTTTTCCAATATAACCTTGATTCGATTTGAAGTTAAGATAATAATTGTAGAATCATTGGAGTTAAGCTAATGGTTGTAACTAATAGTTAATTTAAAAGTTAAGATATTGGCAATTGCAATTCAAGTAAAAGTATTGATTGGAGTTGAAGTTAGGCAAATAGTTGTATCATCAATAGAGTTAAGCTAATAATTGTATCTAATAATTAAATAGTTGAAGATGAAGTTTAATTTTTCCAAATATCATGGAGTGTACTTATCAGATGTTAACTCAGCTGTTTTTTATTTTTTTGAAATTGTTAATTATGATTTTTGGACGATGCCTATAGAATCAATCCAGAAAATACACATGTCTCATTCTCATCCGTAGATGAAAAATCATCGATGGTAGTCCACCCCAAAATTCTAAGATATATAGAAACAACAATATTAATACGATTAATATGTTTGAATTCACTGATAGATATATATTTAACACATTAATAATGTTTCTCCCTAAAGAATCTGTCAAATATATGTCTATATATATATATATTCAATAGGCATGTGGCGTGCTTTATATCCTAGTATGGGGGAGATATTGTAACGTAACATTACAGAAAACAAAAAGTAATTAAAAAATTCATGTTAGCTTACAAAAAATAAAGAGTAATTAGAAAACTCATGTAGGATCATAGCATTAAAAAAACTTAAAAAGTAATTAAAAAATCCATGTGGGCCTATAAATAAAAAATTAAAACTTAAAATCGAATTTATAAAGAAAGACAGGGATCAATTTTCTTGACGTGTAATTAAAAAATAAATTACGATACAAAATGTTTACAGATAAATTGGATCCCTCTGAGTGCTTCATAAATCTGGATTTAAGATGAATCTATGCTGGTATGTAGATAAATTATTTTTTAATCAAAATACAAATTAAACTACTAAAAAATGCTTGAATATTATCCCTTAATTTAAAATAATCCTTAACTTACTAATAATCTATCTTTGTCTATATATAATGAAATTAACATAAGATTTTAAAAAATAGAAAATATAACTAACACATTTAATTTTCTTACCTTGAACTAAACCTCACATTAACTAATCTTTTATAGCCTCAATATATGAATACAAAGAAAAAAGAAGGATTCTCTTTGATTGCATCTGCTATGATTAAAAATATGCCTAAAATCATGAGTGTTTTCGAGATTAAGAGGCCCACTCTCTCACTTGAACATGTATTCGATCACTCAAATGATATGAACATTTGAAAAATATGCATCGCAATGTATTTGATGTGGAAGTTTAACACTTTTCTGTCTTTCTTATATATATATATACCAATTTTTAGAAAGTGGTTCATCATGGAAGCTCAATTTTACACCATGGCTACATCCACTTGGGAAAATATCTTATACTCGCTAGGAAAGTATACATAAACTTGGACATCATTAATCACGATAAACGGCTCACTAGACTAATATTTCATTACATACAAAGTCTCCCAAGGAGCAAANGAGATCGAGAGAAAGAGAGAGAGAGAGAGAGAGAGAGAGAGAGAGAGAGAGAGAGATGTTTATGACCCTTGAAAAAAATTGACTTCCATTCCATATAAATGTTAAAATTAAAAGATAACATAATTTTTGTACTTCTACATTTTCCACTTTGGAAAAAATCGAATTTAGTTCTAATTAAATCTAAGAGAATTAAGCAAAATAGTTTTGTGCTTTCATGTTTTTAAAATTTTGAAGAAATTGAAAAAAAAAATTAGAATAATTTTTTTAAATTTAATTTGAAAAATATTTTTTTTATTTAAATTTATTTTATAATATAAGTATATTTACGTCGATAAACATTTTTATTTGAGATTTGGGGTGGACTATGGCCTATGCTTTTTTATCTACGGACAAGGATGAGACATGTGTACTATGGAGATTGATTCTATGGCAGTTTTTCAAAATCTAGAATAAACAATTATAAAGAAAAAGGAATATAAAAAACAATGGGTGGTAGCAATGCATGGATAACTCATAGATGATGAATGACTAACCAACAGTTCATGAAAGATAATTAGAATAATGCGAAAAAAATATAAATTTAATAACTGATAGTTGATAAATGGATAACAGGACCAATGTGAGTGATAACATGTAATTAGGCATGGTTATCTTATAGTTGAACCTGTTTAACTATAATAATATGAGTAGTAAAAAAATATTTCCAAATTATATTCCATTCCATAACTATCTCTCAACCATTTGATCCTATCGATGTGATCCATCTTACAAACTATGTGGTTGTACTAGTTAAAATAAAAATAAAAATGAAAAAAAAAACTATGTTCTTCACATCATACTACATTATTATTATTTATTTTTTAATCATAAAAAAATAAATTTTACAACTCTATCTATACATAACATACGTTGTTATTAGATAATTGTAGTAATTATTAGATAGTAGTAGATAACATATAATTAGGCATGGACCGGCCTTTCTTTACTAAATATTTTATTCACTACTAATATGTTGGTTAACGCGTTGCAAATACATATCTAAATCTCATTTACCTATCTTCGTCATCCATTTTACTAAATATGTTTCTAATGCATTGTAAATACATATCTCAATCTCATTTATCTATCTCCTTCACCCATTTTACAAAGGGAAAGAAAGGCCGGTCACCCACAGCTAAACAATCTATTTAATACAAATGGCATAGCATCCCTCCTACTAAAGCAGTGCTTCCATGAATGACATAATCTGAATTTGCAATGTCTGGGATACCAACTAGCAAATTTTGGTTGATATTTATATTGAAAAGCATTGCCAAAACCATAGACAAAATAAATGGTATTTTCCTATTGAAAGACGAAAAATATTTGAGATCATATAGTGTCGACTCTTCAATGCCCTTAGAATCTAACATGTTTATGTATCTTTTAAAGATTGGGTTTTCTTGGCTCACATCTGATCCATCCTTTATAACATTGAAATCCTTAAAATACTCAAGCACGCATCATGTATCCATGCATCATATGATGGAATATTAGCTATACATTAATATGGATGATGAACCACTGCTAATGCAATTGATTTGATCCACTAATTGATCTCACCTTCTATGGAATTTTTTAATAGTGGGATTTTATTAATAATGGACTTACAAAGACCATTAGTATACATATTGAATAATTTAGAGGTGTGGAATGAGAGGTTTAGATAATAATAAAAAATAGGACTTAGATTCCCAAGGGCGGTGACCTTGATACCTGCAGAGGGCATCGAGCCCTAGGATAGGAACACCATGCACCCTTGTTTACTTCTAGACCTACGACATCATTCGTTCATGGATCTAGTCATCGCCAAGGTCATGAAATTCAAAATATTTTTATGGTTACCAAATAAAAAAAATCACATGTAATGTGTATCTTCATCAAGGGTATGCAAAAGTTTCAGTAAATGTTTCATCCAGGATGCAATGAAATAAGCTTTCTACCACGATCGGGGACTTTGAACGGGAGACTTCAAAGCTCGAGTATCTAAATTTTTTATATCTTTTAGTACACTGGCACAAGGTTTGATCATTTTCTAAAAAATGCAGGATCGCTCCCTAGAAGGTTTGATGCAAACTACATATTAGTTGGACTCCTAGAAGCCAAATGTAGTTTAAGCTAATAATTGTATTTAATAGTTAATCTAATCCTTATCCAATATAACAATGATTAGAGATGAAGTTAAGCTAATAGTTGTAGAATCATGGGATTTAAGCTAATAGTTGTATCTAATAGTTAATTTAAAAGTTAGTATCTCAATAGCTGCAGTTCAATTAAAATTCATGATTGAAGTTGAAGTTAAGCTAATTGTTGTATCAACATTGCAGTTAAGCTCATAGTTGTATCTAATAATTGAATAGTTGATGTTGATGTTTAATTTTTCCAAATATCACAAACTACTCTTAACTAAGCTATTTTTTTTTTGAAATTATTAATTATGAATTTTGGACGACAACCATAGAATCAATCCACTTGTGTCATTCTCATTCATAGATGAAAAATAATAGATTGTAGTCCACCAAAAAATTCTAAGATATATACGCCTTATCAATGTAATTAGCTAGATGCCCAACTACGAGATGCAGGAGTTTATTTGAAGTTTGGAGGAGTTTATTAGGAGTTCAAACAATTTTATTAGGAGTTGGACTCTTACATGACTACACGTGACCTGGACTCCTAGATGCCAAATGTAGTTGGACTAATCCTTAAGTGATTAGAGTTGAAGTTAAGCTAATAGGTGTAGAATCATTGGAGTTAAGCTAATAGCTGTATCTAATAGTTATCCAATATAACTATGATTAGAGTTGAAGTTAAGTTAATAGTTCTAGAATCATTGGAGTTAAGCTAATAGTTGTATCTAATAATAGATGGAGTTAAGCTCGTATTTGTATCTAATAATCGAATAGTTGAAGATTAATTTTAATTTTTACAACTATCACTAAGTGTACTTATCACATGTTAATTAAGATATTTTTTTATTTTTTTGAAATTATTATTATTAATTTCGGACGACACCCATATAATCAATCTGGAAAGTACACTTGTCGCATTCTTGTTTAATTTTGGACAACTCCCATAGAATCAATATGGACACTACACTTGTCTCATTCTCATGCGTAGATGAAAACTCATAGATGGTAGTCCACCCCAAAATTTTACTAGAAACAACCATATCAATAAGATTAATATGTTTGGAATATACGTCGAAATGAATAAATTACTAATACATCACCCTCATAGCATATTATCTAATTTATTGTTCTCATGATGCTACAATGCCAAAGGGAAAGCTTATTGGGAAGTGCATGGTTTCACTGCAAAAGGTAGACTTCTTAGGCTAAGCGATGAATTCATTGGAGTACAACTACACGTTCATCTAATTGTTTTTTATTACCACGTTAATCTAAATTTAATTGAATAGTTGTATCAAGTTATTGGAGTTAACATAATATTTATCTCATATTTAATCTATTAGTTATCCAATATAACCATGATTAGAGTTGAATTTAAGCTAATAGTTGTACAATCATTAGTTGTATATAATAGTTAAACAAATAGTTGTATCAAGTTATTTGAGTTAACGTAATATTTATCTAATAGTTAAGCTAATAGTTGTATCATCAATGGAGTTAAGCTCATAGTTTTATCTATTAATTGAATAGTTGTATCTAATAATCGAATAATTGAAGTTGAAGTTTGTTTTTTATAACTACCACGAAGTGTACTTATCAGATCTTAACTAAGATATTTTTTTTTGAAGTTATTAATTATGAATTTTGGAGGACGCCCACAGACTCAATCTCGACAGTACGCTTGTCTCATTCTTATCCATAGATGAAAAAGCATAGATCGTAGTCCACTCCAAAAATTTTAAGATATATACGCCTATCAGCCTACTATCAAATAATTGAAGTTGAAGTTTAATCTTTTCAACTAATAGTTAATTTAAAACTTAATATATTGATAATTGCAGATCAAGTAAAAGCCACTATTGGAGTTGACATTAAGCTAATAGTTGTATCATCAATGGAGTTAAGCTCATAGTTGTATCTATTAATGAAATAGTTGTATCTAATAATCGAGTAGTTGAAGTTGAATTTTAATTTTTCCCACTATCACGAACTGTAATTATCAGATGTTAACGAAGCTATTCTTTTTTTTTTTGAATTATTAAGTATGAATTTTGGATTACACCCATAGAATCAATCTAGACGATACACTTGTCTCATTATCATTCGTAGATGAAAAATCATATATGGTAGTCCACCCAAAAATTACAATATATATATTCCTATCAGCGTAATAAACACATATTAGTGTAGTTAGATAGATGCCCAACTACCAGATGGAAGAGTTTATTAGGAGTTCAAACGATTTTATTACGAGTTCGATTGTTACACAAGTGCACATTAGCTAGACTCCTAGATGCCAAATGTACTTAAAATAAGCTTTAAGCGATCATAGTTGAATTTAACATAATAGTTGTAGAATCATTGGAGTAAAGATAATATTTTTATCTAATAATTAAGCTAATAGTTATCCAATATAACTATTATTAGAGTAGAAGTTAAGCTAATAGTTGTATCTAATAGTTAATTTAAATGTTAATATATCAGCAATAGCAGTTCAATTAAAAGTCCTGATTGGATTTGAAGTTAAGCCAAGAGTTGTATCATCAATGGAGTTAAGCTCATAGTTGTATTTATTAATTGAATAGTTGTATCTAATAATCAAACAGTTGAAGTTGAAGATTATTTTTTTCAACTTAAAGTTGATTTAAAATTAATATATCAACAATTACAGTGGAAGTAAAAGTCGATTGGAGTTGAAATTAAGCTAATAGAAACATCGATAGAAGTTTTTATTTGAGATTTGGAGTGGACTATGGCCTATGTTTTTTCGTCTACTGATGAGAATGAGACAAGTGTATTGTCGAGATTGATTCTACGGAAGTTGTTCAAAATTCATTATAAAAAAGGAAATATAATAAATAACTGGTAGTTATCCGATGAATGGATAACTAGTAGGAATGCATGGATAGCCCATAGATGATAAATGGATAACCAACAGTTCATGGAAGATAACTATAAAAATGTGAGATAAAAAGAAAAGTAATATAAAAAATAACTAATAGTTCATAAATGGATGACAGGAAGAATGTCATTGATAACATGCTAGGCATGGATAACTCACACTTGAACCCATTTAATTAGAAGAATATGAGGAATACAAAAAATTCCAAACAAACTTCCATTCCATAACTATCTCTTAACCATTTGATCTCTATCAACATGATCCAACCACAAAATGTGTGGATGTTCTAGTTGTATCATCAATGGATTTAAGCTCATGGTTGTATCTATTCATCGAATAGTTGTATCTATTAATCAAATAGTTGAAATTCAATTTTAATTTTTTCAAACTATCACGAACTGTACTTATCATATGTTAACTAAGCTATTTTTTATTTTTTTTAAATTATTAATCATGAACTTTGGACGATTCCCATAGAATCAATATGGATAATACACTTGTCTCATCATCGTTCGTAGATGAAAAAACATAGATGGTATTCCACCCCAAAATTCTAAGATATATATGCCTTTTGATGTAACGAGATGTAATAATTTATTAGGAATTCGGAGGAGTTTATTAGGAGTTCAAACAATTCTATTAGGAGTTTGATTCTTACATGACTACACATTAGCTAGACTCCCAGATGTGTAGTGGGGATTTCTCCCCTACTACGTGCAAAATCGCCAACCTTAGCTCATCCAGAGCATAAGGAAGAGTTCAACAATAACAAAAGAAACAAAACAATAACAACAAATATTTTTTAGGGTTTTCATATATATATAACTAATTAATGCAAGAAATAACAAAGAGCACACCTTTCTAAAAATGGGCCAGTGTAGCCATCCTTGGAAGTGACTCTGCAACTCCACAGTTTGGGTCTCCAATATCTTCCACAACTGCTTGTCAAATGGGGGGGATGGATCCAGATGGGTACAGAGTAAACTCAACGTAGACCATGGGAAATGGCATGGAAAAATATTGGAATAATGGAGAAAAGTGTATGATGTGACTGATGCAAAATGACAAAAAGTGTTTTGGAAGACTCCTTCACAATGTATTTATAGTATGGTCTTAGGGTTTTTGACACATGGTAATGACCCATGGTATTTTATTGTCCATGGTATTTATCTATGGGTTTTTTACCCATGGTATTTTATTGTCCATGGTATTTATCTATGGTTTTTTGACCCATTCTCATTTTTAGGATTTTTTACCCTTTTTGGGAGAGAGTGGGGATAAATCACAATAAATACTCATCATCCCTTCATTTATGGGATGGAATAATGATGTTTTTTACAATTGCTACTAGAAATACAATTGTGAAGGTCAATATGGTGGGAATATGATGTATGGCTATGGTTTAGACCATGGAGATCTAGGTGAACACTTTTTAGTGTTAACATATTTTCCCCTAGTGTGTGAGGGAAGGATCTCATCGTATGGTCGATAGACACCATAGGATCATTGGAGACACTGGAGAGGACCGTGGAGGAGTGGAGCTTCCTTGTTTGAAATACAATGGATTTTGGTTTTGGTTTTTTATTGCTTCTAAAAAATGGCTGCAATACATATAATGTGTGAAATGTATATGGATGAGACAGTCATAGCCATGTTAGTAACAATGTCAAAAGAATAAATAATGGGGATCAACGCTCAAAATATGGGAGTCGGTCAATACATATCAAAATGGTGATACACAATGGCGACCTCAATGGGAGGATGAATACATTGTTGATGTGAAGAACTGATACATAGGAACAAAATCATTCACATAGAATGCAATATCATCAAAACTAATGCTCTGCTGGATCTAGAGCTGTACATGAACTCAATGACTAAGAGTTAGAATCTTTGTGGTACAATATATAGCATCAAGTACTAGAGATACATGGAAGCATAATACTAGGGGCTTCCAAACACTGTCGCCAACGTAGCCCGGAGATCACAAGGGACATGAGATTGTATGGGTCCCATAGATAGACTCACCAATGTGCTAGATTTAGGTGACAACTGAGGTCTTCTACCAAACAATGAATGGACCAATGCCCTGTATGAATCTCAACGGTTCGATGATGTAATTGAAGTTGATAACATGAGACATGACCAACCCGAAAGGAACTAATGAATCCTTTAAAGTGTTCCAAGGAACTCATCAATGTGGTGGATGAAACAAGATTACAGGAACCTCTGGAATAGATGTGTTGGCGTCGACAGAGGGAGGCCTGCCACAAACAAGGAAATGATGTTTCCTTGATTATAATCATGAGGGGGATAACCAAAGATGTGGAACAATCGAGGGATTGACACACTGAATGGGGGAGCGGGGGTAGTGGAGTACGGGGAACTCAAACTTCCTTTTTTTAGATTATGACAGTAGGGATGACTTGGAAGAAAATGAAATTGACTCATGGGAAAGGGATCATAGCTGTAAAATTGAGAAGATAACTGCAATTGTTATGGAGAGAAATTCCTATGGCTTGGGGTACCACAACAGACAGCTAGACTCCAGAAATCAATCTTTCCCAATATGCAATATAAATAAAAACATCTAACACTAAAGGATCGAACCTCGTACCTTATTTCGGACGGTTGAAGTAGATCCCCGTTGAGCTTTCCAATCTTCTACTTGAATTGTTATAGCACGTCCTCAACAACAAGTAAACAATACAAGCATACTATATTTCATGGTGTTAGATCTATTCTAGCATATATAATCAATAATGTATAAGCATTTGACATATTCCAATGGATACAATATTCATTCAAATACACATTACTGGACAGGAAAAGATATTTCTATTAATATGAATCAGAGATTACAAGTGACAACCTCTGATGGCACGTCTGCGAACCGGAGAAACTGAATCCCCCACTTGGGCCTCCACCACCTCAATCCTCCATCACTTTGATAGCAAGCTTACTAGAAAAAGGAAAGCTTGGGAAGAACACAACAGTGCTCCAAGGGACAAAGGGATGCAGACTCAAGCATAAGTTTCAGCAACAATGGACTATAGTTTCGTTACTCTCAATTCTCTCTTATGCTTTCAATGTCTCAATGGGTTCCTTATATAGCTTTTCAAAGGGATACTGAAAGGTCGAATCCGTGCGATCTCAAGGCATATGGAAGGCCAAGAGCCATCTGAGTCGGATCCAAGTCAAGGAATGCTCCAAAAGGTTTTGGATTATGCACACATCCCGATGTATGCGACTATAGAGGGAATATCCGCGTATGTACGTGGTTATCGGGGAAAATGCCACGTATATCATTTTTCTTATGTTTTTAGGGATGGTCAAGGATACATCAAAAGACAAAAAATGGTCCATAGGGGCTAATGATTCTACAGCGGGATAGGGGAAGGCCATACAATGTGTGATTCACCTATTGTGGTGAAATCCACTATAACAGATGCCCCCTAATGTATGATATCAGAGGGATTATACGATGGCAGAAATACATTATAAGTCCATCCTAGAAGTGAAGTGATGAAGATACCCAAATGGAAGACCAGCCACCCAATCAGCATAATACCATAATAAAACTCTGCATATAACTACACATACATATAGAAGTCCCGGATACATAAGAGTACAATGGCCATGAATAGGCATGAAACATGATAACACATATGTGGTCATCACCACGTACAAAATACATAGATCAGAATCTCCATGATGAAGATATACAAAGGACCATGATCTCCACAAAGGCTGAAGATATATAACAGATCAAGATCTCCATAGCGGCTGGAAATGTCTGACATATACTGGAACAAGTCACGAGAGCTGAAATCTCATGAACACTGGCATGATCAAGGAGGTAGCATATAGTGGATGCCACCAATCTGGAAGGTCTTCTACACACACTGCTACGAGTATATGTCCTACTATGTGAATAGAGGTGTCGAGGTCAAACATAGTAGTCCATCGTCTGATTACCGGTCATTGATGTATACCGTTAACAGACGCGAGATCACCCACCAATAATGAAAATGGGAATCAAGGTACTAGAGTGCAAACTAACAAGTGTGAATAAATGTGTTGAGGTCGAACACTTGAGAGAATCCATCGATCAAGGGACATTGATGTATTCCCAAAACTGTCGATGGCGAGAGAACCTGCCACTGATGACTGCAAGTCTCAAGGCACTCAAAATGACTCTAGACTCCAATCCCAGAATAAATGATCTGAAGTCGATGGGATGAAATCCATTGGAAGGAGGGCATTAGGGCATCCCCCATCATCCAACACGAGGTACTCAGCAAGGCTGTATAATATGGAAGAACTCGATCATAAGGTGCATGAACTAGTAAATGTACCGGGAATGGCCGACGTGCAAAGTCAAGATAACTGAGGAATGATCGACTCAGGTTTCAACTTCCTTCGAACAAGAGCGTAACGACTTATGGTGACTCAATGAAGGCAGCATAGACTCGATATACAAACTGGGACATCTCTATGACACAGGAGGCATCAATAGAGGCTCCATAGGGATTGGAAGCTTAACCAGTCAGTGGAGATAAAACTCAGATAACGAGTACAGCTCCTAAAGTCAAACTATAACCCAACCAATGGATGTGATATACAGTGCTCTGTTCGAAGGCGACACGACTAGACAACTGCCAAAGATAATATCTTTTCTTGTCCGGATTTTTGGTTTTTTTATTTTTTTGGTCTTTTTCAGTTATTTGAAAAGATTGAAAAAGAATAAACTAGCTTTATAGTTACAAACTAGGAGGAGACGAGTGTCATGAGGGAAAACAAACTAGTTCCAAGCAGTGGAACATACCTATGCTCAATGCAAGGATACATGTGTAGGATATCGACACTCGGGGGGAAATCCCCTCCCGGTAAAAAGGGAATCAAGCTGCGAAGGATATAAATAAAGGCTCTGCATGGCTAGACATGAGACAAGCTTGGGCTATATGGCTGAAACGCAATGTCAGGGGAGCCGGCATAAAGCTCAATAAGACAGGCAAAGCTCATGATAATGCATCCAAAACTTGATACAAGGGAGTCCGGGGAATCACGGCCAGCATAAGATCAAGAGGAGTATGATGCTCTTGCTAAATGTCATGGCAATACTATACAATGGACTCCCACACCCTAAAGGGGGAAACATCGGCATGGGCACCAAATGCAAGTAAGGCGCTAACTAGGGTACCCATGTAAGGTGAGGCTCTACCACTCATATCATGCCACTTCTATAGTAGCAAGAAGGTTCCGTGACATAATAGAGTGGGTTTGTACCTAAGGATATAGTGACATGGTCATAATGTCATGCAAAATGAAAACGATGGTGAACCTAACCTATATGCCAATATAGACGTTATACCTGAGATCAATACGAACAGGTCAAATCAAAAGCTGAAACGGCGCTGAAAACGGTCTTCTACATCACAGATTAGGTCAGAAATGGTCCAAAATGGTTAGAAATGGTCAAAACTATAGGAAAGGGGGTAAAAATTTTCAAATATTTAAAATTTTTTCTATAAATAGTAAAAAATAGAAATCATTTGAAACTTTTACCCATTGGAGCTCTGATTTTCAACTGCAAATTCCAGGAGATCCAGCCGGCGGAATTCACAACTGTCTCTTCTAGGTATTTACTCATGTTCTCTGCTTGCATTTCAATACAACTTTTACAAGTTTTCATGGTCAAATGAGGTTTTAAAGGCCAATCTTACATGAGCGCTGCGTCCCACGCGGGTATCGAGGCTTTTTCCGTGTATAGGGCTGGCTATACGTGGAAAAGGGGCTAGAAACCGCGTACATACGTGGTTGTTTTCAAAACAGACGCGTATGACACCGCGTAAAAGGATTTTCATGAATCTAATGGACATTTTGGTCAATTTCTCATGCAGGATGGTGCTAGAGTGGCGAGAACATGAGCATGGTGACATAGAGGAAGTAGTAAGGGCTGACAGAATGGCTCAAGAAGCTCTAAGAAGATGTGGACTCTACAAGTTTTGGTGCCTAGGTGGCTTGAGGGCCAAACCAGGGCTACTACAGATGCTGGTAGACTATTGGGATCCGGACTCAGAGTCCTTCTGGCTAGATGGCATGTCCCTCACCATTGAGGTGGAGGATATCTACTTTATCATAGGTCTATCTCGGCGAGGTGAGATGGTGAACCTTCGTTCCTGAGGAGGGCCAGGTCATGGGCTTACTATCGATGAGTACATAGCTGTGTACTGCTACCCAGAGACTGAGAAGGTGGGGAGCCAAGTTCCCACCAATGCTATACAGGTGCTGGGCCTAAAGGCCATACTACTAACGCTGGGCAGGATAGCAAGCTTAGCATCACTCCATCAGGCCTCTCGGCCACTGATGTTCTATGCAGTGGAGTGTATGACACTGACCATCTATGACTGGAGCACTTCCCTACTGAGCAACATGAAACATCAGCTCAGTGAGTGCAAGGCAGGTAGGATACAGAACTTTGGGTTCAGAAGTATCTTGAGCACGTTTTTCTTCAAGCGTGTTCCAGGATTGAACCCGAGAGTGGATGTTCCTCTCCACGGGGTTCAAGATCTAGCCCAACGACGTTGGGCAGATGGGATGTGCAGACTGGGGGGTGGTAGGGTATCCAACCCTTATCCAGTAGACTTTTTTCCATGGTGGCGACGACAGATTGTTGCCATAGAGGACTACCCTTATGCAGGGATAGATTTCCGGGGGGATTCGGACATGCCATTACCACCAGGATCAGCATATGGAGACATAGGTAACGAATCTCAACCCTTACTCTTTTAAAAAAATTTGAATTATGTAATTTTTTTGTGTTTTCTTGATTAATGGAATAAAAAATACATGGTTTTGGGTGACAATACATAATGACATCTACCATTCATGTGTAGATGTGGGACCACAACTACCAGAGGGCTTCCCACATCATAAACGGAGGGGAAGAGGAGACGATATCACCGATGTGGATGTGGAGCGAACGCTCCAAAAACATTCATACCAACTTCGTGCGACTGACTCATAGGATTCCCATGGCGCAAGTCGAGGACTTTCCTGAGGCTATGCAAAGACAGGTGGTGGGTGTACCACATGCATGGGTGCGTTTATTCCGGTAGCTAGCTAGAGCCGTGGTGACATATCATGATCACAACCCTCTTCCACCTCCACAGGACTAGACACCTGGGAGTGTATCTATTTTGTACTACCGTGTATATGATGGTGGCTTTCAAAGCCCCAATTTTGTATTATGACACTATGTATTACCACATTTTTGATATATAAAAAAGTTTTATGGTGATCGGTTTATTTATTTACATGTGTAAAAATTGTGTTTATGATTAATTTATGATGAATGAAACAAATGCCAATATAACACATAGTTAGCATATGAGTCAACAATTTGATTATAATTTCTTGGAATGTGTATATATGTTATGTTCTCAAATTGTCGTTCTAGCAATCTCACACGTAAGAATCTCCTTAATAACGTCGATATCTAACATGGTACAAACCATTGAGCTGTGACACTACTAACTCTGAATCAAGACGTACCTCAAGAGAGAGAACACCATGTGAAATGGCATCCCGTAGAAGCTCGATAACGGCACTATATTCAGCAACATTGTTGGAAGATGGTTGTAGACATACACCTCCTGAAGATAGTACATGACCCATAGGAGTATAAATCACCCAAGTAGCTGAGGCTGAGTGTTGAGTGTGATGGCTTGCACCATCCACGAATCCTATGTAGGTGGAAGATTCCATTGACATCTGCCACAAGAAATGGAAACTTAATAACAAACTCGATCACAATAAACAAGACCTAGCTATGCAAAAAAGTTGTACAATAATATACAACAAGCAGCCTTGGCTAAAGATCATGCATAGTATCTTTTGAGATAGAGCCCATTTCTAGGCTCCGCCAAGGCTGTCCCTTCGTAATACACTAACTTGTAGGCACCCTTCTCTAATACACGCTTGACCACGTAAGGACCACGCCACATAGGATTGAACTTCCCTGCCCCCAAGGGTTCTTTTGATTGATCCCACAAAAGGACCAAGTCTCCCTCACTAAACACTTTCGAATGGACAGACTTATCGTATTGGGCCTTTACGCGATGCTTATTAACCTCTAGAGTCACCAAGGCATCTCTACGCTGCTCATCGAGTTGCTCAAGGTGAACCAAAAACTCCTCCAAAGGTGAAGTGTCTGGTAAGAGTTCCACGGCTAACTTCAATGAAGGAATCTCGCATTCAATCGGTAATATTGACTCCACTCCATGAACAAGTTGATATGGAGAAAAACCAGTGGTAGTCTTTACCGTAGTTCGATATGCCCACAAAGCATGGTACAACATAATATGCCAATTCGTCTTGCTTTGTGCGATGGTTCGTTGGAGAATGGACTTAAGTGATTTATTCACTGCTTCAACCTATCCATTTGCTTTAAGGATAGTAAGAAGAGGAGTGCTCTTTCTTATACCCTAACTTGGATGCCAACTCTTCCATCATACGGTTCTGAAAGTGCGAGCCATGGTCAGTGACAAGCTCTCTCAGAATCCCAAACCTAGAAATGATTTGGTTGAATACGAAGTAAGCGGCTGTCTCACCACCGGATTTTACAGTAGGCATTACCTCAGCCCATTTCATGAAGTAGTCAACAACCACTATGATCTGATGGTGCCCCCCAGTCGAAGCTGGGTTGCAATCCATAAAATTGATCCCCCATTTGGTGAAGGGACTGGCGGTGATAATAGGGTGTAATGGGGCAGGCTTCGATCGCATGTTACATGCGAACACCTGGAAAGGGTGGCACCTCTTGACCGCTTCAATACAATCCTTGAAGATTGACGGCCAGAAATATCCTGCTCTCAAAATTTTTTGAGCTGTAGAAAGCCCAGATAAATGACCACCCCACGCCCCTCTGTGGCAATCATTAAGCACTACCTCAGCCTCATCATGAGTTAAACAACGTCGTAAAAAGGGAATCTACTCCATGGCGGTACAAAGTATTGTCCACTATGAGGTAGTTCTTGGAGACGTGACATAATCGTCGTCATTCATCTCACGAGAGGTGAGTAGGGGTCCTCTGTGTTTGCAAATATACTATGATATCCCCATACCATGGGTCAGCCATTGAGATTAAGAAAATGTGTTCATCAACGAACGTATCTTCACATACCGACTCCTCATCCTCGCTCGGAAAATCTGATATGAGCTCTGTAAAGATTAAAGATATCTTCGATTTTGCTGAGACAAATTCGAGATCAAACTCTTGCAGGATGACAATCCATTTGTTATATTTTCCCCCAATCATCCTACGTGTGAGGACGAATTGAAATGGATTGACATGGGCAACAGCCAAGGCTTGGCGAAGGAGAATATAATGTCTCAAATGCTACACCGCATGTACGGTAGCTAAGGCAAGCTTCTCGACATGAGAATACCGAATCTTTGCGTCAATAAGGTTTCGGCTCAGATAATATATGACATGCTCCTGGAGCTCCTCATCCTCCTGAACCAAAACCATCCCAATCGTCTCTAAAGATGCGGCCACATATAATAGGAAATCACGGCTATAATCTGCAGGACTAATCACCAGGGCTGATGCTAGGGCTCACTTAAGTGCATCAAAGGACTCCTAGGCTCGCTCATCCCATTCAAAGGGAGTATCCTTCTTCAGGAGACGCATGAAACCTCTAGTAAAATTGGTGAAATTGACAACAAATCTTCATAGGAAATTTTCCATGCCTTGTAAACACTGAAGATGAAGAATATTTCACAGGGGAGACAACTGAAGTATTGCCTCAACCTTCAAAGGGTCGACTCTTATACCCTCTTTCGAAACGATAAATCCTAACAAACGACCTGATTTCACGCAAAAGATGCACTTATGAGTGTTTAATCTAATAGCATAGTGGTGGCATCTTTCGAACACCAATCTCAAGTGATAAGAATGACACATCCTCATGTGAGAATGAGAAGCAAGGTCATCCAAAAATACTTCAATAATGGACTTGAGATCGTGGAAAATCAAGGTCATCGCCCGCTGAAACATAGCTCCGGCATTTTTAAGGCCGAAAGGCATTTTCCGATACACAAATGTTCCCCAAGGACAAATAAATGCAGTCTTATGTTGGTCCTTGGGTTTAATTTGAATCTGATTATACCCGAAAAAGCCATCCATAAAGGAGAACGCCTCGCTACCCACACACTCATCCAAAATCTGATCTATAAACGGTGTGGGGAAGTTATCCTTAGGACAGGCACAATTTAAATCACGGAAATCAGTGCATATACGGATCGCTCCCTACTTCTTATCCACCAGAACGGGATTTGAAACCCACTCCGTCAAGGGAACGGGATAGATGAAACCAGCTTTCAATAGCTTCTCTATCTCTGCATTTATGGCGGGTGCTTTCCTAGGATTTACCACGCGTAAATGCTGTCGAACAGGCTTAGTGTTGGGGTAAGTCTTAATCTCATGTTCGATAATCCAAGGGTCAATCCCTGGCATCTCATCATAATACCAAGCAAAAATGTCACGAAATTCCTTGAACAGCTCGGTATACTCTCGAATCTCATCTTGGGAACAATCCGCCCCAATGTAGACATTCTCAATTGTACCAGGATTGCGAGAAATGTTGATAGGCATAGTTGATGATATGTTCGCCATGTTTCCATCAGCCATCTGACCAGGAGAGCTTAATGGAACCATGGGTCTACCAACTTTCTGACTAAGAATCTCCCTATAATCCTCATGCTCCAAAAGGTCAAGCTCTGGAAGGAAATATGATCTATGGTGAAGTTCCTCCCATGGTGGCTCAACTCCTGACATAGCCTCAATAATCGCTTCATCTGAAGGGAAAACCGTATGAAGGCAGTTTTGGGCATGAGAAGACTATACTGCCCATGCTGGCAGCACATAGGGGTCTTCCTCCTCTGTCCGCGAAGAAGAAGAACAAGGCTCTGTAGTAGACTGGAGATTAGCTTGCTAATCTATCATGACTGCAGGCAACGACACACTCATCTCAATGGCCTCACTCGAAGGACTCGGTGAAGGAAGAATCCAAGGATCTCCCATATGACTTGTGCGAAAAGGCACCGATCTCGTAGATGTCGAAGCACCATCGAAACTAGATCCTATCATGAGGACGGGTGCAGGACAACTAAAGGTTCCCATGAGGGACGGATACATACCTACACCCACACTCCCAGTTGCCGGCTGGGAATATTCGACTTTCGAAACCGAAGCTTCCAAAGATGCACTAACATGTGGATTCTTGAATGCCATTTGATCAATCGTTACAATCTTCCGATTATGAGGAAAGCATACAACGCGAAATACGGAAGACACAACGACTTGCATACTGTACATCCAGTTCCTTCCCAGTAAGAGATTGTAGTCAAGGGGCGCATCAACCACCTCAACCTCTATCGCAACGGTCTTCCCTCCCAAATGGAATTTAAGGGAAGGAAGGATACCGTGCGGCCTAAACGATCTCCCATCAAAAGCAGTTAACATGGTCATAGATTTTGACAACTCAGGAGAACCAAGACCCTTCCAACAAGACAAAGACATCACAGAAGAATCAGTGCCCTCGTCAATCACAGTGCGCTTGACGATCATATTAAGACATTCTACATGCACCAAAAGGGACACATAGTAGGGCAAGCGAGGCTGATGTCCTGCGGTTTCAAATTTGATCGCTGAGGAAGAATCATCACCATTCACACCAAGAGCGGAAAGCAAAGCCTTACTTTGCGACAGACAACTCTGAAGCACTTCCAATGCAAACATCTCACAAGGAGTATGGCCTAAGTCCTCAACAACTGAATAATTCTGGGCGGCTCGGGCATTTGGGTTATGACCCGAATGCTTAAGTACCCCCTTAGGAATGCAAGGTGCAGCCTTAGGTTTATCTGCAGGTTTCTCAATGCGCAAAGGGGTTCCTGGTGGATCAGGTTCTTTTCCTGGGTTGGGTTGTGAAGAAGTATAATCTTTCGCACGCGTCACAACTTTCGCGGCATGGACCATATTAATGCACCCACGACCACTAGTTTCAGGTGGATCTTCATCACTATATTGATCATGGGACTTCGAGTTCATATTCTGGTTATGCAGTAAAGGGTTCGTTAACACAGCTGGGCCCTGTGCTATGAACTTCGAAGCTTCATCCATTCTAGCACACAAGTAAGTGAGGTGATCATCCTTACAAAGCTTGCAAGGAAACTTAACCTTACGTTTATTTTGCTTATCCCCCCTAGCATTTTTATTGTTCTTGTCATTATTATTGGCATTCTCATTCTTATTCCCACCCTTTTTATTATTATTGTTTTTACCCTTTTTTCTATTCCGTCTGGGTTGCTGGTTACCCTTCTGGTCGGATGATTGCACAGCAAGTACATTCACCGTTTGGGCAGGCTGAGACGAAGCCATAGCTTGTCCTGAGGTAGATTGGTTGATTGACAACTGAGCAACTTGTTTCACAACCGAACCTGCAGGTTTCTTACTTGCACTACCCACAATGCCATCGGCATGTGGTCCAGGTTTGACCTTGGGATCGAAACTAGAACGAGGAGCATTAGGTATAATATCATATAACAAACCAGACTGAGCATAGATCAAGTCTAGTTCCTATGCCCTAAATATGGCTTGTTCCTCATTCTGCACTCCGGCTGTGGAAACATCCTTCACGATATATGGCAATAAATATTTGAGGAACCACTCAAGGAGGAACTCCGACGATATAAAGGATTTAATTAATCTCTTCCGTCTACGCCACTCCTGAATATGATCAGAAATATGGGTGGCTTTATCTTTCCGAAATGTCGACAAGAGTTCAGTACCAACATCATAGCGCACTGGTAAATGGAAGTGATTAAGGAAAGTCATCTCAAGGTCGTCGAACAAAGTAAAGGCACCCCTAAGTAACTCTATATACCATTTCACTACAGGCCCTATGAGGGTGCGTTGAAATAGTCTCAAACAGACTAAGTCCTGATGCAATGAATTGGGAGAGCACCATAGGTGGAATGTCGTAACGTGTTCACTCAGATCCTCTCCTGGTTTGCCTTTGAACTTAGGTATGTCCGAAGGAAGCTTGGTAGGGACAGCCGGCCAAGCCGGGTCATGAGCCACAGGATTGTTCGTAAGTCTCGATAAGTCAGGTAGATTGAGTGTCGCGAGGAAAGGGAGCCTAGGATGATGAGGTCTAGGGACCGCTCCCTGGTTCATATAGGATTGATTACCACCATGACCTTGGGCATAGTGACCTCCTCCTATATGACCTGTATAGGGTGGCGTGGAAGTACCATAATGAGGTGGACCTTGACTAGTAGGAGCTACAAAGCCATAGTTAGGAGAGTAAGCAGGTTGTGAATACCCGCCTCCGTAAGGTAAAGAGACCTGTCCATACTGCATCCCATAATAGGGTCCATAGGTCACCGCTTGCGATGTCCCATGAGACACTCCATAGGTAGGGATATACATTCCGGAAGTAGGAATATACATACCGGAAGTAGGGATATATATCGTGGAAGTAGCAATATGACCTCTAGGAACATGAACATAACCTCCCGAAACCACGGGTGGTATGTAGGCTTGAGACACAATTGGTCTAGTAATCGCAATACGGATCTGACTCGTAGCTACGTGCCGACTTGAAGGACCACGTGAGTAAGGTGGAGGGTTTACATTTGAAGAACTTGGAAGCGAGGACGAAGGAATCTCTGTAAGAAGAAATGTACTAGTGCCTATCGTCACTCATCTAGAACCTGGTATCCCTATCGAATCACTAACTCTAGGCCTAGGAGGTATATAAGATGGAGCTTCCACCACTGGGATGGAAGGTGCAATGTGACTAGTACTCCCAAACCTCTCCGCAAGGTAAGGCATGGGATTTCCCCCAGGCATAGTGCTAGGCTCAAAATCGGATTCAACACGAAATGTCAAATCGTGCATAGGAAAACCAGTCGTAGCATAACTACCATAGCTAGTACTAGGAGGGTCAAAGTGAGTATCGACATCTTCCGGCATTCCATACCGGTAACGTGTCAATGGGGAATCAGCCCTAGGGTGAGTAAGTCTATCATGCAAATATCCTATCTCAGAAATCACAGGACCGAACTTAGCTAGGTCAGGTGAAGGATCGTACGTAGGAGTAAGTTCCCCGTTGTCAATACGAATGGGAGGAGGTGGCTCAGGAATAGTCTCTGAATGATCCTCCATGGTGTGTGAATCAGTGTGTGACATAGTCCGCCTGGACAGTCTAGGCCCCTCTCCCAAAGGAGGAGGAGAAGTGGAAGGCAGAGGTCCTGCTAACCAACAAGAATGGCGCAGAACCGTGCCCTAATCCACAATGACTCAACAAAAAGCAAAGACTCTCTATTTATGTCAACCCTAGGTCAACTAGTGTGCACAGAGCAATCACTATAAAATATAAATCCAAAAGCAAGAAAACAAGGGCTGGATAAGTGAGCTCCCGAATGTGGCCAGTATGTCTCGCCTAGGAGAGGCTTGAGAGGCCCTTGTCACCACAAGCGGTGGTTCGAAACCAATTATTGTGGCCCTCAGCTTCAACGTGTAAAGCGACTATGCTGTCCGACCCCAACCTGGCCGGGACACATGTAGAATAACCTCTACACGTACCCCCTCGATATCCTAAGTAAGGTCACTAAGGTCACCTCAATATAATCAACGCTCAGGCAGATAGTCGCAGGCGGGATTGACCGTATGGGCAGAGTAGCAAATCCCTAAACTCCCGAAAGAGCCCCCAGATACGAATACAATCCTGGCTATATCGCCGGTGCTACACAGTTACCGACCAGGGGTTATCCCAATCAACAACCGCTCACACTGCCTAGTGCTTGACTCCCTTTTGAGAGGAGCTTCCTGAGAACGCCGGTTATACCAAGGATTTCACACACTCCCCGGACAGACACCTAGTTTTTGTTGTTTAGTGATCTTGGAGAATTAACTTTCAATGAACTATTCCAAGATCCTAAAACCTAAGCTTGTTGGTGCACCCTAGAAAAGAAAAAAGTGTAATTCATTTTATTTAGCGTTGATTTTAGTTGGCTTTATTACTCAAAAATAGGATATGGTCGTGCAACTAATGGTGTTATGACGCAACAAGAAGTAAAATGCACACCTAACAATCAATGCAAATGCATTGTGTCCATGAAAACAGGGTATGCATACTACGTGTAATGCACAATTTCTTCTTCAAATGCTGAATGCAAATTTCCCTATATGAAGTCCTAACTATTAGTCCAAAGCAAATCTAGATCTAGTGCAAGTACAATGCAAAGTGCAAAATGCAATGCATGATGATAAGCAAATGTTTTTGGATTTTTTGAAAATAAAGAGATACAAAAAGCAAAAGAATGATTCTACCCACCGTAGACTCTGCAAGCACACATAAATAGCATTCCAGCAAAGCACTAAGGCAAAAGTACTCTAATGCACTAATCTCAAACAAAAAATCAAAGATGCCATGACAAGAACTTTCCTAAAAGAAAAAATTTAGGCTAAAAAAACGTTTCTGGTCAGAAACAGAGGTATTAACAGCTCAGGCAGTGCCAAAGGAGAGTCAGCAACTAACAGAATTCACCCAGCAATCCACTATATTCCACAAAAAGGTAAAAACCATGGTATACGCGACTGTGCGCAGTGAGCCTGCGTGTATATGCAAAAATCCCAGGCGAAACCGCGTGTATACGCGACTGTAAGAGACAAACTCACGTACAGGAAGAAAAAGATGCACAAATTCAAGGTAAACAAACAGGCTGAGACTAAATTCACACCAATCAGGATCTACCAGGCATACATGCCCTCATACCCGACACAGAAACAAGAGAGAGAGAGAGAGCAATTCAAATACATTGAATGCCAAGAGATCAACCCCCAAAGGACGATTACTAGGAACTCCCCAGCGGAATCACCAATTCTGTTACGGAGAGAAATTCCTATGGCTTGGGGTACCACAATAGACAGCTAGACTCCAGAAATCAAGCTTTCCTAATATGCAATAGAAATAAAAACATCTAACACTAAAGGATCGAACCTCATACCTTATTCCGGACGGTTGAAGTAGATCCTT
>LPNX010976151.1:164103-197048 GCA_001517045.1 Pseudotsuga menziesii | reverse complement strand
GCATAAGTTCTGGCAACAATGGACTATAGTTTCGTTACTCTCAATTCTCTCTTATGATTTCAATGTCTCAATGGGTTCCTTATATAGATTTTCAAAGGGATACTGAAAGGTCGAATTCGTGCGATCTCAAGGCATATGGAAGGCTAGGAGTCATCTGAGTCGGATCCAAGTCAAGGAACTCTCCAAAAGGTTTTGGATTATGCACACATCCCGATGTACGCGACTATAGAGGGAATATCCGTGTATGTAAGCGGTTATCGGGGAAAAGGCCGCGTATATCATTTTTCTTATGTTTTTAGGGATGGTCAAGGATACATCAAAAGACAAAAAATGGTCCATAGGGGCTAATGAGTCTACAGTGGGATAGGGGAAGGCCATACAATGTGTGATTCACCTAGTGTGGTGAAATCCGCTATAACAGCAATGGGAAATACCGAGGGGGGTAACTGGAATAGTGATATCCAGGGAATCCAAGGAAGACTCACCGCAGAGTACTCTAAACAAAGGTGATCCAATGGGGGGAAGATGCCATAATGTGAGATCATGTGTGCTGGCACCAAAATACATTGTGTGGGCCTTCTTCATAGTTTAACTAGCACGAAGAAGGGATAGAAGTAAGCTCTATATGATACGATCTCTTGGATTTTTAGCGATCCCGAGAAGGTAAATGCTCGATGGTGTTTTCATTTTTTGAGAGTCTGAAAATAGGAAGAAGACTCTAGTGGTTCTCTTTTCCATAAATACTCTCCTAATCCCGAAAAAGGATAAAAGTATACAAATGAGAGCTCTCCCAACCTTGGGGGAAGAGAGACTTCTTTACCATAGGTAGTCCAACCAAGATGAAAAAGGTTAAACCTATACTGACTGGATAATCATTCAAATACTTTTACGAGCATGAACGAAACCAATATTTCTTGGCAATATTTTCTTGATGAGATGAATGGAAAAAATCTTAAAGACAAGCCATAATGAGATTTTCCATAAGTTAGGGTCCCAATGTCTAACAAAGCATAAAACGATACAGAGGGAAACATTCCTAGTGTGAAAGTGCCAGGGAAGTCCTTTTATTTTAATATTCTACATAGTTTGAAAAAAGGAGATAAATGAGGCTACATAAACACCCTTTCAAATTCTTTAACGAATGTGAAAGGATGCAAGAGTGGTCAACAATCTTTTCATTCTTTCAGAAGTCATAAAAAATATTAACAAGAACTCCATAATGTTCAGTCAAGCAAGGAGGAATAATTCAATGTATGGAAAGAGGTTATCTTGTGAACATGGCTAATAAGAATAACTAAGGAACACTAATGGGGCCTCCTTGCGGGAAGATGGATGGCAGTAATATAAGGAGATTATGGATGGTGGACATGCTAATATGTGCATGGGGATATTCATGTGATGGAACAAAAAATCAAGGTGAATTCTATGAAATGGACTGAAAATCATAAGGAGGGCACTAGACAAGGGTCTTGTCAAAATATATAGGGTAGAAAATGAAACCCGGTGGTGCAAACGATGTGAAAAATGGATGTTGGATGAATCTGTGGTGCATAAAAGAAAAAATAGACCAAATTGAGGCCTATAAATAGGGGGGGGCACATGAAATGTGTCATTTTCACTGGTCAGTGCTGAGGTGGGGTAGAGGACCCCAGGACACAACTATTCATTTCTTCTAATTGGCCTGATAATTTTCTGATTTGTGACTTGCAGGTAAGAGCTCTGATCAAACCCATCTTTTTGAGTGGATTGGTTTTTAGTTTTGCTCACTCTCGGGGTCAGGTCGCACTTTTCGAGGGAAAAGGAGCAACCCAAGTCACTCTTATCGGGAAGACAAGAGTGACCCAGTCGCACTTGTTCAAAGGATAAGAGTAACTCAGTTGCACCTGTTCAGTATTTTTGAATGACTTGGGTCACAAAAAAGGCCCAAAAAGGTGTGACTTAACCCACAATGAGTTTTTTGTGCATGATTGGACCTTATAGGGACTGTGTGTCTATGCATGATGCCTCGGGTGGCGTGGCAAGAGTGAGAAATTGTGGACCTTTGAGAGGAGGTGCACGATCATCCAATGGTGTAGGACTTTCTCACTTAGTGTGGTCTATGGAATATTTTATAGATCCCACTTATGCAGTAAAAAAAACTATTGCTAGAAAAGATTGTGATCTTTTTGGATTGGGAGGCGAAGTGTTTCATTATCTAGGGTGAGCAAATAGAGATCACACTCGTTGATGTGTACTTTCTAACTGGGATCCTTGTGACACCCCAGTTTTGACCCCAAGGGGGGAGGGGAATGTGTGCCCCGGTTTTGACCCCATGGTATTGAATTTCACATGATGTAAATATTTTTATTTGATCATGGTGTGGAGGTCAAGGAAAAGGACCCACCATTGACTTAGTGTCTTATGTATTGGTGATTAAAATCAATGTTGATGGTTTATGTGCTATCCAGGCACCATATGTTTTGAGACATCAAGTAAAAATGAAAATTAATAAAAATACCACAACTAGATATAAGCCGCAACGTTAAAGATATGGGGTTATGAATTCAGAAGGAATAGGGAGGGGAGAATATTCTAACCCTTGAGCCAATGGGGACAATCCAAATGTATAAGGGAAAACTCATAAAGCAGTCAACTACCCATTTTGTCCTTTTCCCCAATCATTTATTTTTGCCAGAAATTGGTTGAGGTAGTGATTTACTTGGGATGGGAAAGGTATGGAGGTAAAATTCAAAGTGGGAAGACCACCCATTTTTGGAAAAACGTGTTTTGGCTTATTGGGAAAGTAAAATCCCAAAAATTCACTCATGTGTTTTCTCTCTCACGCAGTTGGAGATAGATGGGGAATTCGCATCCCATTTTTCTACATTTTTATTTATTTCTACATGCCCATAAATTCATTTTTGTCTTGGTGAGTGAATGTGTAGTAAGGATTCATGATTTGGGGGTTTTGAGATGTGTTTCTGTCTTCCTCATGCAGGAAGAGTTTGACGTGCA
This sequence comes from Pseudotsuga menziesii, assembly GCA_001517045.1. Taxonomy (NCBI): domain Eukaryota; kingdom Viridiplantae; phylum Streptophyta; class Pinopsida; order Pinales; family Pinaceae; genus Pseudotsuga; species Pseudotsuga menziesii. The sequence continues at coordinate 194,054 of LPNX010976151.1, read as the reverse complement.
TTTACCCCCACATTTTTCTGTCCTTTCCTCATTTTTCCATACCTAGAATTTTGATTTTGGAGTTGTGCAGTGAACGGGAAAAGGAGACCCGCAATTTGGGTGTGTATGGAGGTTGTTTTAGCCTCTACAATGCCCATAAACATTTTTTGAAAGCGTGTTTCTCCAACAGGGTGGGTTTCCCCATTTTACCAGTCTATTTCTAGTTTCCAAACGTTTCTCTACAAACCCAGAACTTGTATTTTGTTGTGATGTTATTGCCTTGTTGGCTTGGCTACATAATCCCAAGGAACCCATATGTTATTTGCTTGTTTCCTTAGTAGCCTGTGAACCCCAATTTTTTACTGGCTTGGATGGACAGCCTATGAAACCCAACTGTGTGTTGGCCTGACTATGGGTGTATGGTCTTGATGTGTGTAATCCTGTTGTTCCCTAGCTCCTTGTGGAAATCATGCCTAGCTCGAAGGTGGCAGTGATGCTGAGAGATTCATAAGCACACTAGCCTATGGTTGGGTGGAACGTTGCAGCAACATAGCTAGTTGTGGGGAATCTTCTTCTCAAGATAAGTATTTTTGTGTGCTTAATCTCTGCAAACTATTTTTTTATGAATTAATATGAACATGTTGAATGTGAATGAATGTATTTTCTTCTGCTGTTTAATGAATTATACATATGCATTTGTATTTTATGTTCAAGACATTGTATTTTATGTTTAATCTCTGCAACTGTATATTGCATTATGCATCTCTGTATGTTTTTAATTCAATGCAATTTTATTATCATGTGCATGGGGATAGATTTCCTAGCCTGGCAGCAACAACAGTGCAGTCACGTCCTCTTCATCATCAAGATGAGGGGAGGGGATGTGACACTCCCAGTGTTGGGCATGATCAGTAACACTATGCCGAATCTCACACATGGTGTGTCACTGGATGACCTTTGTGATAGGAATTTATATTCCCTAACATCTATGCACTCATTGTACATACTGGTGTGTGAGATCAAGAGTCTTCAAACTTGAGTGATAGCAGTAATGGTCCTATATTGGGATCGTCAGGACTGCATATGATCTTAGGTGATCAACTCCATATGGTGGAGTGTGTGGTGAGGGGCACCTACTTTGGGTGGTCCCAGATGTCCTTGACTTAGGTTCGTCATGGGCTAAACCATGCTAGTTTGGTGGGAGGGTATTTCTGTTTCTCCTCATTCTTGTGCTCATTCTTCTTTGAGTGAATTCCTACACTATGACCACATATGTTGATACGTGAGGGGGGATATCGCGAGCCTTGCATGAGGAGGTGGTGTGAGATGATGATCAGATAGGGAGGCAGCTTGGTGGGTTGTTTATTCACTCGATAGCTCTTAGCAGATTGGTGAAAGTTTCCAGTCCTTATAGAGGAGTATTTGTATGTTGGTATGGATTATTGAGGAGATTCTGAGATGCCTCCACCTCTAGGATAGGTCTTGGGACCCGATGGTACGTATACATGATGCTTTTGTGGTTGCAGTCATATATAGTTTACTATCTTAATGGTAGTCAATTTATGTGTGTGATAGATACTGATGGCATATTATCTGCATGTTCAGATGCCGGGCCATGCCTTCCAATAGGATATTAGAGACACAAGGGTATGGTGGAGGGTTTAGATCCACCCGCTCATGGGAATAGGAGGCTTCAGAGTGCTACACTAGACTCACTCCGACTCCATATGGAGAGCTTACCAGAGGGGATCAGCGATGATGGGTGGAAGTATCTTAACAAATAATTAATCACCACATGCAACATGCTCATCTAGAGTGGATATGCCTTATCAGGAGGATCGCAGTCACTACTCAGTATGTCATAGTAGTGGCACAGGGTGATGTTCCAATGGAGGAGGAGGAGGAGGAGGAGGAAATTGAGGAAGACACAGAGTACAAGGAGGATGAATCTGAATAGTATCTAGTGATGATGTCCCCAATGCAGTGGTGCATGGGGATTTTTTGATTGTATGTGTCATCAGACAACAAATCTCGTGGAGCTTCTCATTTTTTACTAAACACGATGACATGATATACATATGCATGTGGATGCACTTTTTATCTGTTTTTATGATTTTTTTTCGAGTCTAGATTTTTTATGATTATGATGATGCCTATATGATGTATATGACATATGTATATATGACTACATGATGATGAATGATGCATTTTATTTCCTATATGCAATGATTAATGTGCCACTCTAGAACGTCATTAACATTTTTTCTACTACACTTTTGAGACTTCTAGGAACATGCACGAATGAAATGGATTCAAAATGTCTAACCAAGTGTATAGTGTGTAGGAACTTTCTAAAGAGGTAAGGATCACATACCTAGTAGAAGTTATTCATCTAGGAGACATGCAGCTAGGAGTCTTGGAAGACATCAAGGTGGCGAATACCCAAGCTGAGGGAAGCGGTCAAGAGACCAATGAAACAGTCATACTCAGTTTGGTTATTGGTAGCAATGCCAATACACATTCCTTCGATATGGATCAACTCATGTGATGGGGAATACATGACCCATGCAGCTGAGGCGAGATTAGCATACCATCTACTTGCTCCATCAGTGAAACCAACATAGCGAGGTGAGGTAGGATCCATCAAGAACAACCAAGGAAACAAATTGTGGGACTCCTAATAAGAATGGTGAGGAACAAAAAAGAAAAAGTATGACACAAGTGTACTCATGGTGGGTGACTTCAGGAATATACCCTCTTGAGGTAGATCCCATTGTGGGGATTCATCAATAGCAGGTCATTAGAGTCACCAAGGATGTATACCCCCTTGTTGAGGCATTAATGAATGACATATGGGCCATACCACATGGAATCAAACTTTCCTTTCCCTAGCTTATCATTGGATTAGTCATAGATGAGGACTAGATCCCCCTCAATAAAGTTGCGAGGGTGGACATGGTATTCATAATGGGACTTCGATCGAGTCTTAGTCGCTTAGATCATTTGAAGAGTAGCACAATGGTCCTCATTGGTTCGTTTAAGAATGAGTAGGTGTTTCTCTAATAGTGAAGTTCCCGGTAGAAGTTCAACGGCAAGGTTGAGCAACAAAATATGGCATTCCATGGGAAGAATTGATTCCGCACCATGGACTAAGTGAAATAGGGTAAAACCAATAGCGGTTTAGAGGATCTCTCTATTGTCGCAAAAGTGGTGTCGGGTTAGATCAGGTGGATCTTCCATGGTCAAGGGCGGTAAAGGACTACATGAGATAGAGATCATGTAAATGGTTGTAGTGAATTCTGAGGAAGAAACCGTAGGATGGATCTCCTTAAGGACAATAATGTTAGACTCATAGGAGTGTTTTTGAAGGTCACGGAGGAGTGACCAATACTAAGGAAAGTATGGGAAATGGTGAGAATAATTACTATATAGGTCACAAACTGCACAGGGATGGTTGGTTCACAATGACTTCTTAACAACTGGTGTATCTCGGATGGTGACCACTAGGGTGTCGTCGGTCCCGACTATAGTGTCCTTGTGGGTGCAAAGGAGAGGTAAATCGAGACAATTTTATGTCACATAACCTTGGACATTGCATAGAGTGCATATGGTAGTCAGGCATGGTTTTGTCATAACTTTGGTCGCCTTACCCCCATCCTTCTTTGGAGAAGGAGTAGAGATAGGAGTGGTCTTTGGTGGACCAGGAGGTGGGTGTGACATTGTCTCAATTGGTTGGATGGGAGTCAACACAACTTGGGGAGTTAGGGGAGGGGTAGGTGGCTTGAGGTACCACATAGGGATAACCAAAGTGAAACCAAGCAAGTTGAGAGTATCCATGACATGCTTGCTCACAATGCTGAATTGTGGAAAAAAGGAAGGGAATCATGTGGACCGGGAATGAGCACCAATAATTTCGGGAGGATTGTGATGGAGGTTGTGACTGAGGTTTCAAGGACGTCAGAATGCTACTGGATGTGATAGTGAAAAAATATGATATATTTGTCAACAAAGGGGGAGGTGCTAAGCACAAAAAGGTGTTCATCATAGAAGCGCTGGAAAACAAGCCCGAACCAACAACAAACATGGATGGAATGAACATGTTTTCGATGGTAGTGTCAATAGTGGGAAGGATGTGTTCCAGTGTGTCCATCCCCTTCAAATCATACTAATTCAACTGGTCAATGGTCATTATATTCCCATCATGAGGGAACATAAAGAGTCAAAAGACATTTGAGGAAATGGACCACATTGCATACATGTAACTACGTCCTAGGAGGAGGTTATAAACAAGTTGGGTGTTGACAAACTCAATGTTAATAAACATTGTTTTTCTTGCTAACTCAACTGGGGCATTCATGAGAACAAATTGGGTATGAGCGGAGTGGCCATCATAGGCACGAAGACCAGTGGTGGAAGGTTGAATGGCGGGGGATCTAATTTTATGCCAAACAGAGGTTGACATAACACAAGTGGATGCCCCCTCATAAATTATGCATCGATGAATAACCAAATTCCAAATCGTGAATGGAACCTGGAAGGAGATGGATGATGGCATCCTGGGTTCTCCTTGATCTAGTTCGAAGGTGATAAACCTAGAATCATAGGTATCGACGACAATTAGTGCGGATAACAATGCTTTACTTTTCAAAGGAAAGGTTTTGAGCACTTCCAGAGCAAACATGGTTGTGGGATACTGGGCCAAGTTGTCAACAATATTGTAGTTAAGTGCAGCTCTGGCAGTGGCGTTGTCTACAACAAGACACAAAGTGAACCACAAGTATTTTGGCAGTCTCGGAAATTGCAAAGACATGTCAGGAGTGGTGGAGGTATATGCCGAAGATGGGTCAATAGGTTTCATGGTGGAACCATACTGGTTTTGTTGAGTCTGGAGGTTTACATCAGACGATAACGTCATGAGGTGATGGGCACCACGATCAATGGGTTGAGCCACAAAAGTGGTTGTGGGATTTGGTGGGGCCAAGGGATGGGTTGCAACCATTTCTTGGTGTTGTAGGCAATTTTGGAGCACCATATGTGAAGGACCCGGTGGTGTTGGGTTTGGTTGAGTTTGAGCAGCCGCGTTGGGATCACATTGACTATTGTTTTGGAGTAAATGGTGGAAACAATTCAAGTGAGGACACTGATGAGTGCAATGGCCATAAGTGTTACATATGTAACAAATATGGTTAGTCCACAACTGTGGGTTCTTCCCAGGTTGAGCGGGTGGTTGGTAATTTTTTGCAGGAGGCTCGGCGTCATTATCGTTTGAAGGGTTGGCATGTTGGCCATCCACTTGATACTAGTTGTTAACTCTATTCCTACCTCTCTTATTCCTTCCCTTCCCTTGTTGGTTATTGGGGACGGGCTATTTAGGGAGGTTCTGATGTGCGTAGACATATCCTATAGGAGTAGGAGGACTCGGGGTTGGAGCTGGAGTAGGTTGCATAGGTTGTGCGTAATAGACCAGAGTAGATGGTGGGGCTACAAATCTGGTCATTTTTCTAGTACAAGAGTGTTCCAAACATGTCAGTCCAAGAGCGTGAGGGGTTAGTGTAGGAAACGCATAGGAAGAGGTAGATCTGGACTAAGCTGTTACCTGTGAATAATCAGGGGCATAACCTGGAGGCACATAGGAGGGGGTAGCTTTGGACTGAGTTGTCACTCATGAAATATTAGGGGTGTAACTAGGATGGGGTGGCATCATCGGAGAGGCCGGATAAAAGTGAGGATGTTGTGTAATAGAGTCGATGACTCCATCAGCAGGGTGGGAAGCCCCCGACATATCTCAACGTGAGGAGCCATCACGAGGAGCATCAGGTATAATGATATATAGGTAAATGGATTGGGCGTACATCAGATCAAACTATTGAGCCTTAAGGATGGCTTCCTCTTTGATTTGGGGGCACTCAGATGCGACGTCCTTGGATATGGGGAGAGTAAGGTTTTTAGGAACCAATCTAGGAAGATCCTATCATATAACTGGATCTTACACAAGCTACAACAATGACGCCATTCATGGATATGACTTGTGATATGGGTAGTTGTGTTATTTCGACAAGATAATAAGATTTCCACTGCTTCATCATAATGGATGGGCAAATGGAAGTATTGAAGGAACATCAAAGCTAACAAGGACAAGTCACGGTAGGTAGCATGAGGAAGTTCGATATACCACTTGGCCACAGCACTAGTGAGTGTGCGATGGAACAACCTCAACCAGATGGAATCATCCACTATGTTGTTAGATAAACACCATAGGTGGAATGACATAATGTGATTTTGAGGATCCTCTCCCACCTTACCCTCAAACTTAGGGATGTCTAAGGGAATATTGGTAGGAATACGAGGCCATTGTGGGTTATGATGAATGGGGTCATTAGTCAACCATGCCAAATCAAGTAGGTTGAGACTAGCCATAAAAGGTAGGCTAGAACTGAGATTGGCTTGGGAAGGACCAAAAATGGTGCTGGTGGTAGCAGGAACGTAGTTTCCATGCATAACTAGGTGTGGATAAGGTTGACTCATGAAAATAGGAAGAGACACTGGTATGGTAGGAATAGTCAGAATAGACGTGGAAGGGTCACTTCCCCCGGGTATAAATGGTGGAATGGTAGTGACCATGATGGAAGGAATGGGACCACCACTAGTGGGTAGCTAACTAGCAACGCCATGTGCAATGAGAAGGGGCCCTCTAGGACCAGGTCCTGGCCCAGTGGAAGGGATACCCATGATGATAGGTGGAATGAACGTAATCCCACTACTAACAATCCCCCATTGAAAGGGATCAGGATGTGCACCAGCCATGGGGCTAGATGGAGTAGTGAACAAGGTGGGTTTGGACTGATAGCAATCTAAATCGGACTCTAAATCCATGTGTGGCTCTGAAGGTGGTGAACGATGTTGAATATGGATCTGACGGTGATGGTATTCCCCCTGAGACTATGTCATTAACATGGTGTAGCTATGATGACATGATGGAGTGCTATGTAATGAATGAAAACTTTAGAGTATCAATCGTAGCCTCAAAAACCCAAGTAAAACCGAGTTTGTAGAAGGAGAGCGGATGAAATGGTGGCTCACAAGCCAACAACAATCTTTAAAACCACACAGCAACAACGGGTCATAGCAAGGAGAGTCTACAACAAATTGGACAGAAATACAACAAGAAACACTACCTATAAAATAAAATGATCCATTAATCTATGGGATAAGAGTGCAGCAAGATCATAACTACAAGTTGGAATCCCCTCGCAAATCCTATCCTTAGGAGGGTGATGAAATCCTAGTAAGAAAATACGAAATGGAAGAGCAATATAGGTTAGAGAATAACACTACTGAGAAACAGCTCTTGGTAAAATATCCCTAGAATAATGGAAAATACGCTACCTCGTTCATGACACATCCGTTTGGTTTATTGACGCTCAATCCCTTTGGCCCTTGGCCCTCGACTAGGTGATACGAAGAGTACTACAAAGGTTTATCCTTCTGTGCAAGATGGAGTGCAATATTCGACCCTGAATTTTGGAACCCCTTCATGTGTGGCTTACTCCTACTAAGAAGGGGGCCTCTTGACAAACTGGTTGGGACTGTGTCAACAAGTACAAAAGGATTTTGGTCCCCTAATCGAAAACAATTATGTCTCAATATGTAAGTGACAAAGGGGTGTTTATTGGATGCCTATCCCTAATGTCCTAACTTAGCTACAATATTTTTTTGTCCCCAAAAAAGGTCATAATGTTGGTTGTATAAAGTTATTTTTTAAGGCTTTCTTGGGGTCATGAACCAATATTTTTCACTTATGTGCTTTGAGATGTGTGCAACTTATGTGTATACAAACCCTAGCAATCCACGACAAAGCTGTAGAAATCTCACTATCAAGATGCAAATATAATGCAGATAAAAAAAATAGTAAATGACAGTAAATATCCTACAAAAATAACTTGTTTGTCCAAAAATAAAATGCACATGAAGTAAATGAGTAGTAAAAGGAACTAATCAAATGTAGGAAACATACATGGGGTCTGAATCATAAAATTCATCTAGAATGGCTCACAAACCAAGTAAGTGGGATCACAAAACATACGAAGGGTATACAAAGCATCAGATCTAAACAAAATAGGTAGGAAAGGGGTTTAACACAGACAAGGGGTCTGGTATTCATTTTTCACAGTGGTCTCGGAACTGAAAACATAGTGTCACAAAGAATACATACAAATATGCATAAAATTGGAAAAATGGTGCTACAATGGAAGTAGCAGCTCTGTATAATCAATGAATCATGAATAATACAATACAATGATCATATAAGATGCATGAATTCCAAGACAATTTGAATTCCCAAGGTGGTCATTCGAATTGAATGAATGGGTGTAGCTTAACTGACTGTAAACCATAGTAAACACATTAGTTAACCAACTGATCAAGTGTCGATTGCCTCAACTGAGTCCTAACTAAAGTCAGAGTGCAATAAATGACTGAGTCTAACTCAAAGTAGCTCAGACACATGTCACTATATGCCAACCAAATAGTGGTAGTGCATCAGTAACTCCAATGAACCTCGATGAGGTTAACTGAAGTTAAACTGGCCATTAGAGGTAGTTGGAGGCACCCCTATTGACTCTTGTTCATTAAATATTAATTAAATAATCAATATAATGAAAGGAGGCACCTTCACCACTCAGAATTAACTGATTGTAACCATTAGTTATCAATTAAGTGCATTTATGACACTCAGATCACCCCCGGATTGCTCCAGTTAGCCTCCTTGAATGAAGGAGAAGGCTTAGTTGGCCTCCTTGACTGAAGGAAGGCGTAGGTGTGCTCATGCTGATGTGATACAGTGCTCCTTTGATGTTAATTAAGTCAGTAAAAGTTAGGATAGTGCTTTAATCTTAAGCTATACTTAGGAGAAGTAGAAAACATAAAGTGCATAAGAATGCTAGGGCCCAGAAAACAAGGCTATAGGTCACCCTGTACAATACTGAAAATAAAACAATCCTCAAAACAAACTAAGTGAGGAAAATAGGGAAAACCTAGTGGGAAAAACCCCCCTCAAGATGAACACTGAAAGTAGTTGGATGTTACGGAGAGAAATTCCTATGGCTTGGGGTACCACAATAGACAGCTTGACTCCAGAAATCAATCATTTCCAATATGCAATAGAAATTAAATGTCTAACACTAAAGGATCAGACCTTGTACCTTGTTCCAGACGGTTGAAGTAGATCCCCGTTGAGATTTCCAATCTTCAGCTTGAATTGATCTGTTACTTCCTCAACAACAAGTAAACAATACAAGCATTCTATATATCATGGTGTTAGATCTATTATAGCATATATAATCAATAATGTACAAGCATTTGACATAATCCCATGGATAAACTATTCATTCAAGCACACATTATTGGACAGGAAAAGATATTTCTATTAATATAAATCAGAGATTACAAGATACAACCTCTGACGGCACGTCTGCGAACCAGAGAAACTGAATCCCCCACTTGGGCCTCCACCACTTCAATCCTCCATCTCTCGATAGCAAGCTCACAAGCAAAAGGAAAGCTTGGGAAGAACACAAAAAGTGCTCCAAGGGACAAAGGGATGCAGACTCAAGCATAAGTTCCAGCAACAATGGACTATAGTTTCGTTGCTCTCAATTCTCTCTTATGCCTTCAATGTACCAAGGGGTTCCTTATATAGCTTTTCAAAGGGATAATGAAAGGTCGAATCTGAGTGATCTTAAGGCATATGGAAGGCCAGGAGTTAGATGAGTCGGATCCATGTCAAGGAAAACTCTAAAAGGATTTGGATTATGCACACATCCCGATGTACGCGGTTTTAGTGGTCAAACCCGCGTATGTACGCTCTTATAGGTTTAAAAGTCGTGTATAGCATTTTTCATATGTTTTTATAGATGATCAAGGAAACATCAAAGGACAAAAAGTGGTCCATAGGGTCTAAGGAGTTTGCAGTGGGACAGGGGAAGGCCATACAAAGTGTGATTCACCTGGAGTGGTGAAATCTGCTATAACAGATGCCCCCTAATGTGTGAGGCCAGAGGGGTCATACGATGGCCGAAATACATTATAATTCCATCCCAAAAGTGGAGTGATGAAGGATCCCAAATGGAATACCATCCACCCAATCAGCATAGTGCAATAATACAACTCTGCATACAACTACAAATACATATAGCAGTCCCGGATACATAAGAGTACAATGGCCATGAATAGGCATAATACATGATATCACATATGTGGTCATCGCCACGTACAATATACATAGATCAGAATCTCCATGATGAAGATATACAAAGGACCATGATATCCAAAATGGCTGAAGATATATAATAGATCAAGATCTCCATAGTGGCTGTAAATATCTGACATACTAGAATCAAGTCACGATAGCTGAAATCTCATGAACACTGGCACGATCAAGGAGGTAGCATATAAGAGATTCCACCAATCTGGAAAGTCTTTTGCACAAACTGCTATGAGTACATGTCCTACTATGAGAATAGAGGTGTCGAGGTCGAACATAGTAGTCCATCATCTGATTACCGGTCATTAATGTATACCGTTAATAGATGCGATATCACCCACCGATAATGAAAATGGGAATCAAGGTACTAGAGTGAAAACTACCAAGTGTGAATAAATGTGTTGAGGTCAAACACTTGAAAGGATCCATCAATCAGGGGACATTGAAGTATTCCCAAAAAACTGTCGATGGCAAGAGAACCTACCACTGATGACTGGAAGTCTCAAGGCACTCAAAATGAATCTAGACTCCAATCCCAAAATAAATGATCTGAAGTCAATGGGATGAAATCTGTTGGAAGGAGGGAATTAAGGCATCCCCCATCATCCAACATGAGGTACTCAGCAAAGCTGTATAATGTGGAAGAAATCGATCATAGGTGCACGAACCAGTAAATGTACCGGGAATGGCCGACATGCAAAGTCAAGATAACTGAGGAATGGCCGACTCAGGTTTCAACTTCCTTTGAACAAGAGCATAACGACATATGGTGATTGAATGAAGGCAGCATAGACTCAATATACAAAATGGGACATCTCTGTGACACAGGAGGCATCAACAAAGGCTCCATAGGGACTGGAAGCTTAACCATTCGGTGGAGATAAACTCAGATAAACGAGTATAGCTCCTAAATTCAAACTATAACCCAACCAATGGATGTGATATACAGTGCTCTATTCAAAGGCGACACAACTTGACAACTGCCAAAGATAACATCTTTCCTTGTCCGGCTTTTTGGTTTTTTGATTTTTTTTTTGGACTTTTTCAGTTATTTGAAAAGCTTGAAAAAAGAATAAACTAGCTTTATAGTTACAAACTAGGAGGAGACGAGTGTCATAAGGGAAAACAAACTAGTTCCAAGTAGTGGAAGATACCTATGCTCAATGCAAGGATACATGTGTAGGATATCAACACTTGGGGGAAAATCCCCTCCCGGTAAAAAGGGAATCAAGCTACGAAGGATATAAAAATGGCTCTGCATGGCTATACATGAGACAAGCTCGGGCTATATGGCTGAAACGCAATGTCAGGGGAGCTGGCATAAAGCTCAATAAGGCAGAAAAAGCTCATGATAATGCATTCACAACTTGACATGAGGGATTCCTGAGGGAAATAGGCCAGCATAAGATCAAGAGGAGTATGAGGCTCTTGTGAAATGTCATGGCAGTACTATACAATGGAATTCCACACCCTGAAGGAGAAACTATCGGCATGGGAACCAAATTCAAATAAGGTGCTAACTAGGGTACCCATGTAAGGTGAAGCTCTACCACTCGTATCATGTCACTTCTAAATTAGCAAGAAGGTTCCGTGTCATAATAGAGTGGGTTCGTACCTAAGGTCATGGTGATATGGTAACAAGGTCATGCAAAATGCAAATGGTGGTGAAACCTAACCTATATGCCAGTTTAGTCATGATACCTGAGATTGGCATGAATGGGTCAATCCAACGGTTGAAACGGCACTGAAAAATGTCTTCTATAACACCAATTATGTCAAAAACGGTCCAAAATGGTTAGAAAATGTCGAAACTATAGGAAACGGGGTAAAAATTTTCAAATATTTGAAATTTTTTCTATAAATAGTAATAAATATAAATCATTTCAAACTTTCACCCGTTTGAGCTCTGACTTTCAACTGAAAATTCCAGGAGATCCAGCCAACGGAATTCACAACCGTTTCTTCCAAGTATTTACTCATGCTCTCCTCTTGCATTTTGACATAATTTTTATAGATTTTCATGGTCAAATGAATTTTTTAGTCCATCCCAAAATCAGCGCTGCGACCCACACAGAAATCGAGGATTTTTCCGCGTATAGAGATGGATATACGCGAAAAAGGGCCTCAAACCTGTGTACATATGCGGTTGTTTTCAAAACAATCGCGTATGAGGTCGCGCATATGATTTTCAACTAAACTAAAGGGCAAATTTTCAATTTCTTTTGCAGGATGGTGCTACAATGGAGAGAGCGTGAGCATGGTGAAGTAGAGGAAGCAGTAAGGGCCGACTTAATGCCTCAACAAGCTCTTCGTGCATGTGGACTCTACAAGTTTTGGTGTCTTGGTGGTTTGAGGGCCAAACCAAGACTGCTACAGATGCTGGTAGACTATTGGCATCCAGATTCGGAGTCCTTTCATATTGATGGGATGTCTCTCACCATATAGGTGGAGGACATATACTTTATCACAGGTCTTTCTAGACGAGGGGAGGTGGTGAACCTTCACTCCTGAGGTGGGCCAGGGGGTGGCCTAACTATCAACGAGTACATTGCAGTGTGTTGTTATCCAGACACCAAGAAGGTGGGGAGTCAGGTCCCTACCGAGAAGGTGGGAGACAGTGGTCAAGATAGTCGGCCTAGCATCACTCCACCAGGCCTCGTGGCCTCTGATGTTCTATGCAGTGGAGTGCATGAGACCCACAATCTATGACATGAGTACTACACTAATGAGCAACATGAAACACCAGCTCAGTAAGTGTAAGGCAGGTAGGGTACGAAACTTCAAGTTCAGTAGTATCTTGACCACGTTTTTCTTCAAGCGTGTTCTAGGATTGAGCCCTAGAGTGGATGTTCCTCTCCATGGGGTTCGAGATCCAGCCCAACAGCGTTGGGTAGATGCTATGCGCAGACTGGGGGGTGGTAGGGTGGCCAACCCATATCCAGCTGACTTCTTTCCATGGTGGCGATGATAAATAGTTGCCATTGATGACTACCCCTATGCAGGGATAGATCTCCAGGAGGATTCGGACATGCCATTGCCACCAGGATTGGCATATGGAGATATAGGTAACGAATCTTGACCTTCACTCTTTTTTAAAAAATTTTGTATTTTCAAGATTTTATGGAAGCAAAAAGACATGTTTTTTCACGACAACACATAGTGACATCTACCATTTATGTGCAGATGTGGGACCACGGCGACCAGAGGGCTTCCCTCATCATAGACGGAGGGGAAGAGGAGATGACATCATGGGTGTGGATGCGGAGCGAACGCTCCAGAGCATTCATACCAAATTTGTGAGACTGACTCATAGAGTTCCCATGGCGCAAGTCGAGAACTTGCCTGAGGCCATGCAGCGGCAGGTGGTGGGTGTACCACGCGCATGGGTGCGTTTATTTCGACGGCTAGCTAGAGCCGTAGTGACGTTCCATGATCACAACCCTCCTCCTCCTCCATAGGATTAGACACCTGGGAATGTATCTATTTTGTACGACCATGTATTATATGATGGTGGCTTAAAAGCCCCAATTTTGTATCATGACACTATGTATTATCACATTTTTGATGTATATATAAAAAAAAATTATGGTGATCGATTTATTTATTTACATGTGTAAAAATTGTGCTTGTGATTAATTTATTATGAATGAAACAAATTCCAATCTAACACGTAGTTAGCATATGAGTAAGAAACTTGATTATTATTTCTTGGAATGTGTATATATGTTATATTGTCAAATTGTCGTTCTAACAATCTCACACGCAAGAACCTTCTCAATAACGTCGGATCTCTAACATGGTAAAAACCATTAAGCTGTGACACTACTAACTCCGAATCAAGATGTACCTTAAGAGATAGAACACCATGTAGAATGGCATCCCGTAGAAGCTCAATAACAACGCTATATTCAGCAACATTGTTGGAAGATGGTCGTAGACATACACCTCCTGAAGACAATACCTGACCCATAGGAGTATAAATCACCCAAGCAGCAGAGGCTGAGTGTTGACTGTGACAGCTTGCACCATCTGCAAATCCTATGTAGGTGGAAGATTCCATTGACATCTTCCAAAAGAAACGGAAACTAATCACAAACCCGATCACGATAAGAAAAATACCTAACTATGGAAAGCTGTACAATAATATACAACAAGCAGCCTTGGCTAAAGATTATGCATAGTACTTTTTAAGATAGAGCCCATTTCTAGGCTCTGCCAAAGCTGTTCCTTCGTAATCCACTAACTCATAGGAACCCTTCTCTAACACACGCTTGACCATGTAAGGACCACGCCACATAGGATTAAATTTCCCTGCCCCCAAGGGTTCTTTTGGTTGATCCCACAAAAGGACCATGTCTCCTTCACTAAACACTCTTGGATAGATAGATTTATCGTACTGGACCTTAACGCGATGCTTATTAACCTCTAGAGCCACCAAGGCATCTCGACGCTGCTCATCAAGTTGCTCAAGGTGAACCAAATGCTCCTCCAAAGGTGAAGTGTCTGGTAAGAGTTCCACAGCTAGCTTCAACGAAGGAATTTCGCATTCAACCAACAATATCGACTCCACTCCATGTATAAGCCGATATGGAAGAAAACCAGTGGCAGTCTTAACCATGGTTTGATATGCCCACAAATCAGGATATAACATAATGTGCCAATTATTCTTACTTTGTGTGATGGTTCATTAGAGAATGGATTTGAGTGATTTATTCACTACCTCTACCTATCCATTCACTTGGGGGTAGTAAGAAGAGGAGTGCTCTTGCTTATACCCTAACTTTGATGCCAACTCTTCCATCATACGATTCTGAAAGTGCGAACCATGGTCAGTGACAAGCTCTTTCAGAATCCCGAACCGAGTAATAATTTGGTTGAATACAAAGTGAGCGGCTGTCTCACTGTTAGTTTTTACTGTAGGCATAGCCTTAGCCCATTTCGTGAAATAATCAACAGGCACTATAATTTGATGGTGCCCCCGAGCCGAAGCTGGGTTGCAATCCATAAAATCAATCCCCCACTTAGTGAAGGGACCGGCGGTCATAACAGGATGTAATGGGGCAGGTTTCAAGTGCATGTTACATGCGAACACCTGGCAAGGGTGGCACCTCTTGATTGCATCAATACAATCCTTAAAGATCGACGGCCAGAAATAAACCACTCTCAAAATCTTTTGAGCTGTAGAAAGCCCAGATAAATGACCACCACATGCCCCTCTATGGAAATCATTCAGCACAACCTCAGCCTCGTCATGAGTTAAACAACGTTGTAAAATGGAATCTACCCCACTGTGGTACAAAGTATTGTCCACTATAAGGTAGTTCTTAGAGACGCGACATAATCGTCGTCATTCATCTCGCGAGAGGTGAGTAGGGGTCTTCAGTGTTTGTAAATATATTATGATATCCCCATACCATGGGTCTAACGTAGATATTAGGAAGATGTGTTCATCAACAAATGTATCTTCACACACCAACTCCTCGGCCTCACTCAGAAAATTCGATATAAGCTCTACAAAGACTAAATACTTCTTCGATTTTTTCGAAACAAACTCAATATCAAATTCTTGCAGAATGACAATCCATTTATTATACTTTCCCCCAATAATCCTTCGGGTGAGGATGAATTGAAACAGATTGACATGGGCCACAACCAAGGTCTGGCGAAGGAGAATATA
This sequence comes from Pseudotsuga menziesii, assembly GCA_001517045.1. NCBI lineage: Eukaryota > Viridiplantae > Streptophyta > Pinopsida > Pinales > Pinaceae > Pseudotsuga > Pseudotsuga menziesii. The sequence continues at coordinate 178,137 of LPNX010976151.1, read as the reverse complement.
ATGTCTCAAACACTGAACCGCATGTACGCTAGCTAAATCAAGCTTCTCGACATGAGAATAACGAATCTCTGCGTCAATAAGGTTTCAGCTCAGATAATATATGACATGCTCTTGGAGCTCCTCATCCTCTTGAAGCAAGACCATACCAATCATCTCTAAGGAAACGGCCACATATAATAAGAAATCACACTATAGTCCAGGGGACTAATCATCGGGGCCTATGCTAGGGCTCTCTTGAGTGCATCGAAGGACTCTTGGGCTCGCTCATCCCAATAAAAGGGAGTATCCTTCTTCAAGAGATGCATAAAGCCTCTAGTCAAATTGGTAAATTTGACAACAAATCTTCGTAAAAAATTTTCCATGCCTTGCAAACACTGAATATGACGAATATTCTTCGGGGGAGACAACTGAAGTATTGCCTCAACCTTGAAAGGGTCGACTCTTATACCCTCTTTCGAAACGATGAATCCTAACAAACAACTAGACTTCACGCAAAAGATGCACTTATGAGGATTTAATCTAACTAAATAGTGCCAGCATCTTTCAAATACCAATCTCAAGTGATAGGGATGACGCATTCTCATATGAGAATGAGCAGAGAGATCATGCAAAAACGCTTTGATAATGGACTTGAGATTGTGGAAGATCAAGGTCATTTCCCGCTGAAATGTAGCTCCGACATTTTTAAGACCGAAAGGCATTTTCCAATATGCGAACGTTCCCCAAGGACAAATAAATGCAGTCTTATGTTGGTCCTCAGGTTTAATCCGTATCTGATTATACCCAGAAAATCCGTCCATGAAGGAGAACACCTCCCTACCCGCACACTCATCCAAAATCTGATCTATAAATGGTGTGCGGAAGTTATCCTTAGGACAGGCACGATTCAAATTGTGGAAATCAATGCATATGCAGATCGCTCCCTGCTTCTTATCCACCAGAATGGGTTTTGAAACCCACTCTATCAAGGGAACGGGATAGATGAAACCGGCTTTCAACAGTTTCTCTATCTCTGCCTTAATGGTGGGTGCTTTCCTAGGATTCACCGCCCGTAAATGTTGTCAAACAGGCTTAGCGTTGGGGTAATTCTTAATCTTTTGCTCAATAATACGAGGGTCAATACCTGGAATCTCATCGTAAGACCAAGAAAAAAAATTACGAAATTCCTTGAATAGCTCGGTATATTCCAGAATTTCAGCATGGAAACATTCCGCACCAATATAGACATTCTCTATTATGCCAGGATTGCGAGAGATGTTGATAGGGATCGTTGAAGATATGTTTTCCATGTTTCCATCAGCCATCGGACCAGGAGAGCTTAATGGAACCACAGGACTACCAACTCTCTGACTAAGAACCGCCCTAAAATCCTCACGCTCCAAACGCTCAAGCTCTGGGAGAAAGTATGATCTATGATGAATTTCCTCCCATGGTGGCTCAACTCATGACATAGACTTAATAATTGCTTCATTAGAAGGGAAAACCATATCAAGGTAGTCGTGGGCATGAGAAGACTATACTTCCCATGCCGGCAGCACATACGGGTCCTCCTCCTCCGTCCGTGAAGAGGAAGGACTAGGATCTGCAACACTCTTGAGATTAGCTTGATAAGCCATCATGGCTGTAGGAAACGGTACGCTCGTCTCGACGAGCTCACTCGAAGTAATCAGTGTAGGAATAATCCAAGGATCTTCCATATGATTCGTGTGAAAAGATACCGATATCGTAGAAGTTGAAGCCTCATCGAAACTAGATCCTATCATGAGGATCAGTGCAAGACAACTAAAGCTTCCCATGAGGGATGGATACATGCCTACACCCACACTATCAGTTGCCGGCTAAGAGTGTTCAATGATCGGGATCGAAGCTCCCAAGGATGCGGTAATAGATGAATTCTTGAATGTCATCTGATCAATCATTACAATATTCCCATTATGTGGAAGCAACGGCTTGCATACTGTACATCCAGTTCCTACCCAGCAGGAGATTATAGTCAAGGGGCGCATCAACCACCTCGACCTCTATCGCAACGGTCTCCCCCCCCAAATGGACTTTAAGGGAAGGAAGGATGTTGTGAGCCCTAAAAGATCTTCCATTGGAAGTAGTTAACATAGTTGCTGATTTAGACAGCTCAGGAGAACCAAGACCCTTCCAACAGGCCAAAGACATCATAGAAGTAGCAGCGCCCTTGTGAATCACAGTACGTTTGACGGTCATACCAAGACATTCTATCTGAACCAAAAGAGACACATAGTAGGGCAAGCAAGGCTGATGTCCTGCGGTTTCAAATTTGATCACAGAGGAAGAATCATCATCGTTCACACCAAGGGCAGAAAGCAATGCCTTCCTTTGCGATGGACAACTCTAATGCACTTCCAATGCAAACATCGCACAAGGAGTATGGCCCAAATCCTTGACAACTGAATAATTCTGGGCTGCTCGGGCATTGGGTTTATGCCCTAAACGCTTAAGAACTCCCTTAGGAATGCGAGGTGTAGCCTCAAGTTTATCCGTAGGTTTCTCAATGCGCAAATGGGATCTTGGTGGATCAGGCTCTTTGTCTGGGCTGGGTTGTGACAAACTATAATATTTCACACAAGTCACAACTTTCGCAGCACGAACCATGTTAATGCACCCACGACCACTACCCTCCGGTGGATCTTCATCACTAGACTAATCATGGGACTTCGAGTTCATATTTTGATTATGCGGTAAAGGGTTAGTTAGCACAGCTGGGCCTTGTACTAAGAATCTCGAAGCTTCTTTAATCCAAGGGCACAAGTAAGTGAGGTGATCGTCCTTACATAGCTTGCAAGGGAATTTAACCTTACGTTTCGCTTGCTTGTCCCCCCCAGAATTTCTACCATTCTTGTAATTATTGTTAGCATTCTCATTCTTATTCCCACCCTTTCGATTATTATTTTTACCCTTCTTTCTATTCCATCCGGGTTGTTGGTTACCCTTCTGGTCTGACGGTTGCATAGAAAGTACATTTGTTGTTTTGGTGGGTTGAGACGAAGCCGTAGCTTGTTCCGAAGTAGATTGGTTGATTGACAATTTACTAGCTTGTTTTGCAACCAAATCTGCAGGTTTCACACTTGCACAACTCACAATGCCATCAGCATGTGGTCCAGGTTTGACTTTGGGATCGAAACTAGAACGAGGAGCATTGGGAATAATATCGTACAACAAACCGGACTGAGCATAGATCAAGTCCAATTCCTATGCCCTAAAGATCGCTTGTTCCTCATTCTGCACTCCGGATGTGGAAACATCCTTCACTATATATGGAAATAACGACTTGAGGAACCACTCGAGGAGGAATTATGGCGTTATAAAAGCTTTAATTAATCTCTTCCGTCTATGCCACTCTTGAATATGATCAGAAATATGTGTGGCTTTATCTTGCCGAAATGTCGATAAGAGTTCAGTACCGATGTCATAGCGCACTGGTAGCTGGAAATGATTAATAAAAGTCATCGCAAGGTCGTCGAACAAAGCGAAAGCTCCCTTGGGTAACTCTATATACCATTTCATAGCAGGCCCTGTGAGGGTGCGTTGAAATAGTCGCAAACGGACTAAGTCCTAATGTAACGAATTCGAAGAGCACCAAAGGTGAAACATAGTAACATGTTCGCTCGGATCCTCTCCCAGTTTTACTTCGAACTTAGGTATGTCCAAAGGAAGCTTGGTAGGGACAGCCGTCCAAGCCAGGTCATGAGCCACAGGATCATTCGTAAGTATTGATAAGTCAGGAAGATTAAGCATCGCAAGGAAAGGGAACCTAGGATGATGAGGTTGATGGACCGCTCCGTGGTTCATATAGGGTTGATTACCACCATGGCCTTGGCCATAGTTTCCTCCTCCTGTCTGACCTATATAGGGTGGCGTGGAAGTACCATAGTATGGTGGACCTTGACTAGTAGGAGCTACAAAGCCATAATTAGGAGAGTAAGCAGGTTGTTGATACCTGCCTCCATAAGGTGGAGAAACCTGTCCATACTGCGTCTCATAATAAGGTCCATAGGTCATCGCATGTGATGCCCTATGAGACACTCCATAGGTAGGAAGATATGCTCTGGAAGTAGGTATATAAGCCCCGGAAGTAGCAATATGACTTCAAGAAGCATGAACATAGCCTCCCGATGCAGCGGGCGATATGTGAACTTGAGACACAATCGGTCTAGTAACTGCAGTACAGACCTGACTCGTATCCATATACCGGCTCGAAGGACCACGTGAATAAGGTGGAGGATGTACATTTGAAGAACTAGGGACCGAGGATGAAGGAACCTAAGTAATAATATATGTATTAACACCTATCATCACTCATCTCAGATCTGGTATCCTAATCGGATCGCTAAACCTAGACCTAGGAGGGAGATATGATGGAGCTTCCACCACTGGGATGGAAGGTGCAATGTGACTAGTACTCCCAAACCTCTCCGCATGGTAAGGAATGAGAGTGCCCCCAGGCATAGTGTTAGGCTCGAAATTGGATTTGACATGAAATGTCAAATCATGTGTAGGGAAACCAGACGTAGCATAACTACTGTAGCTAGTGCTGGTAGGTTCGAAATGAGTCTCGGCGTCCTCTAGCATTCCATACTGGTAACGCGTCAATGGGGAATCACACCTAGAGTGAGTAGGTATATCATGCAAGGGTCCTATCTCAGAAATCACAGGACCTAACTCAGCTAAGTCAGGTGAAGGATCATAAGTAGGAGTAAATTACCCATTGTCTACACGAATGGGAGGAGGTGGTTCAGGAATATCCTCTAAACAGTCTCCCATGGTGTGTGAATCAATGTGTGAAATAGTCCGCCTGGACGATCTAGGTATCTCTCCCAAAGGAGGAGGAGAAGTAGAAGGTGGAAGTCCTGCTAAATGACGAGAACGGCGAGGAACCGCACTTGAATCCACAATGACTCAAAAAATAGCAAAGACTCTCTATTTACATAAACCCTAGGCCAACTATCATGCACAGAGAAATCACTAGTAAAATCTAAAGCCAAATGCAAGAAAACAAGGGTTGGATAAGTGAGCTCTCGAATGAAGCAGGTATGCCTTGCCTAGGAGAGGCTTGAGACTCCCATACACAACAAGCAAAGGTACGTAACCAATTATTGTGGACCTCAACTTCAATGTGTAAAGCGACTGGCCGGGACACCCGTAGAATAACCCCTATGAAGTACCCCCTCGATATCCTAGGTATGGTCACTAAGGTCACCTCAATATAATCAATGCTCAGGTGGACAGCCGCAGGCGGGATTGACCGTATGGGCAGGGTAGCAAAGCCCAAAACTCTCGAAAGAGCCCCCAGATACGAATACAATCCTGGAAATATCTCTGGTGCTACTCATTTATGACTAGGGGTCATCCCAATCAATAACCGCTCACACTGCCTCGTGCTTAACTCGCTTTTGACAAGAGGATCCTGAGAACACTGGTTATACCAAGGATTTCACACACTCACCTGGACAGACACCTAGATGTTGTTGTTTAGTGATCTTGGAGAATTGACTTACAATGAACTATTCCAAGATCCTAAAACCTAAGCTTGTTGGTGCACCCTAGAAAAGAAAAGAGTGTAATTCATTTTATTTAGCGTTGATTTTAGTTGGCTTTATTACTCAAAAAGGGATATGATCATGCAACTAGTGGTGTTATGACGCAATAGGAAGTAAAATGCACACCTAACAATCAATGCAAATGCATTGTGTCCATGAAAACAGGGTATGCTACTATGTCAAATGCACAATTCTTCTTCAAAAGATAAATGCAAATTTTCTATATGAAGTCCTAACTAGTACTCCAAATCAAATCTATCTGGTGCAAGTACAATGCAAAGTGCAAAATGCAATGCATGATGATAAGCAAATGTTTTTGGATTTTCTGAAAATAAAAGAGATGCAAAAAGCAAAAGAATGATTCTATGACCCCTAGACTCTGCAAGCACACCCAAACAGCACTCAAGCAAAGCACTAAGGTAAAATAACTCTAATACACTAATCTCAAACAAAAAATCAAAAATGCCATGACAAGAACCATCTTAAAAAAAAAAAAATAGCCTAAAAAAATGTTTCTGGTCAGGAACAGAGGTCAAAACAGACTTAGGCAGTGCCAAAGGAGACTCAGCAAATATTAGAATTCACCCAGCAACCAATTGTCTTCCCAAAAATGCAAAATCAAGGGCATACGCGACTGTTCGCAGTAAAACCGCATGTATACGCGGAAATCGTAGGAGAAACCGCGTGTATACGCGACTGTAAATTAAAAACCCACGTACAGGAAGAAAGGTGCATAAAATCAAGGCAAACAGAGAGGCTGAGACAAACTTCACACCAATCAGACTCTACCAGGCATACATGTCCCCAGACCCGACATAGAAACAAGAGAGAAAGAGCAATTCAAATTCATTGAATGCCGAGAAAACAACCCCCAAAGGTCAACTACTAGGAACTCCCCAATGAAGTCGCAAATTCTGTTACGGAGAGAAATTCCTATGGATTGGGGTACCACAATAGACATCTTGACTCCAGAAATCAATCCTATCCAAAATGCAATAGAAATTAAATGTCTAACACTAAAGGATCAGACCTCGTACCTTGTTCCGGACGGCTGAAGTAGATCCCCGTTGAGCTTTCCAATCTTCATCTTGAATTGATCTGTTACTTCCTCAACAACAAGTAAACAATACAAGCATTCTATATATCATGGTGTTAGATCTATTCTATCATATATAATCAATAATGTACAAGCATTTGACATAATCCCATGGATAAAATATTCATTCAAACACACATTATTGGATAGGAAAATATATTTCCATTAATATAAATCGGAGATTACAAGATACAACCTCTGACTGCACGTCTATGAACTAGATAAACAGAATCCCCCACTTGGGCCTCCACCACTTCAATCCTCCATCTCTTGATAGCAAGCTCACAAGCAAAAGGAAAGCTTGGGAAGAACACAAAAGTGCTCCAAGGGACAAAGGGATGCAGACTCAAGCATAATTTTCAGAAACAATGGACTATAGTTTCGTTGCTCTCAATTCTCTCTTATGCCCTCAATGTACCAATGGGTTCCTTATATAGCTTTTCAAAGGGGTAATGAAAGGTCGAATCCGAGCGATCTCAAGGCATATGGAAGGCCAGAAGTCAGATGAGTCGGATCCACGTCAAGGAAAACTCCAAAAAGATTTGGATTATGCACACATCCCGATGTATGCGGTTTTAGTGGTCAAACCCACGTATGTACATGCTTATAGGTTTAAAATTCGTGTATAGCATTTTTCATATGTTTTTAGGGATGATCAAGGAAACATCAAAGGACCAAAAGTGGTCCATAGAGTTTAAGGAGTCTGTACTGGGACAGGGGAAGGCCATACAAAGTGTGATACACCTGAAGTGGTGAAATCCACTATAACATTGGATTACCCTGATGAACTCCCCCCCAACAATGAACATAGGTAAGTGAACTTATTTTCTAAAAATCTCTTGGTGAAGAAGTCTACAATCTGCGCATCAATTGGGCAGTATTGCAGAATGATGGTCCTATCATGCACTAGCTCCCTGATATAGTGCATGTGTATCTCTGCATGCTTGGTCCTCTTCCTGGTAACTGGATCTATGGATATCTTAATAGCACTTTGATTGTTACAAAATAGGACATTGGACAAAGTACTACCAAAAGAATGCCTTGCAAGCATTCACCGCTCCTCGATACTCAGCCTCTGCTGAAGACAATGCTATGGCGGCATGCTTTTTTCTATACCAGCAAATGGGGCCACCACCAAACATGAATACATATCCAGAAGTATACTTCTGATCAATAGAATCATCCACCCAATCAGAATCTGTGTACCCAACCAGCTCTAGCTCAGATTCTGTAACATAGTGAATGTCGTAGGTCCTGGTTCCCTGAATATACTAGAGTATCCTCTTGGCTACCTTCCAATGAATATCATGGGGGTATTATATTTATATTGATACAACATTCATGGCATAACATATATCAGGCCTAGAATGAGTCAATTACAACAAGCTACCAATCAGTTGTCGATAAATAGTGCAGTCCATGGGAGGTGTGTTGTTTCCTTCTTCAAAGTTGATCCCTGAAAGGAAAGGGAATGGAGCAGCTCTACATTCAGCCATGTTAAACTTGACTAATAGGTCTGATATGTATTTGTACTGAGTAACCATTATCCCATCAGAATTCTGCTCAATTTCGAGCCCTTAAAATTGTTTTAAGAGCCCCAAATTGCTCATTTCAAATGCATTGTGGAGAGCAGTTTTGATGACTTAAATAGAAGCAACTGTGATACCTGTGATCAGTAATTCATAAAAATATAAAACAATAATAATAAAATTACCATTATACTTATGTATATACACATTTGGATCTGATCTACACCTTTGGAATTTTTGTGAGAGAAGGAAGGCATCCATCTTGGAATACCACTCTCTTGGGGCCTGTTTTAACCCGTATAGTGCCTTCTTTAGCTTGCAAACCAAAGATGGATCAGAAATGTAGCCCTCAGCCTGCTTCATGTATATCTCCTGATGAAGATATCCATGTATAAATTCTTACTTAACATCCATATGATGCACTTCCCAGTGCTTAGATGTTGAAATTGCCAAAACTAGGCGAATGGAGTCCATTTTTGCAATCGGTGCAAAACTCTCATGGTAGTCCACACCTTGGACTTGGGAGAAACATTTTGCTACCAGCCTTGCCTTATATTTGTAGGTGCTTCCATCAGCAGCAACCTTATTCTGAAACACCCACTTGCATTGAACCAATTTCCTCCCAGGAGGAAGAGAAACTAGCTCCCAAGTGGTGTTTTTTTTAAGAGAATTCATCTCTTCATCCATGGCAACTTGCCATCTCAAATCCTTCCGAGCATGGTAGTAGGACTTAGTGTCTGAAATTATCATCAAATAACAATATTTGTACAGTAAATCATCAGGACAAGAGAGCGCAATACCTGCTCTTTGGAAATCATATCGGGTTCTCCTTGGATCATCCGGATTTCCAATGTTATCTCCTACAGAGGAGAGTGTCTGTCGGGCCCAAGTTGGGAGATGATTTTGTACTTTAGATTCTGATTCAGAATATGATATTTTCTATACACTGATATCAGAAATTAGAGGATCCAAATCAGGGTCATCACCCCCAATTACATCATCCAAATATTCAGTAGAATAAGAAGGAAATTCAACAGTTTTCTCCTTCACTAGTTCTACCTCCTGAAGAGGCTCATCGAACTTGAGACTCCTTTCAATGATGATCTGTTTTGTTTTGATATCCAATAGCTTGAAAATTTTTTATTCATCAAGATATCCAATAAATATACATTCTATTTTTTGCGGTTGCAAAGCCCTCCATTTATCAAGTGGAATTTGGGCCCATTCAGTGGACCCAAACACCCGCAGATTCGACACAAACAGCTTGTGCCCGAAGTATGATTCGAAATGGGTATTCCCTTTCACATATGAGTGTGGCACTCTGTTTTGAATATATTTTGTAGGGATTCAGCCCACAAATTTTCATCCAACTTCTTTGATTCCAACATACAGGTGGTCATCTCCTTGAGAGACAGATTCTTCCTCTCCGCTACACCGTTCTGTTGGGGAGTGTAGGGGACAGAATGTTGGATCTGAATACCACTTTGGGAACATATATGTAGTAACTCATTACTAACATAATCCACACCATTATCATATCTCAATATCTTGATCTTTTTTCCAGATTCATACTCAATCAAGGCCTTCAATTCAGTGAAGTTTTCAAAGACTTTCGACTTCTTTTTGATAAAAAAGACCCATGTGTATCTGGAAAAGTCATCAATGAAAGTCAGAACGTACCTTGATCCATTCATGGATGTGATAGGAATGGGACTATTGATATCAGAATTTATCAGTCCCAAGATGCATGATGCTCATCTTTCCTTCCCCTGATCGAACTTATGCTCATGGCGATCAAACTTATGCTCATGGTGCTTTCCAACAACACAGCCTTTGCAAATTCCAGTGGTAGCTTTGATGACTAGGAGGCCTTCAACCATATAATTTTTTTGTAATTTCTGCAAGTATTTGAAGTTCATATGGCCAAACCTCTCATGCCATAGTCTACTAACCTCATTTCCATGACTTAGCAATGCGGTGGGCTTTGCATCCACCACAAAATGGGAGAACTCGTAGGATTTTGCATGATGGTTTGCAAGGCCTTTTGCTACAAGTTTTATGGATGTAAGTTCTGTGATCTCTACATCATCCAGGAAAAAGGAGACTCTCTTGGGCACTCCCCTATGTGTCATTTGATAAACACTTAGGAGGTTTGATGCAAGAGATGGTACACACAGAACATTGGAAAAATAACCAATGCTCAAGATCTACAGTACCTTGTCCTTCGGATATAATTATGGAGTCATCTCCCATGTGGATGGGAATGGATTTTCCAGTCTCCAAATATGAGAAGGAGTCTCTTTCAGCCATCATGTGGTTCGAAGCTCCAAAATATTTGGAATTCGAAGTGCCATGAGGGCATGACCTCTTTCATGCTGTGGTTCCTGATCTTGCTGATCTCTCCTCCGAAAGCTTTCCAGAAGATTCATGTGATTTCTCTCAAGGAGAGAGGTAGCTTCATCAAGTTTCTTTTTCATGTAGGCATGTTCAGGGTGGAATCCCTTCCTGCAATATGAACACTTGACTTTTTCCTTTCCATGATTACCTTTTCCTTTGTTATTCTTTGAGCCAGAAGGCTCTTCATGTTGCTGGTTTTCAACTTTAGGCTTAGGAGCTTTGAATTTGGTTTTTGGGTTCTTCTGCTACTTTCCTTTACCCTTTATATCTTTGGGCGCCAAGACATGGAGGGCTTAATCAAGGGAGGATCTGATGATCCCCATCTGGACAAGATTATCATGTTCACTTGTTAGGGACTCAACGAAGGCATTGAGTGAAGGCATCTTCCATCCAGGATTTGTGAGCTTCCCCACACAGAATGTAGAGACAAACACCAAATAATCAGCTCCAATTTTGGAGAGTATGGTGAGGATGAGCTGATCATCCTCCTTCTCCACCTTACATCGCTTCAACAGTAAGACAATGTGCTTGAACTTTGTGAAAAAATCATTTAAGGTCTCGAAATTGGAAGGTTGCAGAGACATCAACTCGTTTTCAAGCTAGTATACTCTCAAATCATCATGTTTTCCATACAGGGTTTCCAATTTGTCCCAAGTTTCCTTTGAAGTCTTGAATTCCAAGAGATGGAAAAGAAGATCTCGGGGAACAAAGACACACAAGAATCCAAATGCTTCATCTTTCTTGTTCAAGAATATAGTTTTGTCTGTCACAGAGGCAGGATCTTCTTCAGTGTCCATAGTGACCCTATAGAGTCCTCTGGCATGTAGCTGGATCTCCATGTCTCCTTTCCATGAGTGTAAATTGAACGGAGTCAAGAGTTCTACTGAAGAAGCCATTTGAAACTGTTGGAGCGAATGCTTTTCACCTGTTAAAACCTGCAAATCACAACAAAAGGGGCACTGTAAGGTCGGACAACCTGCACATTTTAGGCTCTCATCACACCCAGCATAGTTGATCAAGTAAGCTTGACCAACAATTCCTTTACTTGGGGTATTAAGTGGTAAGCCTTGGATTCTGGTGCAGTGTTGGAATTTTGAGCTTTTGCTCAATTTTTCATGCAAGATCTGTCAAAAACATTGCTTTTGAGAGATCTGAGCTTCGTCCCACCATGAGATCTAATACCATATTAATTTATCACAATGGTCTAGCAACTAAAAACACAGTCTCACAAAGAATACAACCAAATATGCATAAAATTGGCAAAATGGTGCTGCAATGGAAGTAGCAGCTCTGTATAATCAATGAATAATGAATAGTACAATACAATGATCATGCAAGATGCATGAATTCCAAGACAATTCAAATTCCCAAGGAGGTCATTCGAATTGAATGAATGGGTGTAGCCTAACTAACTATAAGCCACAGTAAACACACTTGTTAACCAACTGATCAAGTGTCGATTGACTCAACTGAGTCCTAACTGAAGCCGGAGTATAATAAATGACTGAGTCTAACTGAAAGTAGCTCAGACACATGTCACTATATGCCAACCAACAAGTGGTAGCGCATCAATAACTCCAATGAACCCTGATGAGGTTAACTGAAGTCAAACTGGCCATCAGAGGTGGTTGGAGGCTCCCCTGTTGACTCCAGTTCATTAAATATTAATTAAATAATCAATATAATGAAAGTAGGCACCTTCACCACTCAAATTTAACTGATTGTAACCATCAGTTATAAATTAAGTTCATTTATGACTCTCAAATCATCCCCGGAGTTCTCCACTTAGCCTCCCTGAATGAAGGAGAAGGCTTAGTTGACCTCCTTGACTGAAGGTAGGTGTGGGTGTGCTCATGCTGATGTCATACAGTGCTCCTCTAATTTCAATTAAGTCAATAATGTTAATTTTTCATATGCTTTACTAAGACATCAGTATATCATTTCATTTTTCATAATAAAAGCATATAAAGCAGGATCACTGAAAGAAACAGTATCACAAGAACAACACATATTTATCCTAGGAAAACCCTAAAGGGAAAAACCCAGCAAAAGCTTCCTCAATATAGATGCCCCAAAAGGAAAAAAAAGGTAAAACCAACAAGGAGATCAAAAACCTAATTCTCCTCCTTCTCCAGCAACTCCTCTCCTCCACAAGTGCGCTATTCCAAGTGAGTGTGTGTGTCACAAATGAGGAGCACTACACCTCTATTTATATTCATCCGTTTACTTAAAGTTTACTCAATCAACATGTCGACTTAAGTTAACTCATGTAGGCTCGAGTTACACATGTAGGCTCAAGTAACCACACTGGGGTGCTGATGACCCATCTTTACAATTAGAGGGGACTACCTCATGACTCTTATTAGTTCTTCCGATTAGGAGCATCGGGGTACAATGTAATACAAGTGGTTCTCCCGGTTGGACCATCGGGGACCACAAAAGATACATAAAGAATATTCTTTGAAGTTACAATATTTCAACACTCCCCCTTAACGAGAAGGGTATTCTACATCAACAACAACAAGAGTAGAGACAGCAGACATCATCAACATCAGCAGGGTAACACATCTATAAATCATTGGAAGCTTTTCAACATTATGAAGTCTTCATCTTCAATCTTCAGTCTTCATCATCATCAACATCTTCAGCATTTTGATCTTTCAATTTGCAGTGACATATTCAGCACTTGGACCTTTTTTATCAGCAACATCTTCAGCACTTTGACTGGTGCGATCAGCAACAACATCTTCAGCATTTTGAACTTTCGATCAGCAACATCTTCAGCACTTTGATTGGTTCGATCAGAAACAAAATCTTCAGCATCTTCACCTTTCGATCAACAACAACATCTTCAGCACCTTGACCTTTCGATCAGCAGCAACATCATCATCATCATATTCTGATTTGTCGAACATAATCATCATCACACTCTGATCTTTCGATCAGAAACATCATCATCACACTCTGATCTTTTGATCAGAAACATCATCAACATAGAAACATCATCATCATACTCTGATCTTTCGATCAGGACATCATCAACATACTCTGATATTTCAATCAGAAACATCATCAACATACTCTGATCTTTCAATCAGAAGCATCATCATCATACTCTGATCTTTCGATCAGTACGGCATCATCATCATTAGCAACAACCTGCAATCCACAATTCAAAGACAAAAAGTCTTTGGATCACTTTTGGACTTAAAGTCCAGGGATGATACAATCCCACCACATTCTCGACAACCAAAGTTACCGGATTGATTACGGGAGAATCAGTCCCTATCACTTTAGGACTAAGTCCAAGGACGATGCACTCCTACCACATTCTCGACGACCGAAGTGACCGGATACAATTACGGGATAATCACTCCCTATCACTTTAGGACTTGAGTCCAAGGATGATGCAATCCTACCACATTCTCGACGACTGAAGTGA
>LPNX010976151.1:0-159858 GCA_001517045.1 Pseudotsuga menziesii | reverse complement strand
ATTAGAGGGGACTACCTCATGACTCTTATTAGTTCTTCCGATTAGGAGCATCGGGGTACAATGTAATACAAGTGGTTTTCCCGGTTGGACCATCGGGGACCACAAAAGATACATAAAGAATATTCTTCGAAGTTACAATATTTCAACAAATAAAACTTAGGATAGTGGTTTAACTAGGAAAAATTGAACAAAATAAGTGTGTATGGTGGTAAATGTCTCCAACATCTAGAACAAGGGTCTCACACACAAAAACATAATGAAAAGTTGTTGGTCACACCTTTCGGCAGAACAGGCTCGATCAGGGTCACACAAAAAGGGAAATATTCACAATTTGGGCATAATAGTAGGTGGACTCAAGTCGCGCAAAATAGAGGATTAAGCACAACAGGTCACTAAAAACCGGGTCATAGTAGCAAACAGAGTCTCTCTGGAAGCCGAAATAGATATCGAGGAAAAAGGTACAACCTAGGTTGTGCTTATTGAGAAAAAAGGTGCAACTCAGTTGCAACTTTCATCTGGATAGGTTCGACTCGACCCGAACATGAATTTTTTTTTAAAACATACTGTTGGCCAAGGTCGAGGGCAAGCACTGATGCAATACTATTTCATATCTATTGCGAGGGGACATATTTGTGATGGTTGAGGGCATCAATCGAGAACAAACCAATAACAAACTTGGATAAACAAAGATCTGTATGGATCAATCAAGTGGAGTCACCAAAACTGTAGTGGGGATTTCTCCCCTACTACGTGCAAAACCATCAGCCTTAGCTCGTCCAGAGCATAAGGAAGAGTTCAACAATAACAAAATAGACAATACAATAACAACAAATGTTTTTTAGGGTTTTCACATATATAAAACTAAATAATGCAAGAAATAACAAAGAACACACCTTTCTGAAAATGGGCTACCATAGCCGTCCTTGGATGTGGTTCTGCAGCTCCACGGGTTGGGTCTACAATCTTTTCCACAATTGGTTTTCAAATGGGCAAAATGGATCCAAATGGGTACGGAGTGAAATCAAAGTACACCGTGGGAAATGGCGTGGAAAAATATGGGAATAATGGAGAAAAGTGTATGATGTGACTGATGGAAAATGGAAAAAAGTGTTTCAGAGGAATCATTCAAAATGTATATATGGTATGGTCTTAGGGTTTTTTACCCATATTAATGACCCATGGTATTTTATTGTCCATGGTATTTATTTATGGTTTTTTTACCCATTCTTATTTTTAGGGTTTTTAACCCTTTTTGAGAGAGAGTGGGGATAAATCATAATAAATGTTCATCATCCCTTTATTTATTGGAAGGAATAATGATGTTTTGGACCATTTTTAGTGGAAATACAATTGTGAAGGTAAACAATGAAGGAAATATGGTGGGAATATGATATATGGCTATGGTTTAGACCATGGAGAGCTAGGTGACCAATTTTTGGTGTTAACAAGATGCCAAATGCAATTGGGTTGAGCCTTAAGTGATTAGAATTGAAGTAAAGCTAATAGTTGTAGAATCATTGGAGTTAAGCTAACAGTTGTATCTAATAGTTAAGCTAATAGTTATCCAATATAACTATGATTAGAGTTGAAGTTAAGGTAACAGTTGTAGAATCATTGGAGTTAAGCTAATAGTTGTATTTAATAATTGATGGAGTTAAGCTCGTAGTTGTATCTTATATTCCAATAGTTGAAGATTAACTTTAATTTTTACAACAATAACTAACTATACTTATCACATGTTAAGTAAGTTATTTTTTATTTTTTTGAAATTACTAATTACGTCAATAGGCATATATATTTACACTGATGGACATATAAATCTTAGAATTTTGAGGTAGACTACCATCTAAGATTTTTCATCTACGGACGAGAATGAGACAATAGTACTGTCCAGATTGATTCTATGGACGTCATCCAAAATTAAGCGAGAATGAGACAAGTGTACTATCCATATTGATTCTGTGGGCTTCCTCCAAAATTAATAATTAATAATTTCAAAAAAAATAAAAATAGCTTAATTAACATCTAATAAGTAAAGTTCATGATAGTCGGAAAAATTAAACTTCAACTTCAACTATTAAATTATTAGATACAGCTATGAGATTAATTCCATTGACGATACAACTATTAGCTTAACTTCAACTCCAATCATGACTTTTACTTGAAGTCATATATTAAATTTTAAATTAATTATTACATACAACTATTAGCTTAACTCCGATGATTCTACAACTATTAGCTGAACTTCAACTCTAATCACAGTTATATTGGATCATAATTATTAGCTTAACTATTAGATACATCAATAAACTTAAGTTCAATGATTGTACAACTATTAGCTTAACTTCAACTCTAATAGTATTGATATTGGATAACTATTAGGTTAACTCGAATAGTGATACCATAGTTAAATCAAATTTAGATGAACATGGTAATTAAAACATGGTAATAAAAAACTATAAGATGAATATGTAGGTGTACTCCAATGACTCATCTTTTAGACTTAGAAGTTGACCTTCATTGCAGTGAAGCCATGCACCGCCTGTTACCGACTAAGTTGTACTTAGTGGTTTTTTATCAAGTGAGCCTGGTCAACCGGACAAATATTTTTTGTTCAGACTTCAAAAGACCTTCAAAAGTGCTTCTGGGAAGTTCTTGTTGTACTATATCACATGTTCATACCCCATGGGGGAATTGTAATAAATGTTGTAGCATGATAGTGTCTATAAAAGACTCAGTCTCTTAGACCTTATTTGTCAATTCGATCAGCCCAGGGTGTTTTTTTCCCTTGGTTATTATTGGTTGTTGAATAAATGACTGATAATTTCTGAGTTTTTCACTCAATACCTCCAAAGTTGGGGTGGTCGGCTTGGCATTTAGGCCTATTGAGGTTATTATAGTCTATGTGTCAATGTATAAACTTGCTAGGCTTCATGGTTGAGTCATATGATCATGTCTAAGTCCCCCTAGGTTTTTATTTTTTTTATTTTTTTTATTTTCTTAAGTTTTTTAAATTTTAATTTTTCCACAAAAATTTAGGCTATTTTTTAATAGTTTAATTGAAAAAATTGGTTTTGTAATAAAAGTGGGCTCAGAAGTCAGATTCAGTCATGTAGATGCTCATTTTCAAGCTAAGAGCACCCAGTAAACCTATAGACCCACTATTTCCTAGTTTTGAGTGATTTTCCATCTCTCGGGTCAGAAAGCCCCAAAAAATCAATTATTGATTATTTTAATTAATAAATTGATAAATAATGGAGAAAATCCAAAATCCTAGATCAATGGATTCTCAATCGATTTGATTGAAATCAGTCTCATCGGCACCAGATTGAATGGATCTAACAAATCCTTGATAGAAGGAGGTGATCTGGGTGGATCCAGAGTTGAACTAAAGCTTCCTTTATGGGGAATTGCACCCTCTCTCTCTCCTCCACACGTGTGGGCTCTTCTGCAAGCTCTGTGGTTGATGATTCACTCAGCAGGTCGATGTGTCAGCTCAATCATCCCCCCGATTGAAATTCAGACTCAGGAGAAGCTTAGTTCAGCTTCAGATCAGGAATTGATAGACTCTCCATCAGCTATAGTGGTCTATCTCCTTGGGATTTGTGCCCCCTCTAGGTTGGGGTTTCAATTTTGTGTATAAATAAAGCATGGTTGCCTCCTTTTCGAGTTAGTTAGAGTTGGATTGTGGAGCCATTGCTGTTGTAATACTGTGTAATATCTTTTCTATTGGGATAAAGTGAATCTTTGGAGGCAAGATGGTGTCATGTCATTGTATTTGTGGATGAGCATTGCCATGTTTCACTGACGTAACCTGTATCTATGTTCATAATTTGGTGATTATTTGTGGATTCATTGCTAAGATTGATAATAAGTTTATTATAATATTGATAGGAAAGGAGTTTGTTAATAAGTTTATTGGCCATCTCTTTCATTTTTTATGCATGTTTAGAGATCTAGATTCAACATGTTTTATAAGTTTATATGCATGTTATTCTGAAATCTCTATGTATGTATTAACCGGATCTCACAAGTATTTTGGAAAGTCTTTGGATTCAGTTGCAGGTTCCTAGCTTGGAGAGTATGTTGATCTAGATTTCTTATTCACTCTCTCCAAAACCATTCAAAAGCATATTCCCTTGACATTCCACCGGAAAGCTCCACGGTTGATCTTCAAGGCTTACAGCAACAAATGCTCTTCTTTTCCTCTTCCTCCTTCAATTTTTTCTAAAATCAGTCCGGTTACTTGTTTGCATCTTTAAAATTGTTCATATCTATCAATTTCAGAGTTTATTTCACATATATCTTTCCTCCTTAAAGCTCATAAACTATATCTCATTCCTAAAAGAAAATTTACAAGTATTATAGATCTAGTTTTAAGGAAAATTGTCATGTTTCAAGGCTATGAAGTAGATCTAACTCTTGTTGAATGCATGGTTGTTTCCTTAGAATATAAAAAGTTATATTCAGCAATTTAAGTGCTTCTTATTGGCTGTCCCCAAAGCAGGCCAAGATCCCAATGAAATCTTTCTTTCCTTGGTTCCTTTCCCACTTCTTTAAAAACTAGTTTTAACTTAGAATTTTTCGGTAAAAATTTGTTCATCCAAAAGTTCTTTCAAAGTACTTTTGGGAATATTTAACTATGATAATATTTTTGGTTTTCAGCAGGTGTAACAGAAAATAGGAGGAGGTGCTATCCGGAAAGAATTTTTGGACCATTCGAAACCCCCGAGGGGGTCTCTGTCTTCCCAAAATTTCAATTTTTTGCAATTTGTAAACCTTTGGTCTCATTCCATATAAGGACCAGGTGGATTAATTTAATTTTTCTGATATTGTAATTACCGCTAATAAAAATAAAAATCTTTTTAAGTAGGCTCTTTCGAGCCTATTCACCATCCCCCTTCGGGGGATCCACGTCTGTTTAACTATTTTGCATTTTTTCCTTTTTTATGTTCTAGTTTAGTATTGACATGCAGGATTGTATACTTTGATAATATTTTGAATTATTCCATATTTTCAATTCAAAAGTAATCATAGTACTTACCCCATGACTTTTCGATTGACCCACAAGGGGAAAGAGATGTGTGGTACGACTATTTCGAAAACCGATGTAGTGTATCTCTGATTCCATTTTCATTAATTGTTTTGATAATCATAATAAAATCAACCCCTACTTGATTCCCCAATTGAGGTCCACTTGGACCGAAATATGTTCCTGGAGGGTTTTATTTTTAATAAGAACACCTCTTTTAAAATTTACTAGAAATAACAAAGACTCCAGTGTGTATGCTCTGTACTTGGCTGCGGTTCGTCTGATCAGTCAAGCTACATAAAAAGCACTTGAGTGACTAGATTAATTAGTATTCACCTCCCAAATTGAAAAACCATCAAGCAAAAATCCAACACCTTGAACAAACTGTAAACAGTGGAAAAATACCCAAAGGAGTGGGAACAACTGGAAAGTGACCTTGAGGCATCGATCTCTATCACACCATGATGGGTGCCTTATGAACAATAGTCTTTGAGACTCCGTTCCATCCCATAAACCACCTTGCAGGTAGCCGTCAAACTTCACTTTTGGACTTACTCCAAGTACCCCTCGGGTATATCTAGAGTCCCCTTTTCGCCTAATTTAATTCATTCACATTCCACATTAATTTAAAATCTAACAAGAGACATTTGCAAAAAATTCTTTCAAGTGCATGAAAGCGCATTATTTTTAGTGTTGATTCAATTTAAGGCACTGGTGATTTATTTGATCAATTCTTTCGATTATATATATATTGAGTGTCATTACTTTGCTTATCTGCTTTAAATCTTGCATCTTGTTATCTTTTGTTTCCACTGGTTAATTTCAAAACTCCTAAACAGCTTAATCAATATAACACCATCACACTAAGTAATTAGCCTTAGTAATTTAATAGGGCCTACCCCCCTTGGCTTCGTTAGGAGTTAGCTTGAACGGAGGAGTAAAGAACAAGGTGCCAACCTTGACTTGAGACTTGCCCCCAAGAACACACCGAGTGGCTTGAAGATTTATGCCACGTAAACCAAGTGTGTGAAAGGCGGCAACACTTTTTGGTGCCATTGTCAGGGATAAAATCTTTTTATTCCTGGAGCACAACTTTTGTTTTCTTCTTTTTTGTTTTTGATTTGTTTGATGAATGCTTAGAGTAGATCTTTAATTTTCATCTCGTGACTCCACTAAAATTTTTCAATTTTTATTTTTACAAAGAAAAGCAAAAAGTAATTTTTGTGAGAGTTATTAAATGTATATTTTAAATCTCACATGGCGCCTCCATTGAAGGGATAAAAACCATGTTATCTCATAAACTTGTGAAGTTTTTTTGTGTGTAGATGAGTCCATGCGACATATTAAAAACTTTAAAGTTCATCACTTGATAGCTCAACCTATTCAATACAAGGTTTAATGGTTATATCAAATGTATACTATTAATTTTTTATATGGATCAATTAAGGGAGCAGTATGGTGCCTAGATAACAAGACTTTTTCAGCCTATCGATTTCTCAAACATCCCAAGTTTTCCTAACTATTACGATGGTGTGGGGGATGCATATAAATGGATTCCAGTATTTCATGGAAATTATGGTGATTCGGCCATCTGCCATGTCAAATATTTCCTTCAGTTGATGGCTGACTCCAATGTGCTTCATGAAGACAATATGATGGAAATGTTTGCTGGTACCTTTTAGGGTGAGGCCTATTGTTGGTTCTATTAGGGCCTTCCTAATAAATGTATAACCTCATTTCCAAGATTCCTTTGGAGTTTTTTAGAGCAGTGGCATGATGGCAGGGGTAGTATGAATGGTTTGAAAATTTTCCTTGAAAAGATATTTACCTTCTACCTATATGGGATAGAGTATCACATGGAAATATATGATGGACCTTTTTCCATGATACAAAGTATTGAATACTTGGAATCACTTCTTGAACATTTAAGTGAAGAGGAGATCCATGATACTCCCATCAAATAGAATCCTAGTAGTTATTTAAGAAAGGAAGCAATTAAGCATCTTTTTAAAGAATATAATGTATCTCTCATTACACAGTGAGATTCTGAATATGAGAACATCCATGAAAATCATGTTGAAGAGCTTCATAAGGAACCCATGATTGAACACATTATTGAATACTCTACTCATGTCACCATAACTGAAAACATTGAAGATTTGAGATTTTCTCAAGATTTTTGCAATGCTTGTCCAGAAATCCCTCATGAGGAAACAATTACAGAGATCGACACTTATGAAGAAGTTTATGATGTGTATGATGATACTCCTCTATGTTCTCACTTAGGGATGAATTTTTGGAAAGTTCAAATTCTCATAATATCTTTGAAACCAAAACTTTGAAGGATGATTATTATGAATAGGAGGAGGGTAGTTATATATTAGGATGTGACACCAACAAGGAAGACATGGATAGGAAGGAGCATGATGCCATGGATTAAGAGTCCCCCACATATGACATGGATGGGAGTGATCACTATTGGAATTTCATAGATAATCCAACTTGTGAAAATACTATTGAGAACCCCATCCATTATATGTCTAGCAAGGGGAGTCTCTATTCAAAAATTTGTGGAATTTCAATCTACGATACATCTGTAGAGGGGAGCATGGATCTAGATACCTGGAAAAATCTTAGTATGGAAGAGGAGAATTCAGAATTTTCATGTGATCATTCAAAGTCATATCATCCAGAGCCACACAAGGGTATCAGTAATGAAGACCTTGAGAAGCAGTGTTGTGAAAAGTCAAATGTGATGCAGTCAGTGGAATATCAGTCTTAGCTGTCTTCTTCACATGTAGAGGTTCCTTATGATTTGGAGCAGCTTGGTGCTTATACAAAGAGTCATCATTCGGTAAGACTTGATGATCAGTATGATGATATAGTCATTTTGCCTCATCATGCTGATTGGTATATCAGTCCTATCCAGTCATGGATAGAAGCAGCCCGTGCGAGCACATACAAGTTTGGGAAGAAATTTAATGACTTTATCCATGCCTATGATTTCCCATCCATCCCACCCATTCTGAATCATCACACAGGTTTTCATTTTCTAAATAAAGTATCCTTACTTTGTCTGGTAACCAGAGACAAGGAAATGTTTTTTTATGTTAATTAAATTCTTAGGTGGTTACATTGGATTTCTGATTACACTTAACCCTTTTTATATCATGCTTAGAGTAGGAAAATAAGCTCCTTGAAAAAGAACATTTACTTTCCACATTTTTTTTTGTACTTAGCTATAATAATAATAATAAATTCATTAGTTAGATACATTTATTTTGTTTAAATAAATCAACTTAATGGTTCATTTGGTTTTTATGTAAAGCTTGTGCTACTGAGGTTTTCTTGTCAAGTTGAGATGTTTTTACAAGGTGTATAAAACAGAGATTCAGGTGTTCTCGTATCCTCTCCTTGCCCTATGACTAGATCGAGCACACGTCCCACAGTTGGAGACCAAAATGTTACCACCTAAGTTGTACTTAGTAGTTATTAATCAAGTGAGCCTGGTGAATCGGACAAAGATTTTTTGTTCGGACTTCAAAAGACCTTTGGAAGTGCTTCTAGGAAGTGCTTGTTGTACTATATCACATGTTCATACCCCATGGGTAAATTGTAATAAATGTTCTAGCATGATAGTGTATGTAAAAGACTCAGTCTCTTACACTTTATTTGTCAATCCGATCAGCCCAAGGTGTTTTTTCCCTTGGTTATTATTGGTTGTTGAATAAATGACTGATAATTTCTGAGTTTTTCACTCAATACCTCCAAAGTTGGGGTGGTCAGCTTGGCATTTAGGCCTACTGAGGTTATTAGGGTCTATGTGTCAATGTATAAACATGCTAGGCATCATGGTCGAGTCATATGAACATGTCTAAGTCCCCCAAAGTTTTTTTATTTTTTATTTTCTTAAGTTTTTAAATTTTAATTTTTCCACAAAAACTTAGGCTCTTTTTTAATAGTTTAATTAGAAAAATTGGTTTTGTAATAAAAGTGGGCTGGGAAGTCAGATTCATTCATGTAGGTGCTCATTTTAAAGCTAAGAGCACCCAATAAACCCATAGACCCACTATTTTCGAGTTTTAAGTGATTTTCCAACACTCAGGTCAGAAAGCCCCAAAAAATCAATTATTAATTATTTTAATTAATAAACTGATGAATAATGGAGCAAATCCAAAATCCTAGATCAATAGATTCTCAACCAATTTGATTGAAATCAGTCTCATCAACACCAGATTGACTGGATCTGACAAATCCTTAACTGAAAGAGGTGATCTGGGTGGATCCAGAGTTGAAATTCAACTTCCTTTATGGGGAATTGTTCCCTTTCTCTCTCCTCCACACATGTGGGATCTTCTAGGAGCTCTGTGGTTGATGACTCACTCAGCAGGTTGATGTGTTAGCTCAATCAACCCCCCGAGTGACATTTAGACTAAGTAGAAGCTCAATTCAGCTTTAGATCAGGCATTGATGGACTCTACTTCAACTCCAGTGGTCTATCTCCTTGGGATTTCCACCCCCTCTAGGCTGGGGTTTTAATTTTGTGTATAAATAAAGCATGGATGCCTCCTTTTCGAGTTAGTTACAGTTGGATTGAGCAGCCATTGTGTTGACGTGCCTTATCAGCACGATAGTCAACAAAGAGACAACCCAATCCAAGAGCTTTCAAAGTTTGCTCCCAGTCATTAGATAGTTGTCTCTGACGAGATTAAGCCCCATTTCCTTCTCTGAAATCACTCCCAACTATAGGAGCAGGTTCAAAGGAAAGAAAAAATGTCAATAATTGTTAGCTGAATATACTACAATTATGAATATACAAAAGAAACTGTTAAAACTGATTGATTACTAAATTAGTTCATATGATACACAACTGGTAACTAAAAATTCATCTAATTAAACCAATTAATATATATCTACAGGAATAAATGATAAGGAAACTGTTAACATACTAAAACCAGTCATATAATTTACAAAATAGACACATATACATCTAAGATAAGATTAGACGAAAATTTGACAGAGTGCAAAGATGAAGATCAGATCCAATACAGTTTCTTTGAGTTAAATATAAAAAACTAACACACATATACCCTGTATATCCTATCCTGATCAGGAGCATAATAACATTAATCCTGAAATTAACTTGTAATTAACGATGTTGTGCAGACAATCTTGAAATATTCAGAAGAAATTCTAAGAAAGAAAAAGACAATACACAAAAATAGTATATCATATATTATTTGAACGATAACATCAAAATCTAATACATGAAATGAATCTGCAAGTTAACCCAAAATAGATCGACAATTTAACATAATACGTTTGCACATTTCTCCAAAGAAAAGTGAAAAAACATAGAAATCTGCGAAAAGAAAATAGCAGGATCAAACGATACTACAAGTACACCTCCATAATGAAAATACTGCAAATATACTTATGATATCTTCAGTCAAAGGATGCCATAACTACGAACAAGAAATTGTCTTATTTGCAGAGAAATGTCAAAGCGACGTGATCCTGTCTAGTTCCTTTCACCAACCATCGACCCCCTAATACTGTAAACCATCCCTCCGTAAATACATTCGATCTCGTATAAATATATTTCTAATTTACCCAAAAAAAAGGAATCGATACTATGACAATCTTAACCGACTTCAGCTAAAAAAAGAAAAATGACAAATGTAATTGTCATTTCCTTTACACATTATGATATCCTGAAATCGAAAAGATTTGGACTATAATGCTCAACCAAAAATGGTGAAGAAACTAGTAGATTGGTGACACCTAGAAAACGTTATATCCACAATTGAAACCGGCTTCAACTGGTTCCTTCACAATTCTTCGGAGACAATCTTGGAAACATGTGATCATCAAAATCCAGAGAAGGTGCATCTGGAAAACCGACCAAATCATCTGCAATATGAAAACAGTAAGAATTAGCACAAAACGTGAGGGTAATTATCCTAAATACATAACTAAGTAATTAACTGAAAACGATACCTGAAAAATAAAAATAACCTCATGTCATTTGCTGCTTCTATTTACATACCTCAAAACCTGAAATTATTTTCTAGGCATCTGTACAAAATGTGAGTATCCCAAAATGCAATGGTCTAACAGGGGTATTGTAAACCTGTATGTTCACACCAGTGGGTGGAGCTTGCGAGGAACCTTTTAGCTGCATTAAGGTGACCTAAGCGTTTAGCTCACGAATACTTTCTTTATTTTTATGATTCTTACGATAGAATTTCTGAACTTTCCGGATTAACAAGTTCTTTTGTTGTTTCAAATGCAGGATGCGTTTGTCGGCTGAATCAGAGTTCTCATGCAACCTCATGTTCTTGGCCTTCACAGAGTCATTAAGTGCCACTACCTCCTTTATTTCTATTTCCATGCGACGTATCTTATCAAGCAAGCGATTGACGAATAGTGGGTGGACTGCTTCACTAAATCGGTATGAACCAACTGAATCCCCTTCAACAGGTTTACCCTTGATTTGAGGATCCAGCACAGAACCCCTATCTGGACACATATCAGGAATGTGAGGGCTATTTTCTATCAGGTGAGTCATAGGCTTAGGATCCATGTGAGGGAAATCATGAGAGATGGGTTCATGCTCATCATCATCCAAAACAATCATTTCTATGTCTTTACTATCCTTCACAGAGGGCTTTACAGTATTAGATTTAGCCACCATACTTCTAGTTACTCTGCTCGTAACTCTAACACTTGGTGTCTCACTCATCTGTGTGTAGGGTTCATCATCATGATTCGAGGTTACCATGGAAGGGTTTATAGAATCCCTCTTTCATTTGGGATGCATGGGAGAGTCGGGACCTTGAATAGGACCAGGAGCACAATTCTTCTGGACGCTAGGGTTTACATGAGCATTAGGGTTTGGCAGAGGGTTACGTGCAAGTACAATTGGGGTTTCACAAGACTGTCGATGCTGAGAACACTCCTTTGCGCAGTCAAATTGGTAGTGGCAAAATGCCATGAAACCATTTTTCTCAATAAAATGATCCCAGGTCTGATTTCATTTGGACAGTTCCTTTTCCACTAGCATTCTAACGAGACCATGGTGGAAAAGACATCGACCAATATTCCTAGGCCCTTTTTTGATGGCCACGGACATTTTAGTCATACTTTGGACTAACTAATAAGTCAGATTGATAGGCTAACCAAGAAACACAGTCATTAACCTAAGATGATAAACATATGCAGAAGCAAGACAACCCTCGCAAGTGACGTACCTATGAATAACCTCCAACACATGTCTCCATTCCCTTTTAAAATACTTACGTGAAACACCAGCCCTAAAAGACACTTCCTGGCAGGGGTTTTTTAGCATTTGCCTCCATTCGGTGGATTTCATCTGTTTAGACTTAAACCAGAATTCACCTGCTAAAGGTAGGTCCATGGCCAAGGAAATTACACGCTCATCCACTATGAACTGAAGGTCGACCACCTTAGCCCTACCATTAACCAGCGAGAGGGAAAACAACCTGGTAATTTCAGGGTTCGAGTCTATGAATTTGCTGAAAAAGGGAATCCAACCAACTGCCTCTACTTTGGCTAGGAGCTCCGAATCCTCATCTAGAAGCTTCGTATTATCAGGTTCAACCTTGGCAACCGGGGCCATGACTATGAGTGTGAATGCACACAGTTGTGAAAGAGAATATACAATGGACTGCAGTAACCTAGAGCACTCGAGAAAGACCATCGGGACACAATCCAAGCAAAAACCATAGACAATGAAATACGACTTCTTCATAAAGGAAAGGGGGCACGAATAAACTCACACAGAAACTCCGTAAAATCGACATGAGAGAAGAGGAATGATTATATAGAGGGGTGGTAAAATAATGGCAAAAGATGGTGATGTGACTTGAACTGGTTGATAGGCAAAGAACCCCGGGCGTTAAACCACAGTCCTTGCTATGTAATAATTCCAACCCTCGAGAATGGTGAGCATGCTACATGGCAAGCATATATCGCATAACCCATTGTATCAACCCTAACCATCAAATGAAGAAATATAAGCCATGTACGGAGAATATTACGAAGATCCAGATTACCTGCTTGTGGTTGGATTGAGCATAGTTCTAAGATTGGAGGATAAACCTTGGGCATAAATATTTGCATGAATTTGAAAAGGAATTCAAGCGCGAAATAGTTATCCTTCCATGTCTGATAACCTTGTTAAATTAGCAATTAAAACAATAATAAAAACATACCAAATGATGAATGTTCAAATAAGGTCGAAGTCAGGTTATAGTGAAAGGCATATAAACCAAAGAATGCTTATTCCCTAATTTGAGACACAAATCCATTCAAAAATAATGGTTTTAATATAGTAATTTTGCCAAATAACAATAGTCCCCAAGGTTATAGAATAATGAAATTTCACCGTTTCAGTAGCTCCTCCTTCCATAACTTGAAATGAGAAATTCAAATGTTTAACCTCAAAAATTTTATTTTGCTTGATGAAATTTTTTTGAGGCTATTGGGTAAGAGCACAACAGATGGCAACTGACTGGCCAGAACAGTTATCTCTGTTTCTTGGCTTGAAATCATGCAATCAAAATCTTAGATCCCTTATGCATACCATTATACAGAAGTCAATATTTTGCATCTTAAACAGATTCAGGAATTTCATATTTCTAAAGTTTATCAAAAACTTACACTTTTAATTATTTATTTGATAAAGATCAGGTCTCTTGCAAAAGTCAATGCAAATGAAGTAGGGAAATAGGTGGCTTGGTTTTGAAGAATAAAGTCTCGATACCACAAGCATGGCCCTGTTGCTAGCAGACGTCCATAGCCTCAACAGGGTTGCTTCAAAGCCCAAAGAGTGCGAGTATCCCATTTGCCAGCTATAGATAGACAATTCTGGTTAGGTTGAAATGTTACTTTTTATTTTATTTTTAGACAATTATTCACGGGAGATCCGGATGCTCCAGCTATAGATAGACAATTCTCGCTACCTCCTCATAGGAGATGTCCTTTACCGGCGAGGAGTCGACACCATTCTTTGTCGTTGCGTTACACATGAGGAAGCTGAACAGGTCCTTAATGATTGCCATAGCGGTGCCTACGGCGGCCATTTCTCAGGAATGGCCACTGCCCAAAAGGTCGTCCGCGCCAGATACTTCTAGCCCACACTTTTCACCGACTGCATCACTGCGGTCAAGCATTGCCATAACTGCCAACTATTCGCCCCCAAGGCCCGGACACCACCTGCTCCGTTACATCCAGTCGTCACCATTGGTCCCTTTTGTAAGTGGGCCATCGACTTCATGGAGTGTAGACCCACATCTGCGAACGGCCATAAGCACATCATTGTTGCCGTCGATTACTTCACCAAATGGGTGGAAGCCATGCCCACCTTCAACTGTACCGCTGAAACTGCTGCACGTTTCTTTTTCAACCATGTTATCACTCGATTCGGGGTCCCCAAACAGTTGGTCTCAGACCATGGATCACACTTTGAAGATTTAGTCTGGCGCGAATTATCTACTTTCCTCAAGTTCCAACACCAGTTTTCCTCGGCTTACAACCCTCAAGGGAACGGTCAAGTCGAAGCTGTTAACAAAATACTGAAAACCATACTCCAATGCACTATTGATCGGCATAAGTCCAATTGGCACCATATGCTATTCCCTTCCTTATGGGCTTACCGTACCTCCACCAAGACCGCCACTGGTTTTACCCCATTTCACTTAATTCACGGTGTGGAGTCTGTCCTCCCAATCGAGTGTCAGATACCTTCCTTACACATTGTCGTCGAGCTTCTCCCCGATACCTCCCCCCTCGAGCAACGTCTGCTATCCCTCGAACAAGCCGATGAATATCGTCGTGCCACTCTCCAGAACATCGAAGCTGCCAAAAACCGCTCCAAATCCCACTATGACAAACATGTTCACCCTCGAACTTTCCACGAAGGGGACCTCGTCCTCGCCTACGACCAAGCCCACGACAAAACTGGTAAAGGAAAGTTTGAGTCCATGTGGCAAGGCCCTTACATCGTTCAGACTTGCCTTGGAAAGGGGGCATACGTTTTAGCCGACTCTGAAGGCCACCCTTTATGCAATCCCCGCAATGGGTTGTATCTCAAACGTTTTTACCCATAACTGAAACCGCGACCTCATTGGTTCGCATTTGTACAGTTTGCTCCCTTAGTGTTTTTTAACTTTTTTACCATAATCTCACATTCATCGTTTTTTGCATGACCACAGATGGACCATTTTCCACCTCATTACATTGGCTTCGCTGATGGCGCAAGCCGCTGGTCTCCCAACTTGGCTTCTGCAGCGTGGGTCTTGTATTCCCCTTCTGACGAACTGATTCACCTTGACGGAACATGTATCAGCGCTGCTACCAATAACCAGGCAGAGTATGATGCTGTGACCGGTCTCCTGACTGCTGCCCTCCAGTTGGGCATACGTCACCTTCATGTGTTCTTGGAATCCCAGCTACTTGTCTCAAAGATCAACAACTGCTACCAGGTGCGCGATCCTTGCCTATTTAGAAAGTTCCTGCGTACAAAACAACTTAGCCGACAGTTTGAATCCATCATATTCACACATGTCCCAAGAGCTCAAAATAGTGTTGCAGATCAAATGGCCAATAACATCCTAGATTGGCATATCAATCACACCATATAAACATCTCCATCATGCATCATAGCATCTCATCCAACCATATAAAAAACCAAAAAGACTGCATTGCATAAACATTTACATAAACCATAAAACCACATTTGCATCCATAAGGGCATCCACGTGCCTAATCATACATAAATCATGTCACATCACATAAAATACACAAGGGGCATCCACGTGCCCAACATCCTAGCGAACTTTGCATCCACGTGCAAACATATCAAACACCATAAAGCGCATCCACGTGCGTACAAATGAAACAACATCATACAAAAGTGCATCCATGTGCATAAATATATACATATCAAAAAATACATGATACAGAGCTATACATGTCCTGAGTACCCCTGTACTCAGCTCTCCAAAAAAAAAAAATGTGTGTATGTACAATCCTCAAAAGCCTCATAGGGTACAGGCCGTAACTACAAAAAATAGGGAGGAGTCCCCTGCACCCCCTAATGGGAGTCGTACCCGACATCACTGTCAGTGTCCGCGGCCTCTGACTCCTCTCCTTGTGCCTCCTTCAGCGCGCCCACATCCAGTCTGGGCCCCTGGGCCCGTGCTCTATCCGCCAATAGAGCCACCCGGATCGCGATCGATCGAAAATCTCGGGGTGCCCCCAAGCAATCCTGAACCACATCCGGATCCAGGTCCCGCCATCCCGCGTCAGTCACTCCCATGAGCAACTACTCTAACAGCACCCGTACAGACTCCAGTGTCCTCTCGGCATCTGGACGATGCATGTCCCCCCGCCCTAGCAACGCTGGAATGGCCACAGTCCCTCTGCGTGCCACATGTCCTGGCGGTGGCCTCGGACCCACATCTGCAAAACACCATTTTGTTAGTTACCATATATCAACAATATATCATATACATAAACTGAACAATGCAAACAAATCATACGTACCATCAGGCCCCCATGCCTGTCCTGGTGGCCGTGGAGCATCCGGATCTCCCGTGAAGTCCATATCCCTGTATGGATAGTCGTCCAGCGTCAGTGGTAGCTGGAGCCACTGCAAGTATAGCTCTTGAGTGAAGTAACGCCCAACATCCCCGCCACCATGGCGGTGCATCATCTCTCCCCACCTCACCAACCGAGGCTCCCTCAAGCCTCCTGCCCTGACCGGCACCCACGACCGCAGTGTGGGGACCCTCTCCATAAAGAAGGCACACAAAAAGGAACCATAACAAAATCCCTTGCCTGACTCCTTCGCCGCGGTCAGCTGTCGCTGCACGCAGGTCAGGAACATCTGGCCCCAAGCAAAATAGGTCCCGACCAGTACACGCTCTACAAGCTGCATCTGACCCCCAGACACCTTCTCAGGTGACTGGGACCCCAAAATACAAACCACACAAGCCGCCATCGCCTGTACTGCTGGCTCCCGCAGATCCCTCACCAAGAGTGCATTCCGATGCACCCGAGCGTCCGACCGACAAAATCGCTCCACCATATCCTCCATATCCAGATCTGCAGACACCCACGGCTGAGTATCCAATACCCTCCCCAGGCAGGGCAACCCCATCAAGAAATAAACGTCAGTAAGGGTGAGGTCCACCCTCTCCCCTTGCACCCGAAATGCCAGTGGATCTAGATCCCAGAATCCGACCAACCGATTCAGCAGCAATCCTGCTGACCACATAATAGGAACCTCTCCGAACTTCAGCAGTCCGAAGAGTCCTAGCAGTGTCCGCACCCGACGATCCTCTCGAACCATTGTCACTATCTCCTCTGGGACCTCTCGCTCCCTCCATGGCACCGGTGGCATCCTGTCAATCACACAACGAAGTCTCATCAGGCTCACGTCAAAATAATGGACCTTCCCACCCATCCAAAACAAAACCAGAACAGCCCAGCCCCCGACGACGGCTGTTAAGCCTACAGCCGCGATCTCCAACCGCGGCTGTCAGGCCTGTAGCCGCGATCCGCGACCGCGACTGCTAAGCCTATAGCCGCGGTCTGCGACCGCGGCTGTTCGACCTACAGACGCGATCTGAGACCGCGGCTGTCCTGACTCAAACCCGCAGTCTTCGACCGCGGTTTGGATGCCCTGACCCGCGGTCCACCCATGTGGACCTTACAACAAGACCCCTAGGAAGCACTGACCGCCCCCCAAACCCAAAAATAATGCAGGCAAAAGTTTGACGACCTACCTGTCTTTCCCGAATCTGCAGTCGAGCGATCAGATCGTCCAGAAACGACGAATCAGCTCTGGTCCACTGTGCTCACAAGTCCATATCCACTAATCAAATGACACATGTCATGTTGGGCCCACTCACTATTTATAGTCCGTTGACTTTTCTCCCGTTTAGCCATTCTGAACCCATACAGAGTCCATTTTTCGAACCGTTTCCACCATTGGAATCAGCACGACGACATCATCCCGATGGTCACCGTGTTGCATTATTTTCTCTATGTCATTTTTACCCATTTTTTCAGACACCATTAGTCACCTCGGTTTGCGCGCCACTTCGACCGCTCTCTGTTTTTAACACTTTTTATATCACCGGATTCATTTTTCCGAGCTTGTGATGATGCTTGAGATCATTTCTCGCTCTCACTTGGTACAATCTCAACATTGCGTCCCTACACCTTGCCGCATCAATTTGCGCATCGCATCAGCCGTCATCAGATTCTTTTACACTTTTTACATGAGCCATCCACTCCTGTCATACTGCAAATGTTTCGTTATTTTGCCACCATTCATTCACCCCGCAAGGAGGCCCACCAGTGTTCCCCCCCACCCTCAGTCCTGGTCATCATAAATATTCCTTGATTGAACACTTCCTCCTTGCCTGGCCATTTATTCAGAGTCTTCTTATTTGCTTTCAGACTCCTTAAAATTGAAAGCAACCACGAGCATGTACTGTCCTGGGCTCATAAAATCCACACGACAGTACCATTCCATTTATTCAGAGTCTTCTTATTTGCTTTCAGACTAATTAAAATTGAAAGCAACCACGAGCATGTACTGTCCTGGGCTCGTAAAATCCACACGACAGTACCATTCCATTTATTCAGAGTCTTCTTATTTGCTTTCAGACTCCTTAAAATTGAAAGCAACCACGAGCATGCACTGTCATGGGCTCGTAAAATCCACATGACAGTACCATTTTATATCCACACTTCTTCTAGTTCCCTAACCCATGAAGAAGTCCCCCCACGCCTCTTGGCACTATGATCGATCCTCTCGGCAGCACCCCCAATCAGGTCGCCTTTGTTCAGAGTATTCTGCAGTCTCCTGCCATTTTACCACAGCTTGAGTCTCCCTCAGCCCAGTCACCCTCAGATCCTATACATCTATGATCCCTTTACCACCAGTCAGTTTCATATGCTGCCCGATCATCCCCACCATCATACTCTGAACAAAGGAAGTTTGAGTCCACCTACTCTACTTGCCCAGTTATTCCCCCCAGTTTATCACCCCTGCCATCAATACTATCACAGTTCGTTTTTTTTTTTTTTTACCTCCCGCTCCTGTCAAGGAAACATCATTGCCTTTATAGTTGCAGGTCTCCCTCTGTCGACGACAGCCCCTCTATTCCAGAGGATAGACCCAGAGGCCCCTGCACCTTGGACCCATCACCATCTGTGGTGAGTGCCTATGGACCATTTTGGGAGGAGTCATCATCGCCTCTCCGAATAGTTGTTTCTCACATGCTCGACTTCAGCACCTTAATCGCATCGTTGAGAATCGCGCAGGATGTATATCCTTTCCATTATGTGTCGAAGACCCCGGATTTCCCCCGACTCTAGCACATTGGTGGCTCACTTCGGAACGCCCAGTGATATGTTCCCGTGGATGTCCAGGCTGCGTTGGAGATTGTATTCGGAAGCCATCCAGTTCCATGCTTCCTTAAGTACCCCGTTCAGTTCCATATCAGTGTACCATTGCAAGTATGACCGTGGTCATTTTGATCCAGCAGCTCATTAGTTCTTTTGGAACCACATTCAGTAGCACTGCGATCATTCCAGTACATCAGTTGTTCAGCTCCGACATGGTCAGCCCAGCAGTATGTTCCAGATTTGTGTCCCTTCTGGACCCTTATGATATACACAGTGGATTACTATGTATCCTACAGGACCCTCTTTTTGGGTCTCACAGTTTTTTTCATGTATCTTGATACGAGCATGGGAATGCCCGCCTCGTCCGTATGATCAGATGATTCCTCATCCATTATTGAGGTTATGTAATTTCCAGTCCTTGCAGTTGGTTCGAGATCGATGTTCCGGGCTTCAGTTGATCCTTCTCTTCTCCACACCCCAGCAAAAAATGAATATGACTCATGATGTCCATCAGCCATACGATGAGCTCCTGCCCTCGCACATCGGGGGGCAATCTGTTAACACCCAAAAAAGGTTGAATACCTCATCTACCCCATCACATGGCTCATTTGTCCATTTTCATACCATATTTCCATCCAAAACCCATAAAACCATGTAAAAAGCCTCCAAAAGGCCATAAAACCCTCTTTTCAGCTAAAAATATCCAAAATTCCTCCAAAAAAGCAAAAAATATCCAAAAAGGAAGAAAAAATATTAAATAATGAGGAAATGAGGAAAAAACCCTTAACAGCTGAAATCCTAACCCTAAACCGCATGGTTTTCAACTATAAATAAGGGGTGGAGATCCCTTATTTCATATCCACAATCACAAGTATCCTGCCTCTGCCAAAATTGCTCGTGAAATCCTAGCTCATCATTGAGCTACTTTCACCGTGAGAGCCCCTTTTGGCCCATTTCCACCATTGGAGAAAGAGAAGAAGCATCTTGAAGCTCGGAGCCACCGACTCAGATCACCGCAAAGGGCTTCACCAACCTTCACATTGAATGTCAGATTAATACAAAATTACTATTTACTCTTTACTGTTTTGCTTAATTAACTTGTTTAGATTTAGCTTTTGATTTCAGTTATAGCTTTTAATTCACATATCATTGAACTGCTACTAAGGAATCCATTGTCCTTAGTAGGTACTCATTCGTACAAGCTAGGGCTAAAACCCTAGCAACAGTTATCGATGTCTCCCTGCAGTGTCTGCAACTTGAATGTGTTGGGACTGAGCTTATCTATGATGATAAACGGTCCCAGCCACAGGCATTGGAACTTAGTATGCTTTCCTCTTTCTTCGTGCGCTTTGTCCCATTTTAGAACTAGGTCACCTACTTCAAAATATCTACTAGATGATTTTCTGTGATCGAACCAGCATTTCACCGTCTTTTGGTGTTGGTCAAATTTTTTTCTGGCTAACTCTCTTTCTTCCTCCAATTTAACCAGAGTATTAATTCGATGTTCCATAGCAGAACATCTTGTTTCCTGCACTGACTGGGAGAGTTGTAGAGAGGGTAAAAATAGATGGGGAGGTAGGATAGCTTCTTTACCATATACCAGGAAAAAATGAGAATTACCTATGGCAACTTTGGGAGTCACTCTGTCAGCCCACACGGCATTTGATAAGGCTTTGTGCCAATTTTTATGATGATTAACTACGGTGTGTTTTAGAATCTTGATTAAATTTTTATTGGAGGATTCAGCTAATCCATTACCTTGAGGATAGTAATTAGCTGAATACTTCAATTTTATACCTTTTCCAATGCGTGTTCTGTTAATTCTAAAGAAGAAAAATAGGTTGCATTGTCAAAGATCAAAGATTTTGGAATGCCAAACCTGGTGACAATAGAAGAGTCAAGGAATGATATCACCTGTTTTGAGTTAACCACTTGCAAAGGGATGGCTTCGACCCATCTGGTGAAATAATCAGTGGCTGCCAGAATGTACTTGTGCTGCTATGAGGAAGCTGGTGTAATCGGACCAACAACGTCCAAACCCCATTGTTGAAATGGAACTTCAACAGTAACAGGCTGGAGAGGTAATGCTACTTTCTTAAGTCTTCTGCCTGCTCTCTGACACTCTTGACATTTCCTAGCAAAGGCATATGCATCTCTGAACAAAGTAGGCCAGTAATAACCAAATTTGAGTACCTTATGTGTAATGGTTTTCCCGCCAAAGTGTCCCCCAGCTGGCCCTGCATGTAGTTGAGACAACACACTATTAGCTTCATTTCTTTCTAAACAACGAAGGAGAACCCCTTCGAAATTTTTTCTGAACAGAACGTTATCGATCAGTTGATAAGGGGTAGATCTTAATCTCAAAGCCCTTTTTCTACATGAATCTAAATGTTTAGGAGCATTTCCATGCAATAGAAAAAACTTAATGTCATGATACAAAGAATCAGAGGGGGCTGAGATTGGAACAACTTCCCTTTCAAATAGAGAATGTTCAACGACAAAGTGCAGATCAGATTCTGGCATGTCTGAAGATCCGGTTTCTAACTTACAAAGTCCTTGTCCTCTGACGATCTTCAAAGGCTTGATTTCCAGGTCATACTCCTGAAGTTTTGTAACCCAATGGGCACGCTTTTCACCCAAGTCCTTTTGCACCAAAATATTTCTAACTGTGGAATACAACACAATAACCTTGGTATGAGACTTCAGCAAATATGGCCGAAAATGTTTTACTAACTCAAAAACAGCAAAGGCCTGTTTGTCTACTTCTGGATAATTGAGCTCTGCACCGTTGAAACTGGAACTTGTAAAAGCAATGGGAGCTTCATTGTTTTCCTAATTTTTCTATGTTAAAACAGCGACATACGAAGAGTCAGATGCAAAAGTGTACAAAATAAATGTTTTGGGGAAATCAGGGATCGTTAAGGTGGGTGCTTCAGAAATAGCTTTTAATATATCGAGAAAGGATTGCTTTTCTTCAGTAGACCATTTGAAATCAGAATCTTTCTTAATCATTTTCTGAAGGGGCCTGACAATCTTAGTGAACCCAGGAATAAACTTGGAGACAAAATTTATTTTCCCTAGAAATGATTGCATAGTTTTCTTTGAGTTAGGCATAGAAATCTGTGATATAGCTTGGGTTCGTTCAGGGTCAATATTGATACCTTGTTTTGAAACTACAAAAACCAATAATTTACCATCTGTAATAGCGAAGATAGATTTCTTGGGATTCAGGGAGATCCCATATTTCTTACAACGCTCAAAAAACTTCCTAAGATGTGTTAGGTGATCAGCTCTGTTTTTTGAAAAAATAGTTACATCGTCTAGGTAAATGACAACAGATTGGCTGATTAGGCCTCTGAACACAATATCTATCGCCCTTTGAAACGTTGCTCCGACATTAATAAACCAAATGGCATTTTCCTGTAAGCATAAGTCCCCCAAGGGGTTCTAAAGGTTGTTTTCAACTGATTTGTTTTGGATACTAATACTTGATTGTATCCCAAGAATCCATCTAAAAGTGAGAACATTTCAGATCCAGAAACCTGTTGTAAGATCTTTTCCATAGGGGGAATGGGATAATTATCTTTTTCTGAAACCTTGTTTAGATTTCAAAAATCGACACATAACCTAATATCACAATTTTTCTTTCTAACCGGGACGATATTTGCCACCCACTGCGTATGCCACACTAGAAAAATTATTCTGGCAGCGAGGAGTTTGTTAAGCTCTTTCTTAACAGCCGGTTCCAGGCTAGGGTGCATTTTTCTTAATTTCTATTGGAATGGCTTAGCCTATTGTTTCATCGGGATGACATGTTGCATTATGTGTCATAGCGGATTTCACCACACTAGGTGAATCACACATTGTATGGCCTTCCCCTGTCCCGCTGCAGACTCATTAGCCCCTATGGACCACTTGTTGTATTTTGATGTATCATTGACCATCCCTAAAAAAATTAGAAAAATGATATACGCGGCCTTTTCCCCGATAACCGCGTACATACGCGGATATTCCCTCTATAGTCGCATACATCGGGATGTGTGCATAATCCAAAATCCTTTGGAGCGTTCCTTGACTTGGATACGACTCATATTACTCCTGGCCTTTCATATGCCTTGAGATCGCACGGATTCGACCTTTCAGTATCCATTTGAAAAGCTATATAAGGAACCCATTGAGACATTGAAAGCATAAGAGAGAATTGAGAGTATCGAAACTATAGTCCATTGTTGCCAGAACTTATGCTTGATTCTGCATCCCTTTGTCCCTTGGAGCACTGTTGTGTTCTTCCAAAGCTTGCCTTTTGCTAGTAAGCTTGCTATCGAAGTGATGGAGGATTGAGGTGGTGGAGGCCCAAGTGGGAGATTCAGTTTCTCCGGTTCGCATACGTGTCATCAGAGGTTGTCACTTGTAATCTCTGATTCATATTAATAGAAATATCTTTTCCTGTCCAGTAATGTGTATTTGAATGAATATTGTATCCATTGGAATCTGTCAAATGCTGATACATTATTGATTATATATGCTAGAATAGATCTAACACCATGAAATATAGTATGCTTGTATTTTTTACTTGTTGTTGAGGACGTGCTATAACAATTCAAGCTGAAGATTGGAAAGCTCAACGGGACCTACTTCAACCGTCTGGAATAAGGTACGAGGTTCGATCCTTTAGTGTTAGATGTCTTTATTTCTATTGCATATTGGGAAAGATTGATTTCTGTAGTCTAGCTGTCTGTTGTGGTACCCCAACCCACCCTACCACCCCCCAGTCTACGCATCACGTCTGCCCAATGTCATTGGGCCGGATCTCGAACCCCATGGAGAGGAACATCCACTCTAGGGCTCAATCCTGGAACACGCTCAAAGAAAAACGTGCTCAAGATACTGCTGAACCCGAAGTTCCGTATCCTACCTGCCTTGCACTCACTGAGCTGATGTTTCATGTTGCTCAGTAGGGAAGTGCTCCAGTCATAGATGGTCGGTGTCATGCACTCCACCACATAGAACATCAGTGGCCGAGAGGCCTAATGGAGTGATGCTAAGCCTGCTATCCTGCTCAGCATCAGTAGTATGGCCTTTAGGCCCAGTACCTGTATAGCATTGGTGGGAACTTGGCTCCCCACCTTCTCCGTCTCTGGGTAGCAGTACACAGCTATGTACTCGTCGATAGTCAGCCCATGATCTGGCCCTCTGCGGGCACGAAGGTTCACCATCTCACCTCGCCGTGATAGACCTGTGATAAATTAGATATCCTCCACCTCAATGGTGAGGGACATGCCGTCTAGCCCAAAGGACTCTGAGTCCGGATCCCAATAGTCTACAAGCAACTATAGTAGTCCTGGTTTGGCCCTCAAGCCACCTAGGCACCAAAACTTGTAGAGTTCGCACCTTCTTAGAGCTTCTTGAGCCATTTTATCAGCCCTTACTGCTTCCTCTACATCACCGTGCTCGCGTTCTCGCCACTCTAGCACCATCCTGCATGAGAGTTTGACCAAAATGTCCATTAGATTCTTGTAAATCTTAGCGCGTGGCGTCATACGCGGCTATTTTCAAAACAACCATGTATGTACGCGGTTTCTGGTACCTTTTCCGCGTATAGCCAGCCCTATACGCAGAAAAAACCTCGACACCCGCGTGGGCCGTAGCGCTCATGTAAGTTTGGCCTTTAAAAATTCATTTGACCATGAAAAATTATAAAAATTGTATTGAAATGCAAGCAGAGAACATGAGTAAATACCCGGAAGAATCGGTTGTGAATTCGACCGGTTGGATCTCCTGGAATTCGCAGTTGAATATCATAGCTCAAATGGGTAAAAGTTTCAAATGATTTATATTTTTTACTATTTATAGAAATTTTTTCAAATATTTGAAAATTTTTACCCCCTCTCCTATAGTTTTGACTATTTCTAACCATTTTGGACCGTTTCTGACCTAATTTGTGATGTAGAAGACCGTTTTCAATTATGTTTCAGCCTTTGGATTGACCTGTTCATACTGATCTCAGGTATAATGTCTACACTGGCATATAGGTTAGGCTCACCACCGTTTGCATTTTGCATGACCTTATGACCATGTCACTATATCCTTAGGTACGAACCCACTCTATTATGTCACGGAACCTTCTTGCTGCTATAGAAGTGGCATGATATGAGTGGTAGAGACTCACCTTACATGGGTACCCTAGTTAGCGCCTTATTTGCATTTGGTGCCCATGCCGATGTTCCCCCCTTTAGGGTGTGGGAGTCCGTTGTATAGTATTGCCATGACATTTAGCAAGAGCCTCATACTCCTCTTGATCTTATGCTGGCCATGACCCCCCAGAATCCCTTGTATCAAGTTGTGGATGCATTATCATGAGCTTTTCCTGTCTTATTGAGCTTTATGCCGGCTCCCCTGACATTGCGTTTCAGCCATATAGCCCGAGCTTGTCTCATGTATAGCCATGCAGAGCCTTTATTTATATCCTTCGCAGCTTGATTCCCTTTTTTACCGGGAGGGGATGTTCCCCCGAGTGTCGATATCCTACACATGTATCCTTGCATTGAGCATAGGTATGTTCCACTGCTTGGAACTAGTTTGTTTTCCCTATATGACACTCGTCTCCTCCTAGTTTGTAACTATAAAGCTAGTTTATTCTTTTTTCAAGCTTTTCAAATAACTGAAAAAGACCAAAAAAATCAAAAAACCAAAAATCCGGACAAGAAAAGATATTATCTTTGGCAGCTGTCGAGTCGTGTTGCCTTCGAACAGAGCACTGTATATCACATCCATTGGTTGGGTTATAGTTTGACTTAGGAGCTGTACTCATTATCTAAGTTTTATCTCCACCAACTGGTTAAGCTTCCAGTCCCTATGGAACCTCTATTGATGCCTCATGCGTCATAGAGATGTCCCAGTTTGTATATCGAGTCTATGCTTCCTTCATTCAGTCACCATATGCCGTTATGCTCTTGTTCGAAGGAAGTTGAAACCTGAGTCGGCCATTCCTCAGTTATCTTGACTTTGCATGTCAGCCATTCCCAGTACAGTTACTGGTTCGTGCACCTTATGATCGAGTTCTTCCATATTATACAGCCTTGCTGAGTACCTCGTGTTGGATGATGGGGGATGCCTTAATGCCCTCCTTCCAATGGATTTCATCCCATCGACTTGAGATCATTTATTCTGGGATAGGAATCTAGAGTCATTTTTGAGTGCCTTGAGACTTGCAATCATCAATGGCAGGTTCTCTCACCATCGACAGTTTTTGGGAATACATCAATGTCCCTTGATCGATGGATCCTTTCAAGTGTTCGACCTCATCACCTTTATTCACACTTGTTAGTTTGAACTCTAGTACCTTGATTCCCATTTTCATTATCGGTGGGTGATCTCGCGTCTGTTAATGGTATACATCAATGATCGGTAATCAGACGATGGACTACTATGTTCGACCTCGACACCTCTATTTGCATAGGAGGACATGTACTCGTAGCGATTTTTGTAGAAGACCTTCCAGATTGGTGGCATCCACTATATGCTACCTCCTTGATCGTGCCATTGTTCATGAGATTTCAGCTCTCGTGACTTGTTCCAGTATATGTCAGACATTTCTAGCCACTATGGAGATCTTGATTTGTTATATATCTTCAGCCTTTGTGGAGATCATGGCACCTTGTATATCTTCATCATGGAGATTCTGATCTATGTATATTGTACGTGGCAATGACCACATATGTGTTATCATGTTTCATGCCTACTCATGGCCATTGTACTCTTATGTATCCAGGACTGCTATATGTATTCGCAGTTATATGCAGAGTTGTATTATGGTATTATGTTGATTGGGTGGCTGGTCTTCCATTTGGGTACCTTCATCACTTCACTTCTGGAATGGACTTATAATGTATTTCAGCCATCGTATAACCCCTCTGATCTCATACATTAGGGGGCATCTATTATAGCGGATTTCACCACACTAGGTGAATCACACATTGTATGGCCTTCCCCTGTCCCACTGCAGACTCATTAGCCCCTATGGACCACTTGTTGTCATTTGATGTATCATTGACCATCCCCAAAAACATTAGAAAAATGATATACGCGGCCTTTTCCCCGATAACTGTGTACATACGCAGATATTCCCTCTATAGTCGCGTACATCGGGATGTGTGCATAATCCAAAATCCTTTGGAGCGTTCCTTGGTTTGGATCCGACTCATATGACTCCTGGCCTTCCATATGCCTTGAGATCGCACGGATTCGACCTTTCAGTATCCATTTGAAAAGCTATATAAGGAACCCATTGAGACATTGAAAGCATAAGAGAGAATTGAGAGTATCGAAACTATAGTCCATTGTTGCCAGAACTTATGCTTGAGTCTGCATCCCTTTGTCCCTTGGAGCACTGTTGTGTTCTTCCAAAGCTTTCCTTTTGCTAGTAAGCTTGCTATCGAAGTGATGGAGGATTGAGGTGGTGGAGGCCCAAGTGGGGGATTCAGTTTCTCCGGTTCGCAGACGTGCCGTCAGAGGTTGTCACTTGTAATCTCTGATTCATATTAATAGAAATATCTTTTCCTGTCCAGTAATGTGTATTTGAATGAATATTGTATCCATTGGAATATGTCAAATGCTTATACATTATTGATTATATATGCTAGAATAGATCTAACACCATGAAATATAGTATGCTTGTATTGTTTACTTGTTGTTGAGGACGTGCTATAACAATTCAAGCTGAAGATTATAAAGCTCAACGGGGACCTACTTCAACTGTCCAGAATAAGGTACGAGGTTCGATCCTTTAGTGTTATATGTCTTTATTTCTATTGCATATTGGGAAATATTGATTTCTGGAGTCTAGCTGTCTGTTGTGGTACCCCAAGCCATAGGAATTTCTCTCCGTAACATTATGTTTGGATCAAATGTCTTGAGATAATCATATGTCCAAGCGAAAATGTCTTTAAACTCATTAAAGAGTTGTATGAAGGCTATTTTTT
Source organism: Pseudotsuga menziesii (assembly GCA_001517045.1). Taxonomy (NCBI): domain Eukaryota; kingdom Viridiplantae; phylum Streptophyta; class Pinopsida; order Pinales; family Pinaceae; genus Pseudotsuga; species Pseudotsuga menziesii. Next base: position 131,397 of record LPNX010976151.1, on the reverse strand, counting down.
TGGGGGGGGTACATGTACTGCCCAGATTGACACATTGAGGATTATGTTTGGTGCCTAAATTTATGACTTCAGATTGCATAATAGAGCTGTTGGTTTTACAGTTCGTTGCACCTTTAAATTTGTCCTTCAAATCATATAACTTCTCAATTTTAATTATAGATTTAGGAATAGTACTGACCTGATTAAGAGATTCTTCAATCAAACAGGGTTTTTGAATTACCGAAAATTTGTACAAATCTTCATCATGAGTTATCTCATCGATGACTGTGTCTTTGAAGGTGTCCTTCATGGTCAAAAACTCAACTAATTGCTTGTCATGGTCAAAGACTCTCCAATTGACAATATTATCAGGTATGGAAGGCCTGAAAAGCATTTCGACAGAGAATGAATCAGCAAATATCTCTTCAGGTGGAATCAACCTTGAGGCAACGTTTGCTAACATATCTTCTTCCTGATTCAAATAACGAGGAATAGAATTTATATTAAAAGCTTCAAACGTTAATAATAAATTCCACACCTCTATTTGGTAATTTTTTAGATGACCAGCAATGCAATGTATAGTGTTGCATACCTGTTTAATGATAATTTCAGAATCTCCTAGTACTACCAAAGCTTTAGCCCCTAGATCAATTGCCTTTTTCAGCCCTTGAATAAGGGCTTCATATTCAGCAATATTATTAGTACACTCAAATTCCAACCTACAAGCAACAAAATACCTTTTTCCGTGGGGATCTATTAACAAGCAACCGGCCACAGCCCCTTCCTTTGACTTGGATCCATCAAAGTATAGGGACCAGAGGCCATTATTCAAGTCTAAATGTACACTATTTAAAGCTGGAATTTCATCCGTAATTTGCGTAAAATAAAAAACTTCGGACTGTCATTCTGGAGTTTGGACTGATGAAGTTTCAGCCTCAAAGTTTCCAAAAAAGGAATCGGCCATATAATTTCCCATTATAGTATTATCAAATAACACTGGTTTGTTTGAGTCATCCATTTCGATGACCGTGTGCTTCATATAACGCTCCCGATCAATTATGATTTTGTTTGGGTGACCATTGTAGGCAGCCATAAGTGTGACCAGTCCGTTGAAAAATATCCCTTCAATTTTTCATACCAATCTCTGCTAAGGAATAATCCATATGCCTGAGGGATATCTGCAAGAATTATGTCAATGATGAAATGAACCTGAGGGTTTGAGGCTAATCTTAGTAGTACTTCATTCAGCTTTCCTATTACCTTTACGTTATATCGGTCAAGTTGCATAATGTTCGTATCACACGGGACGGGGACCGCATTAAGTTTTTTACATACAGAATATGGCATGACGTTTTTTGAATCCCCTGAATCTATCATACAATTGTGTACCTTGTGATTGCAGATTTCAAATGTGAGCAGAAAAGGAGGAGTTGATGAATCTGATTTCTTACCTATGGACGAGGCATTAACTGAAGTTTTTGTTGGATCGTCTTTAGTACTAACAGAACTGTTTTGAGTGGAGGAATTTTTTCCATTTTTATTTAGAGAAACCCCTTGAATAATCTTGTCTCGAATAGCAGGAAACTTGAGGAGTTCGAAGATAGAAATATTGTCTTTGAGTTTCTTCAAATCCTCAACCAAATCATACTCTAAATCGAGAGAAGGTGTAGACATAGTGTTTGAAGGTTGGTTTCTTGTTTTGACAGTTAAGCTATCATCTGTAGGTGTTGTGGAGGGTTCCCCTAAGGACTGATTTTTCTTGATCCTAGTATTATATTGATGCTAATTGACATTTATAGTAGCGACCTCTTCATCGTCGGTCACTTCTGTGGTATCCCAGAAGTGACTGATAGTTTGAGGAGGTCGTTCTTCAGTGTTATTATCTGTACCTTGGGCATCCTCAGAGCTCTATCCTAAATATTGGGTTTCACTTTCAGCTGAAGTTTCTAAGCTTGAGACCAATAATTTTAGGAAGTTATTAATTTCATCTACGTTACTAGTCTCAGAAGGTGGGGTCTGTTTAGCAGCTGTAGTTTGGAATGGTCTTCTAAAAGGCTGCCTGGGTGGAATATTATTTGGAATACTTTCAAAAGTACTTTTCTTCAGATCAATGATTTCATTGGATAGCTTCTTTATGACTCTCTGCAGGCTATCTAAGTCTAATGCGTCTTGATCCTTCTTATCACGATTTTTGGTTTTGGAAGGTTTCTCATTCTTTTTGCGAGAAGAGGAGGTAGAATCTGTGTCGACCCCGGGGTTTGTCTTGATAGCAGACATGTCCTTCTCGACCTTAATGGCTTCATCAAAGGTTTCAGTGAGAGTGGGTTTGGCAGCTCTCCTGACAAACATGGCCATAGACACGGGTAAAGCTACAGTATAGAATTCAATAGTGACATCTTCAGCAGGCCTAGAGGTGGCAGGGATTCTGTTCCTAAGAGTCGAGAACCTTTGGTTAAAGTATTTGACTTTCTCCTTGGCTTCCATATGGATCCTAGATAATTCCAAAACCAACACGGCTGGAGTCTTATCATCTCCAAACTTATTCATGAAATCCAACTCGAAGTCATTCCAACTAGTAATAGAACTAGCAGTAAGTGAAAAGTACCAAGTCGAGGATTTGCCCTCAAATGTGTAAGGGAACAGCCGGCAGACTACATCTTCGTGCTCAACATTCAAAAGCCGAACTGCTAGCATGAATTGTTTAACATGGTCTTCTGCAGGCTCTTTTAGCTTGGGATTGAATTTGGGCAACAATTTCTCGAGATGTTTTGGCAAAGGATGTTGATCACCTGGAACAGCGACCACATCCTGTGCTAGCCATGGCAAATTGGCATTGGGGTTTTGGTTTAGGTTTTCCATGTTCCTTGGTGACAGAGGTGGTGAAGGTGGTCTTTGAAAAAGGTGAGGAGGTGAATGTGGCGGTGATGGGGGTTGACTAGACCCTCCTGTGGCAAGTGGTCCTGAAGAGGATAAAGGTTGATCGGTGCCTGTAAGAAACTATCGTAATTGATGGTTAGGGAAGACACCTAAAGGTTGATACTGTTCTTCAGAAGTAGACTCAATATGGAGAGTACGTGGACGTCTGATCTGTGGAAGAGGGAATTTGGTGGGTTGGATCCTAGTGAGATTTGAATAAGCGCTAGTTAAAATCCTCCAGGATTCATTGATAGCCTGTTCGAACTGGTCGAGTTCTTCAGGTGGATGGGCACTGCCAGAGTTGAACTGATGAATAAGGCTTCGAACAATATTGTTCAATGGGTTCTCATCTAATTGTGATGACTGGAATGTTTGTGGTTGGGATGATGACCATAATTCACCCGATCGAGATAGTGGTGTAAATTGAGGACTAGAGGGTTGATTAATGTTGTGAACAGGATTGTTTTCATTAGCCATTTGCTTAATCTAGCCCTCCTTCTAGCACCACTGTTGACGTGCCTTATCAGCACGATAGTCAAAAAAGAGACAACCCGATCCAAGAGCTTTCAAAGGCTGCTCCCAGTTGTTAGATAGTTGTCTCTGACAGGATTAAGGCCCCGTTGCCTTCTCTTAAATCACTCCCAATTACAGGAGCAGGTTCAAAGGAAAGAAAAAACGTAAATAATTGTTAGCTGAATATACTACAATTATGAATATACAAAAGAAACTGTTAAAACTGATTGATTACTAAATTAGTTCATATGATACACAACTAGTAACTAAAAATTCATCTAATTAAACCGATTAATATATATCTACAGGAATAAATGATAAGGAAACTGTTAACAAACTAAAACCAGTCATATAATTTACAAAATAGACACATATACATCTAAGATAAGATTAGACGAAAATTTGACAGAGTGCAAAGATGAAGATCAGATCCAATACAGTTTCTTTGAGTTAAATATAAAAAACTAACACACATATACCCTGTATATCCTATCCTGATCAGGAGCATAATAACATTAATCCCAAAATTAACTTGTAATTAACGATGCTGTGCAGACAATCTCGAAATCTTCAGAAGAAAATTTGAGAAAGAAAAAGACAATACACAGAAATAGTATATCATATATTATTTGAACGATAACATCAAAATCTAATACATGAAATGAATCTGCAAGTTAACCCAGAATACGTCGACAATTTAACATAATACATTTGCACATTTCTCCAAAGAAAAGTGAAAAAACATAGAAATCTGCGAAAAGAAAATAGCAGGATCAAACGATACTACAAGTACACCTCCATAATGAAAATACTGCAAATATACTTATGATATCTTCAGTCAAAGGATGCTGTAACTATGAAAAAGAAATTGTCTTAGTTGCAGAGAAATGTCAAAGTGACGTGATCCTGTCTAGTTCCTTTCACCAACCATCGACCCCCTAATACTGTGAACCGTCCCTCCTTAAATACATTCGATCTCGTATAAAGATATTTCTAATTTACCAAACAAAAAAAAAGGAATCGATACTATGGCAATCTTAACCGACTTCAGCTAAAAAAAGAAAAATGACAAATGTAATTGTCATTTCCTTTACACATTACAATATCCTGAAATCGAAAAGATTCGGACTATAATGCTCAACCAAAAATGGTGAAGAAACTAGTATATTGGTGACACCTGGAAGACGATATATCCACAATTGAAACTGGCTTCAACTGGTTCCTTCACAATTCTTCGGAGACAATCCTGGAAACATGTGATCATCAAAATCCAGAGAAGGCGCATCTGGAAAACCGACCAAATCATCTGCAATATCAAAACAGTAAGAATTAGCACAAAACGCGAGGGTAATTATGCTAAATACATAACTAAGTAATTAACTGAAAACGATACCTGAAAAATAAAAATAACCTCATATCATTTGTTGCTTCTATTTACATACTTCAAAACCTGAAATTATTTTCTAGGCATCTGTACAAAACATGAGTATCCCAAAATGCTATGGTCTAATAGGGGTATTGTAAAACTGTATGTTCACACCAGTGGCTGAAGCTTGTGAATAACCTTTTAGCTGCATTAAGGCAACCTAAGCGTTCAACTCGTGAATTCTTTCTTTATTTTTATGATTCTTACGATAGAATTTCTGAACTTTCCGGATTAACAGGTTCTTGTGTCGTTTCAAATGCAGGATGCGTTTGTCAGCTGAATCAGACTTCTCTTGCAACCTCATGTTCTCGGCCTTCACAGAGTCATTAAGTGCCACTACCTCCTTTATTTCTGTTTCCATGCGATGTATCTTATCAAGCAAGCGATTGACGAATAGTGGGTGGACTGCTTCACTAAATCGGTATGAACCAGCTGAATCCCCTTCAACAGGTTTACCCTTGATTTGAGGTTCCGGCATAGAACTCCTATCTGGACACATATCAGGAATGTGAGGGCTATTTTCTACTGGGTGAGTCACAGGCTCTGGATCCATGTTAGGGAAATCATGAGAGATGGGTTCATGCTCCTCATCGTCCAAAACAATCATTTCTATATCTTTACTATCCTTCACAGAGGGCTTTACATTATTGCCTTTAGCCACCATACTCCTAGTTAATCTGCTCGTAACTCTAACACTTGGTGTCTCACTCATCTGTGTGCAGGGTTCATCATCATGATTCGAGGTTACCAGGGAATGGTTTACAGAATCCCTCTTTCGTTTGGGATGCACGGGAGAGTCGGGACCTTGCATAGGAGCGGGAGCGCAATTCTTTTGGATGCTAGGGTTTACATGAGCATTAGGGTTTGGCAGAGGGTTACGTGCAAGTAGAGTTGGGGTTTCACAAGACTGTCGATGCTAAGAACACTCCTCTGTGCAGTCAAATTAGCAGTGAAAAATGCCATGAAACCATTTTGCTCAAGAAAATGATCCCAGGTCTGATTGCGTTTGGACGGTTCCTTCTCCACTAGCATTCTAACAAGACCATGGTGGAAAAGACTTCGACCAATATTCCTAGGCCCTTTCTTGATGGCCGCAGACATTTTAGTCATACCTTGGACTAAGTAATAAGGCAGATTGATAGGCCAACCAAGATACACAGTCATTAACCTAAGATGATAAACATATGCAGAAACAAGATGACCCTCGCAAGTGACGTACCTGTGAATAACCTCCAACACAGGTCTCCATTCCCTTTAAAAATACTTACGCGAAACACCAGCCCTGAAAGACACTTCCTGGTAGGGGTTTTTTAGCATTTTCCTCCATTCGGTGGATTTCATCTCTTTAGACTTAAACCAGTGTTCACCTGCTAAAGGTAGGTCCGTGTCCAAGGAAACTGTACGCTCATCCACTATGAACTGAAGGTCGACCACCTTAGCCCTGCCATTAACCAGCGAGAGGGAAAACAACCTGGTAATTTCAGGGTTCGAGTCTACGAATTTTATAAAAAAGGGAAGCCACCCAACCGCCTCTACTTTGGTTAGGAGCTCCAGATCCTCATCTAGAAGCTTCGTATTATCAGGTTCAACCCTGACAACTGGGGCCATGACTATGAGTGCGAATGCACACAATTGTCCAAAGAGAAGATACAACGAACTACAATAACCTAGAGTGCTGGAGAAAGACCATTCAGGACACAAGCTATCACGTCCCCATGCCTTCGACCAGCGAAGAGGATGCGACTACAAGATTCAAACAAACAGGCTAAGAGCCCCATGAACATGTACATGCATAAAAATGCTAAAATAGAATGCTGAAGAAAATGTATTGAAGTAGAAACATGCACACATAAACATTTATCATGCACAGATGCAATTATCTATCAGACACAGCGGAAACATCATACATTCATACAAGCATTCATTCAACATGTCCATTATAGTCATTAACAGTAAGTATAGTTGCAGAAGTAGAAATGGAAGAGAGCACTTATCTTATGAATAACTTGATCCGCAACCAGCTACATCGCTGCAATGTTCCACCCAACCATATTCCAGCGTGCTCCTTAATCTCTCAGCAGCACTGCCACCCCCGAGCTAGGCATGATTCTCTAAGGAATAAGGGAACTAGCAGGCTTACACATAGCCAAGGGTATACACAACATAGCCAAGCCAACACAGTTGGGTTTATCAGGCCATCAAGGAGTTGGGGAAAGGGTCAACGCTAAGCTGGTGAGCTCATTACAGAGCTAGGAACACCTACACCATAACTAGCCTAGCTTCTAAAACACCCACACACACCCAACACAAGGAATCAATCCCTTCTCTGCTACACAGTCCCTTAGGCCTTGCATTCCCTTCCAGTGCTATTTAGGGGTTGTGAAGAAGAAAGGCAACCCTCTAGCTCTGTTTGTGTGGTTTCCAACACACCAAGTTTATCAAGCAAACCAAGCCCCCATCCTTGCTCCCAATACAGTCTGAAGACCAACCATTACACACATGCAGTTAAATCAGTTGTCACAGCTTAAATAGGTAAAATGACTCCCAAGCAAATTACACATTCCTAAAATGTATCAATGAACGTGGGGAAAACAACAGTCCCAACACGAGATCAGTGTGCACCGCTCACAACATGGGGAAAACAATAGCCCCAAAAATGTATCAGCATGCATTGCCAACAACGTGGGGAACAACAACACATCCCAGGCAATGAATACACCGGTAGACTTACACAAACCACGCTAGGGAAGAAATTACAGTTCTCCCAGCTTGTACGTGAGAGAAACAACAACACCGGACCCACAAATCCACCCATGAGGAAAAGATACAGCCAATGTCATGTAAATCCGCAGAGGAAAACTGCGTGGGTAAAAGCCAGGAAAATCCTGGGCAGGAGAGCAACAAACAGACAATGGCAAGAACGCCCGTAGCCAGAAGTGCATGAACGTGAGCCACTTCCGCTCCTGCGAGAGGATGAATAGCAATTCGGGAGGCCTGCGTAGTGGAGAGTGCGTGAGTGCTCTTGTACAGTCGTGGAGAGAGTAAAATCCTGTGGGAGAGATGGAAATGGTTTCTTTTTCCATTGTGAAGTCAACAGTGGTGGAGTGTGCATGTGGGTGAGGACTGATAGTCCTGCCACCCCACTTCTAAATACCATTAACTGCCTCAACCACCAGCAGCCATTTTTAATGAAAGTGATTGGAATAAAACAAGGGAAGATGGCACATGGGTTTTTCTCTCATTGTCCAAGGTTTAACAATTTCCCCACCCTTAACCTTGTGAAAATCATGCCCCTTTCTCATTTTAGTTGCCGCGATCGTAGATGGTCGGGTTCATTTAATTAATTATAGATGCATATTTACATGGTGACAAGCATAATATATGTCACATGCCCCGATATACCATCTGTTACAAATTTAAATCCATAACATAGCATAACCGATCAATGGTGGGGCCTTGGCCTTTAGCTCCACACCATGATCATTTACAATATATACATCATGTACATTTAATGCAACGGGGTCAAAACCGCGGTGTTACACAAGCCAAGCAAAAACCATAGACAATGAAATCCGACTTCTTCATAAAGGAAAGGGGACACGGATAAACTCACACAGAAACCCTGTAAAATCAGCATGAGTGAACAGGAATGATTATACAGAGGGGTGGTCAAATAATGGAAAAAGATGGCGATGTGACTTGAACTGGTTGATAGGAAAAGAACCCCGAGTGTTAAACCACAGACCTTGCTATGTAATAATTCCAACCAGTGAGAATGGTGAGCATGCTACATGGCAAGCATATATCGCATAACCCATCGTATCAACCCTAACCATCAAATGCAGAAATATAAGCCATGTACAGAGAATATTACGAAGATCGAGATTACCTGCTTGTGGTTGGATTGAGCATAGTTCGAAGATTGGAGGATAAAACTTGGGCATAAATATTTGCATGACTTCGATAAGGAATTCAGGCACGAAATAGTTATCCTTCAATGTCCCATAACATTGTTAAATTAGCAATTAAAACAAGAATAAAAACATACCAAATGATGAATGTTCAAATAAGGTCGAAGTCAGGTTATAGTGAAAGGCATATAAACCAAAGAACGCATATTCCCTAATTTGAGGCACAAATCCATTCAAAAATAATGGTTTTAATATAGTAATTTTTCCAAATAACAATAGTCCCCAAGGTTATAGGGTAATGAAATTTCATCGTTTCAATAGCTCCTGCTTCCATAACTTGAAATGAGAAATTCAAATGTTTAACCTTAAAAAAATTATTTTGCTTGATGAAATTTTTTTTGAGGCTGTTGGGTAAGAGCACAACACATTGCTGTTGTAATACTGTGTAATATATTTTTCTATTGGAATAAAGTGAAGCTTTGGAGGAAAGATGGCGTCATGTCATTGTATGTGTGGATGAGCATTGTCATGTTTCACTAAGGTAACCTATATCTATGTTCATAATTTGCTGGTTTTTTGTGGATTCATTGCTAAGATTGATAATAATTTTATTATAATATTGATAGGAAAGGAGTTTGTTAATAAGTTTATTGGACATCTCTTTCCTTTTTGATGCATGTTTATAGATCTAGATTCAACATGTTTTATAAGTTTATATGCATGTTATTCTGAAATCTCTATGTATGTATTAACCGGATCTCACAAGTATTTTTGCAAGTCTTTGGATTCAGTTGTAGGTTCCTAGCTTGGAGAGGATGTTGATATAGTTTGCTTCTTCACTCTCTCCAAAACCATTCAAATGCATAGTCCCTTAACATTCCACCAGAAAGCTCCATGGTTGATCTTCAAGGCTTCCAGCAATAAATGCTCTTCTTTTCCTCTTCCTCCTTCAAAATTTTCTAAAATCAGTCTGGATACTTGTTTGCAGCTTTAAAATTGTTCAAATATATCAATTTCAAAGTTTATTTTACATAGATATTTCTGCCTTAAAAATCATAAACTATATCTCATTCCTAAAAGAAAATTTACAAGCATTCTAGATCTAGTTTTAGGGAAAATTGTCATTTTTCAAGGCTGTGAAAGTAGATCTAAAGCTTGTTGAATGAATGGTTGTTTCATTAGAATATAAAAATTTATATTCAGCAATTTAAATGATTCATATTGGCTTCCCCTAAAGCAGGTCAATATCCCAAGGAAAGCTTGCTTTCCTTGGTTCTTTTCCCGCTTCTTTAAAAACTAGTTTTAACTTAGAATTTTTGGGTAAAAAATTTGTTCATCCAAAAGTACTTTCAAAGTAATTTTGGGAATATTTACATATGATAAGATTGCTGTTTTTCAGCATGTGTAACAGAAAATAGGAGGAGGAACTGTCCAGATATCATTTTTGGACCATTCGAAACCCCCCAAGGGGTCCCCGTCTTCCCAAAATTTCATTTTTTTGCAATTTGTAAACCTTTGGTATCATTCCATATAAGGACCAGGTGGATTAATTTCAGTTTGCTAATATTTTAATTTCTTCTAATAAAAATAAAAATCTTTTCGAATAGGCTCTTTTGAGACTATTCACCATCCCCTCTAGGGGGATCTGCGTCTGTTTCACTTTTTTGCATTTTTCCCTTTTTTCTGTTCTACTTTAGTATTGACATGCAGGATTGTATAATTTGATAATATTTTGTATTATTCCATATTTTCAATTCAAAATTAATCATGCTACTTACCCCATTACTTCCTTATTGACCCGCAAGGGGAAAGAGATGCGTTGTAGGACTAATTAGAAAACCGGTGTTGTGTATCTCTGATTCCATTTTCATTAATTATATTGATAATCATAATAAAATAAACCTCTCCTTGATTCCCCGATTGAGTTCCACTTGGACTGAAAGAGGTTCTTGGAGGGTTTTCTTTTTAATAAGAACACCTCTTTTAAAATTTACTAGAAATAAAAAAGACTCCAGTGTGTATGCTCTGTACTTGGTTGTGGTTCATCAGATCAGTTAAGATACATCAAAAGCACTTGAGTGAATATATTAATTAGTATTCACCTCCCAAATTGACAAACCATCAGGAGAAAATCCAACGCCTCGAACGAACTATAAATGGTGGCAAAATACCCAAAGGAGTGGGAACAACTGGAAAGTGACCTCGAGGCGTCGATCTCTGTCACACCATGATGGGTGCGTTATGAACAATAGTCTCCAAGACTCCGTTCCATCACACAAAACACCTTGCGGGTAGCCGTGAAAGTTCACTTTTGGACATACTCCAAGTACCCCTCGGGTATATCTGGAGTCCCATTTTCGCCTAATTTAATTCATTCACATTCCACATTAATTTAAAATCTACCAAGAGACATTTGCAAATCATTCATTCAAACACATGCAAGCACATTATTTTCTATGTTGACTCCATTTAAGGCACTGGTGATTTATTTGATCATTTATTTCAATTATATATTGAGTGTCATTACTATGCTTATCTGCTTTAAATCTTGCATTTGGTTATCTTTTGTTTCCACTAGTTAATTTCAAATATACTAAACAACTTAATCAATATAACACCATCACACTAAGTAATTAGCCTTAGTAATTTAGTAGGGCCTACACCCCTTGGCTTCATTAGGAGTTAGCCTGAACAGAGGATTCAAGAACAAGGTGACAGCCTTGACTCGAGACTTGCCCCCAAGGACACATCGAGTGGCTTGAATATTTCTACCACGTAACCCAGGTGTCTGAAAGGCGGAAACATGGCCCAATAACCTTTCCATTTGGAAGCTATAACATCATGAGAACAATCGATTAGGTAATGTTCCATGAGGGTGATAGACTCAATGAAATTTATAAATATGAATAAGAAGGGGTTAGGGTTCTCAATTTTTTTCCATCGGGATTAGGTGGGTGAAGGGAACTCATGGTGAATCAAAATCCATCAAACCAAGTAGTGGGAGCTAAGCTAATCTATGGTTTCCACATCGCTTTGTCTTTGATATCCATTACTATGGATATCAAGAACATATTTTGACACCACCAAGTAAGAACGTTTGATTGTGTTTTGGTAATATATATATGCTTTTTTTTCATAATATGTAGAAAGAGTAAAGATATCACTTTTCAAAGCATGTATTGATATAACCATTAAAATCCCAATTACTGAAATAACTGAAATTATTTTAATGCTTTGTGTCGTTATTTATTTGATTTCAGAGCATGTTGATCGCAGAGACGTTGATGACTATGAACTTATTTCTTCCCAAACTATTCACTTGCTATTGGTTAGAGATTTCTACATTTGGTTATTCCATACTTGTAGGAATATTGTGATCATTTGTGTTGATTTAAGCAAGTGCAATGCAATATCATAGACACCACATTATATTTGGTCTAAAGTGCTTATTTTTAAAGTTTATGAGTGTGTAAATATTTTTATTTTTAAACCAAAAGGTTCAATGGATGATTAAAATTGTGAATGAATAAGTTGTATTCTTTTAAATTGTAAATAATTTGTTTCTGAAAACAAAGGTTTATAATATCAATTTTCATTGTGGTGAAAGCTTTATTTTGTTGGAAATTTGACATCAGTAACTTTAGTGATTGTTGTAATCTCACAGATCACATAAGGTTACCAATAATACACACTAAAACATATATAAATATAACACAGAGACAAGAGATAAGAACAGATATGTGAATAAACAGATTATATTATATAAATGAGTCCATACAACACAGAAAACTGAACTGAGTTCTCGTCTGGCTCAACAGCCTAATATATATGATTACAGAACGGTTACAAAATAACTACCTGTCGGTTCGGTGAACCGACACGACCTTAGGTGGTTGACCTAATCTCTATCTTTTAGTCAGTTGACTGACTTAGTCGGCTGATCGACTAAGTTATACCATCGACTTAGTCAGCTGAACAACTAAGTCAACTCTCATTCAAGTCGACTTATCGACTTGCTCCTTCTACATCTCCCCCACAAACAAAACGTTTCTTCGTCCTGAAGAAATAGGGAGGTACAGAACTCTTGCTATCCTTTAATATTTATTACAGTGGGCTATGACGTCTGATGGTCTGTCATTTCTGTACACAGCCTTCTACAATGGCTGGGGCTGTGATGGAGAGGTGGTGTTGGAAATCTGTCCAACTCTACAAAACTTTCTAGATGTCGATGGTGAGTGTGGTCAGGCCTAACAGGATCGACATCTTTTCTATGATGGAGACTTCAGCTATCCTCTTCATTTTGGGACCCATAAACTGGTCCTTCTCCTCTGCAGTTTTGATAAGTCATTTCATCTGCGGATAGATGATGTTGACTTTCTCTAAGTTAGGGAGTGCTTGTTGCACCCACTGATGTGCTTCCCTTTCCAGTTTCTGTAGTTTGGCAGTTTCAAGCACTATCTGTTCTTCTATTGTCATTCTAAGTGCTTCCTCAGTTGTCTTTCTAATCTCCAGTTCCTGGATCCCTTGCTGAGTCCGTCGAGTTTGTTGATAAACTTTCCCATAGTGAGTAGGCTAGTCTCTTAATTCTTCTTCGGTTAGGACAGAATCCTCCATATGATCTTGCAATACTTTATATGCTTCAGAAAATGCAGTGTGCTGTGCCATGAGGAGTCGGGCAGTTTCCTCTTTTTGTTCTTCCTTGGTTTCCTGAATGTGCACTTGGAGGGTGGACACCATGCTCTCAAATAGCTGATACGCTCTTTCAAGCGGTCTATCTGTGTCAATATCTATGGGGCCCAGCATGACGGACTGGGATAAATTCCTACATTTGTCGAGAAACTTGACATGTTCTGCATTTTTGTCCTTGAGTTCTTTATTTTTTCGCTCACTCCTTATCTTTGATTCTTTCGCTAGGGTTTTAAGGAGTTGGCCCATCTCTGTGTCGGTCAAGGAGCTGGAATCCTTCAAGCTAATTTGAAGTCTGGGAGTCTTTCCATGATGCTCCTTTTTCTGTTTCTCTATCATCTTCTTATGCTTTTCTTTGTATGCCTCTTGTGTAGCTGCAATCATTGAGGCGGGGTCTTTGGTTTGTGGGATAGAAGTCGATGGTTTCTCTCGTTGGGGAGGTGGGATGACTACCACCTCTGGCTATGTGGATGCAGTTGGTTGTGGTGGGTCTTTCTCTGAGTCGGGGGGTGGTGGTGGTGGTGGAGATGGTGGTTTGTCAGGTTGAGGGGGTGAGTCAACGTCGGAGAACATTTGGTTGATTTGTCGAGTTATGGTCGTTATATGATTTTTTTTATTTAGTTTTTGTAACGTTTTAGTCAGGCTCCATTACCGAGCTTTCGAAATACCATGCCCTGTAAGGTCCTTAGTCGGACTGATCCATTAGGATGTATCTCTTCGACAACGTAAGGTCCCATCCATTCTGTGTGGAGTTTCTTAGGTTTTCCTCTGACTCGACTATTGTATATTAAAGAAAGGTCTCCGACCGACAGGTTTTTGTTCTTAATGTTTCGGTCGTGCCATGCTTTCTGTTGTTGCTTCTGGATTTCTTGGTGTTGTATAGCCATGAGTCAGTGTTCTTCCAGCTTGCTGAGTTGAAATAGTCGGTCCTTCCTTCCTTGTTCGACATCGACATGTAGTATTTCTACGATAATAGGTGTCTGTTGTCGGAAGTGTAGTGGAACTACTGCTTCTTATCCATAGACTAGTCAAAAAGGAGTTTGGTCGGTCGATCGTTTATAGGTTGTTCTATATGCCCATAAGACTGCAGGTATTTTCTCATCCCGGTCATCCTTGTCAGCATTATATATTTTGGTTAATCCTCTTGTTAATGTTTTATTGAATGCTTCAATTGCTCCATTCGACTGAGGATGATATGTTGTACTCCGACACTAGTCGATTTGGAACTGGTCGGTTAGGGTTTGGATAGTTTTGTTGATAAAGTGTGTGCCCTGGTTGCTAATTTGATCATTCGACTTGGGTTAGGGTTTGGCTTCATTGATCATTCGACTTCCTTCTTTGAACTGTGAGAATGTGGCAGGGAATTCGGCTGCAGTCATTCTGTCGGTATCTGTTTTGTCTATCGTTTCCACTTTCAGGGTGGTGCAAATAGGTTTTGTTGTTTCGACGTGGTTGGTCTTCCATCTAAAGCTTTTTCCTTCTGTATTTTCGTTTTCTAATTGTAATCTTGTTGACTGAGGCTTTAGTTGTGCTTGTACTTTGTTACATTCCCTTATCTTTTGGTGATCTGGTAAGGGTTTATTTTTGGTCGGCTGGATAAATTCTTTAATTTGTTTTGTTGCTTCGACCAAATTTTCATTTTGAGGTATAAAGTTGAAATCTTTAATAAAATTTTCCCTGAGTTCATGCCATAAGAATGTTTCACCTCTAGCTTCTTCCATCTTATACCATTTTTTGGGTAAGTCGGCTAGGGTTGATGGGAAAAAGTATGGCCATGCTCATTCATCCTTGTATCCAAGTCTTCTCCACTCCTTTTCATAGGTTTTGATATGATCTTCTGGGCTCTATTTTTGGGTGAATACAAGGATCTGAGCTTGTTGGGTTAACTTCTTTCCTCAAAACCCTTCGACAAAGTAAGTCGAAGCAGTTGTCCAGGTCTGTAGTCTTATCTGATGGGTATCCCACCATCTAGCAGCTTGTCTTGTAAAAGTTTCAACTAGGCTTTGAAGTCAGCCATGTTCACCAAAATGTTTGGAGACTTGTTCGACATGCATGACTGGTTATTCCCTTTCCTTATACCTTGGTAGTTGTGTGGTATTCAGGTTGGTCGGTTGTAAGGTAGGGTGTTCCCTAATTTTCTTTTCAAAGATTTTTGGGACAATGGACACTATCAAGCATTGTTGGGTGGGATTTTTCTGTACTTTTTGTATAGTCCTACACCCTCTTGCTTGTGTTTTGTATTTCTCGATCTCCCAATCGTACAATTCGGCATCAGAATTACAACCAACTAAGTCTTGGTTACCCAAGTAAAGTTCTCCATGGATATTTGGTTCTGTGTAGTCTGCATTGTTGTGGATTTGGTAGAGTTATCGGACATCAACTTCTTCATCAATAGGTTCATTCCAAGGTTCCCCTTGAGATGGATGAATAGGTATAATGAACTTTTGTCCATTTCCTTTTAACTTGATGCGTTCCTTGTCCAAGGATATGGATGCTTTCATCTTTCTGCCCCAAGGTCGACTGAATAGCACCGGGAAGGAACTGGATCCTTCCTTTGGGTCAATGATTTCGAAATCAACCTTGGTCGAAATTCCTTTTATAGTCGTGTTGACGTTTTTCCAGACTCCAATGGGTTCAATTAGGCCTTGGTCGGCTAGTTTCAGGTATATGCCTGACTCATAGAGTCAAGGTCTACCCATTTGTTCCCAAGTATCATGAGTCATGATGTTTACTTGTGAGCCGAAGTCAAGCACTACTTGTCAGACGTGATAACCTTCGATTTCCAGGTTGACAAGTGGGTCAGCATCACTTTTGTCTTTTTTATTTAACCTGCAGATGTTCTTTGTTTTTTTTTCAGGATTGGTACCTTTTATTTCATATAGCAAATCAATAAACTGGGATACTGAATTGTCTATTTGAACAAGCTGGATTAATTCATTTATTGTGTTGGGTTGATTTTTTTGACCATTTTCTTATCGTGCAATTTCTTTGAATACATTAGTTGCTTCGTTATATATATTTTTTTCCTTCAGTGGGTTAGGATAGAATTTTTCTCTTTTATTTTATTGAGTCATGGGTTATCAGCTCCTGTTTTTGTTCCTTGTCGAGTTACAATATGTAAATTTTTGGTGGTTATTACATCATTATTTTGTACGCAGGACAAGACATTAACATTTTTTTTCGTATTAATCTTTTCTAACATGGTAGGGAAATCCTCTAGTGAGTGATCCCCTACTCCACAATGAGTACAGAATTTGAGATCAGTTCTGTCCTTGTATGGATAGTCTGTGTACCAATGACCCTCTTTATAACATGTGAAGTAGTGGATGGGTCGACACGGTCGGTTTTCGCGATTCCCAAGGAATAGACCTCTTCCTCCATATCTTGGGCGTTGATTGTCGTATCGACGCTCATATCATCGACCCTCATATCTTTGACCGTTCGGATAGTTTTCTAGATTGTTTTGCTTGTTATACTGTGCCACTGCATTCGTTTGGTAGACCGCCTGATAGTTCTGTCAGTTCTTTAGGTTTAACTGATAGTCGGTCGTGTTATGACTTTTGGTCTCGCAGATGGCACACCAGGAGGCCTTTCCGTTCTTCATATTGAATGAGCAGTCTTTCGTTGAGTGATCTTCGTGCTCTTGGAAAATGTTGTAAAAAGGCTTGGTCTGTACGAATCGAACGTCTTGTCGGCTATATTCTTGTCAACAGTTATCTTTCGAATGGACGGTCGTCGAGAATGTGGTGCACTAGATCTCCTGATTCTTGAGGCTTAGTTTCTTCAGAGACTTCTATACATTCTTGAGCTGTTCTTCCAATTTGTGGTCCATGGGGTAAGTAGGTATGTCTTCGTCCATCTCCACCTGAAGAGCTTTCGTTAGTGCATCTTCGTAAGTTTTGAACGTCTCTAGACTGATGTGTCGACGTACTTTCTGAGATAGCCCTACAAGAAACCATTGGATTAGTAACTGTTCATCTATAACATAATCCAGCTCGCTTAATAGGTCTTTCCAACATTTATCGTAGTCGCGGACAATCTCCCCTGGCTTTTGTGATGTGGTTTTGAGTTTTTTTGCAGCCAGGTGCTTAGTATCTGGGGTTTTGAAAAATGACAAAAATTGCGCCTTAATCTCGGTTTTTGTCACTTTGGGTTGCCTTTCCGAAAAGGTCATATACCATGTCAATGCCCTTTTCCTTAAGGCACCTGCAAACTGTGCCATTTGTCTATCCTCGTCTGTAACTTAGTTGGCCTCCCAAGTCGACTCGTAGACGAACCAGTGTTGTCTAGGGTCCTCATCCCCTTCCTAAAGAGGAATGTGAGCGGATCCGTGACCCATGTATGAATCACTATCACTGTCCCCAGGAGGTGGCAGGGGTGGAGGTGGGGTGGTGATAAGGGTGGTGGGCTTATTGGTTTGTTCATATCTGTGGAACTCTGGTCGACAGAACTTCCATTTCTGTTGGTTGTCGATTCTTTGTCGACTTCTGCTGTTGATGGTCCACTGCAACTATTTGAACACAGTTATGAATGTTCGATTTCTTCTAAATTTTTATTTGGTGGGGGGGACACTCCTTCATGTGTCGGTAGGAGCAAGTGGATACTTTGGTTGGAGGGTGCCACTTGAAAGGTCACCTAATTCCCTTCCTTTGGTCGATGTATAATGAGGTGTTATCCAGTATACATGTCATCACCTAGTTGACTCCATATACTAAAGTCACCTACTCCTAATCGGAGGTCTTATTCGATAATAGTATGTATTCGATTACGCGGATTCAATGGAGAGAGGGTTGTTCCTTCATTAAGAGCTCTTAATTGGAGAGCTTCTGGCTACTCTATCCACAATTCTTCCTCCTTAGGGGACGCTTCTTACTCCACACCTTCTGCATGTCGGTCATGACCTGACTCTAGAGGACTCTCTTCCCAGTCGTTCTCCCTAGGGTTCTTTCCTCTGTGCAGCTCTAAGGCTCTTTCTTGTCTTGCTTCCCTTCTCTAGTGTCTCTCTTCCCTTTCTATTTTCTAAATGTCTCACATACCTTCATATGATACTATTATCTCGAGTTCCATTTTAGTCAACTTCTCATTACTAGTGACTGGTATCTTCTTCTAGTCGACTAGGATCCACTATACTCTATCTCAACATATGACCAACTACCCCCCCATAGCCTACCCGATGCTTTTTATAAAGCTCAAATAGTTCAGTCTATTTGCTTAGGAAGTATTCCCACTCCCTTTCTGCAATGAACTTTTCCCACTTCCTCTGCTTCTCCTCCCAATTAGAGTTTGATGGAAGTTCGTGAAGTGATGGACGAGGTTCGACAATATGCCATGCTCCTTTCTTGATCAAGAATTTGAACAACAAGGTCGGTAGGGAACATAGAAATTGTTCAATGAGATCTGTGTAAAATTTCTCCTTGACTATTGCCACCAAAGTTCTGTCTTCAACTACTTGTTCCTCACAGAAGTGATCGGTGATTTTCTCAAACCACTTCAACAAGTTTGTTCTACCTCCACCGATCAGTTTTTCCAGCAACTGTTGTTCTTTAATCTCGTCTGGATTTCTCATCCAAGACTTTCTTCAAAAGTTGGGGCACTGATTCGACAAAATTTTAATGCATTTCTATGAAAAATATTTCTTTTGCTTGTGCGACTGTTAATCTGTTCCTTCGCACGTAATTTTGCAAATAGTTTGAAACTTTACATTCCCACCAGTACTTAATCTCCTGCCCTAGTATCATCTGTTTGCATACATTCCAGTCGTGTACTACCGGCAATGGAACCAATGTTGTAATCTCACAGATCACATAAGGTTACCAATAATACACACTATAACATATATAAATATAACACGGAGACAAGAGATAAGAACAGATAGGTGAATAAACAGATTATATTATATAAATGAGTCCATACAACATAGAGAACTGAACTGAGTTCTCTTCTAGATCAATAGCCTAATATATATGATTACAGAAGGGTTACAAAATAACTACCTGTCGGTTCAGTGAACCGACACAACCTTAGGTGGTCGACCTAATCTCTAGCTTTTAGTCGGCCGACCGACTTAGTCCGCTAATCAACTAAGTCGGCCCATCGACTTAGTCGGCTGAACGACTAAGTCGGATCTCGTTCAAGTCGACTTATCGACTTGCTCCTTCTACAGTGATTTAGATATTTTGATAAATATAGATTTGGAGATTTTGAACATTTTGAATTATTAAAAATATTAGTTATATTAATATTTATCATGCTCATTCTTACACATATTCTTAATATCCACTCATAATATATTAAAAGATGATATATGAATTTTGATATATATTAATAATGAAGACTACTTTCCCTTGGTTTCTTGTATATTCCAAACCGTGGAGGAAAAACATTTTAGAAGTCTTGATGTTTGCTTGGTGTTGCATGCTCTTATGAATTTCATTTCCATTCCTTCATATATGTGGTTAACATAGTATGTCTATGTATACATATGCCAAATGTTTTCTTTTTGGTAAGTAAGAGAGATCATTGTATTAAACATGAAAAAAGGTGACAGAACATGGACCTTCTTTGCATCCAAGACTAACACCTGAGGCATCCAAAAAATGAGAATATTTACATGATTGTCTATTCCCAAAAGTTTCCCCACAGACTGTCCAAAAACATCCACAACAAAGAATGCCTTTCGGCTGTAAATACAGAGAAGATATCAGTCCCCCTTCTACTACCCCTAAAATACCAACAGTCAGCCGACCAACCGGCATGTCTACACAACTAAGAATGAAACTAGTATTTACTGGAAAAAAAAAAACTTAACATAAAACCCCATATAAGAAAATCCACAAGACCAATATGCATCACCATCCCATAAACATGAGAAAATGTGCTGCTGCTGTCACTAGAGCAGGACGTAGGGGAGGTCCCTCCTCTTGACCTTCTGGGTAGCCTCATATTTTGGACCTTTTCCCTGGAGAACTGTGGATATTGGAGGGATAAGGATGCTGAAATGCTTCAAGAAAAAGTCCAAATTGAAATTCAGATGCTTAAGGTTGGAGTCGACATCAGCTCACCCTTACTGAAGCTGCCCTAGCTTAAATTTTTATGTTTCCTTATCCCAGGTCACCCGGCCAATGAGGTTCTTCATGATCTAGAATAGAGCCACAATATTTTCATACTGGCTTGCTTGGCCCATAAAGTGTCTTGGGTCAAGTGTCTAGTCTTCTAGCTTGTGGCACTCCTCCTACATGGGTCTCATTTTCTAGAACCACCCATAGGTTTTTCTCATCTTGATTCACCCACTGTTGGATATCCCTAAGAAGGCCTAGTTCAAAAATCAAATGTTCCCACAAAGCCTTGTACTAGGATCAGGTTACCCATCATGTTTCATCTAGTTGGTTCACCATACGCTTACCCTTACCTTTGCAACTGGCCAAGCTCATCCTTCCTCGATCTGTCAGAGAATTTAACATACTGCAATTCAACCTGATTGATATCAGACCCAATATGGAAACAATAGTCATCACAATACCATCATGGGAAACATTCGAGAGGTACATCTCCTTAAATAGAAATTTCCCACCCCCTGAAATAATTCCCATTATGCAACTCATGATGATCCAGGTACCATTCACAGTACAATGATCATAAATCCATAGCAAGGCTCGCAACTTCCCACTCTGCGCATTCATTCTTTCGCACTGGTGAAAATATGGTTATAAGAAGCTAGTGAAATGTGGAGTTAAACCTCCTACGCTCTTCACATGGCCACCCACAATCTTCTGTCACATCCATGTTCCCTTACAAGAGGTCTAGTCCCACCTATTAAACTAATGGTTCTTGGGCATGATTTCCCTACATGTATTGGGGCACAAAATTTGAATGCCTAGCACGTATCATTGGATCCGCCATATCCCTCCAATCTATGGCCTTGATACCTTGGCGGTTCTCCATACTCTATCTTTCCAACTGATCTTCCACCTTGTTCCCTTGATGATGGACATGAGTGAGTTTCGTAGCCATTCCTTCATGAATAATTCTTTGGAGGGCCTCCACCCTTTCTTGAATATGCCATGATCGAACCACCTTGAGGCTTTGCGAGTTGTTCTGTAGTTTGATGGCCATTTTCATGAACATTTTAGAGTCACCTTCAATAATACTAGGAAATTATCCCTGTTCTTTGAGCATGGTTAGGTCCTAGAGGAGGCCTTCAATTTATGTTGCATTGTTTGTCTCCCAATCGATGTAACTAGATATGAAACCCATAGTCCTTCCTCTGCAATATCTGAAGATAAACCCAGAGGTCCGACGGGCCTGGGTTACCTTTTGAAGCCCCATCAAAATTTAGTTTAAAAACACCCTCCAGTGGAAGCACCCACTAGTTCACACTCGAAATTTGCTTAGACCATCTGGTTGTGTTGGGAATTGTTTGATTTGGGTGTGACAGCCCCTAGTTTTGGAGAATGATCTTCTTAGATGCGCGTGCGTCCCAGTACGAGTCATTCCAAGTATTTGTCCTTATGGTTTCCCTAGTTTTGGTCAAAACTGCTTCTCAGACTTTTGCGATGGGATTCTGCTTCCCTTGGAATGTTCTCAGATTTCTTTCCCTCCATACTTCCCATATCACGAAGTGGGGGAAACACACCCATATGTGGTTTAGTATGGATTTAGATAAAGGGTTGCAGGATCATTGACTAATGGTTTTGTCCAGGCACTGTCATATCCTATATGATTTTTGAAATATTTATGCCCCCCTGTCCAGATGGAGGATCTAAATGCACATGAGTCTAGGAGGTGTTTGGTCGTTTCATATTTTCCTTCACACAAGCAACATCGGTAAGTGCCCATCATCCCTTGTTTTCTGATATTTTCACTAGTTAAAAGTATGTTCTTTATTACCAGCCAGCTGAAATTTGCAATTTTGGGCCAGATTTTTTCCCTGCACATATTTCCCCATTTGTTTTCTGTGGGTGGGTCATTAGAATTAATAAAGGTGTTGTAGTATTCTTTGATTGAGAAAGAACCTGATGGGATATACTTGCATCGGATTTTATCCTCCCCTAGGTGAATTCTAATTCGTCGGTTGTCCACGCCATCTAAAAAACTATGAACCTCTTCACTTGGTTCCATGCATTCCTACCAATATTTTTCCTCCCAGGTCCTAAAGTCCTGGGGATCAGTCTATGGTTTCCAGAGGTCACTTACCAAGGTCAGTTCTCGGGTGAGGAATGCTTCTTGTATATGCTAGAATTCGGCCTCCTTCCCCAAGGGTGGAAGTTGTTGCCATTAGTATTCCCATATCAGGGTCATCCGACCATTTCTGACTTCCCAGAATATATGGACTTGAACTAGGTCTCTCCCCTGTGAGGCTGTGTGCCAGATGTGTGACCCTTGTTTGTCTTCAGAGAACCAAATCATGTCCTTTTCGTCCCATCCCTCCGCATATTTTGAGTGCCAAATTTTTGTTGATGTATTTGTAACTTTGGAATGTATTCACTTGTATATTTCATATATTGTATTTGATTAGTCCTCGATGCTCCTATCGGGAGAATATTTAATGTAATAAAGTCATGTAAAGTCATATAGGTTAACCCTCCTTGTTGATCGGGGGGCAAAGTCCCCACAATTGTGGAGCACTAGGGTTATTAGACTCTCCTAGTGAAGTTAGCCCTGGTAAGTAATTGTCAAGTCGAAAACTAGTATAAATAGAGAATGAACCTCTCTATTTGAAACACACACTTACACAGCTATAGTGCATAGGAGAGATAAGAGGAGCTCGCACAAGTGAGAGAGAGAACAACTGTTGGAGATCATCTTTCTATCTTTGGGTTTTACTACTGCCATTGGTGCTCATTCTATCTCTGAGGAAGTTGTGGAGTTTTCTCCTTTATGGTTTCCCTGAGGAAAATCTTTGTTCCTATTGTCTCTTGTGATTGATTGTTGTGCATGCTATTCTCTCAGATTAGATCCTCATATAATATTGTTTAAATGATAAAAATCTAACAATTTCCTCCCATGGCTCTTTATCTTGAGTGACCCATCTCCACCATAGTTTTACTCTGCTGACTATACTTTATTTTCTGGGTCTCTCACGCCCATACCCCCTTGTATTTTTGGAGTGCACATCATGTCCCAGCTGACCAAAGGGCATTTCCTCTTATTAATGTCCCCACTCCACAAAAACTCCCTTTGAATTATATGAATTTCCTTAAGTATCATATTTGGGGGTCCCAAGGAAGATAGGAGATAGGAGGGAATTTCCTAGAGGACCGACTTTACCAAAACCATCTTGCTTGCAAATTTGAGAGGTTTGAGAGTCCATTTTGTCAGCCATTTTTTCATATTATCCAAGAGATCTCTCCATGAGCCTTTTTTTGCTAGGACCATTACCAAGGGTGTACCCAGGTATTTGGATGGAAGGGAGCTCTCCTGGAAGCCCATGATCCTACATATATTTGTTTTGGTAACAATGGAAGTGTTGAAAAAGAAGACCTGATATTTATGGGAATTAATCTCCAGTCCTGATGCTGAGCCAAAATATGAAAGACATTTCTTGAACGTTGGGACTCTTGGACGGAAGGGTAGCCTATAAGCATTGTATCATGAAAAATTACTGATGAGTATGCTTCATCGCTTCAGGGTGTACTTTAAGTGCTCTTAATTCATCATTCTCCTTTACAAGCATCAGAGCCCTCCCCAAACCCTCCACCATTAGAAAAAACAAGAAGGGAGATAGGGGGTCTCCCTTCCTCATTCCCCTCGAAGGGCGAAAGATACCTGATGGGAACCTATTAATTAGGATGGAGTAGAAATTTGAAGTTACGAGGTGCATGATACATTCAATCCGGTCTCCTTGAAATCCAAAATATTCAAGCATACGCCTCATGAAGTGTCAATTTAGCTTATCATAGGCCTTGGCTATGTCCATATTGATCAACATTCCTAGTATTTTTTACGTTCTTACTGAGTGGAATAGTTCATGCACCAAGATTATTCCATCCATTATCTATCTGCCCTCAACAAAAGCTGATTTCTTTGAGGAGATCAGCACTTGTAACAAGGGTTTAAGACGATTTGCTATAAACTTGGTAGTGATTTTGTAAATCACATTGCACAAACTGATGGGTTTGAATTTTTCTAGGGAGTTCGCTCCTTCAGATTTTAGAATTAGAGTAATGAAGGTCGCATTGAAAGCTGGAAGAAATATCTTGGTTGACCTGGAGTCTTCCACAATTCTCCAAACCTCCATTTTTATGAGATCCCAATAGCAATGAAAAATGTTAACTGTGAATCCATCAGGGCCCAGGGTTGTCCCTTCCCATAGTTGAAACACCTCCTCCTCCACTTCATAGAGGGTTATGGGTTTCATCAAAAGATCATTTTTCTTAGCAGAGACTAGAGAAGGAATTAACTTGGTGATTTGTTCAATATCAGTACTTCTCTCTGGTCTTGGATCCGACATAATTTCCATGAAGAAATTATTTAAGGTTGTCTATATTTCTTCCCTAGATTCCACCCATTACCCTCCCATGGTATTTAAATAGTATATTTTGTTTTTCATCATATTCTGAACCACATAATGATTAAATAAGGTTGTGTTCTTTTCCCCCTCCTTTAGCCAGCGATTTCTAGATTTTTTCCTCCAGAAAATGTCTTCTTTCTTTTCCCGTTCCTCCAATATTGCATGGATCCTTTTTTCTTCTACTTGAAAGTCTTGAGTGTATCCATCTAATATCCCTTTTGATTGAATCTCCTGCACTCCCAACTCTAACGTTCTTTTATCAGCAAAAATATTGTCGATTTCCTCCCTGTTCCATTTTTTATTTGAGCCTTCAATTTCTGTTGAAACTTATACATACTCGGGCCTCCTTCTTCACTTATTTATTCCCACCAGGTTTTTATCTTTTCATCAAAACCCAGGTGGTCTAACCAGAACTGTTCCAGTTGGAAAGGCTTCCTGAATTGGGATCCCAACCCACTCCACATTAAATCTATGGGCTAATGGTCCGAGCCAGCTCTTAGGAGGGTAGCTGAATGGATTTCGCATCCCAAATATTTGAATCACTATGAGACCAATAACCTATCAATATTGGAAGCTATATGATTTCCCCCCTCGCTTTTATTGTTCCATGTAAACCATCCTTCACCTCGAATGATGTCAACCAGTGCGAGGTCCTCAATGTTATCCCTGAAGACCTCACATTCTTTCTCAAGTCTTCGACATCCATATTCTCCTCGAAGGAAATAATGAGATTAAATTCTCCTCCCACAATCCAATTCCCATTGGGCCTGCGATCATTGAGCCTTCGGAGGGTTGTGAGGAAATCTCCTTTTTCCCCTAGATTGTGGGCGGCATATACATTTGTGATCATGCCTTCTACTAGGAAACTCATCACTTTAGAGTATGCTGATAAAAGACATATGCTACCCTCGAATCCTCCCAGGGACATCCTAGCAGGATCCCACATGATCCATAGGCCTCCTACAAATCCTCTAGCATCAATTCCTATTCCCTCACTCCCCTTCCAAATTTTCTTGCTAACTTCCTCTATTGTATTTGTCGA
Source organism: Pseudotsuga menziesii (assembly GCA_001517045.1). Taxonomy (NCBI): domain Eukaryota; kingdom Viridiplantae; phylum Streptophyta; class Pinopsida; order Pinales; family Pinaceae; genus Pseudotsuga; species Pseudotsuga menziesii. Next base: position 105,415 of record LPNX010976151.1, on the reverse strand, counting down.
GCATTTGGTTTCCCAAAGGAAGACAATTGTCAGGTTTTGTCTCTTGATATTCTTACTTAGAGTTCTTACCTTCCGTGGGTTTTTGAGGCCTTGAATAGTCCATAATAAAATCTTCATCAGGGAACTAAAGGCCTAAGGCCTCCTTTATCTTTGGGTATTGTCCTGATTCTACAAGATTCCTCCCCGCTTCAACAACTCTCTGTTTATTCGATTTTTTCCCAAGCTTTTTGGCAGGTTCTTCGAATTTCTGTTTAGTCTCCTTGTGAGATCCTGAGATTATCCCCAATTGGTTTGAGGCTCAGGCCCTAAGGATGGCCTCCTTCAGTAGTAATACTTGTTCTTGTGGAATATATCCTTTCTATACATCTATGCAAGCCTTCTCAATCCCTTCCATATCTAGGTCTCCGATATCCATATCCTCTGCTTCATCTCATATCTCCTAATCTTCTTCAGTATTCTTTCCTTGATTCAAATCCTCTTCCATAGGACCCTTCTGTTCCATCGTCGTCTAGGGTGTTTCGTTCCTTCGCCCCTCTTCGGCCTTTTCCCCTTCATTAGCTCTCGTGATATCCTCTATGAGATCTTAGAGGATGTCAAATTTGTTTGAGACTGTTGGTTTCTTGTTCTTATGGATGTCTTGACTTTCCTACCTTATGCCTCCTCTTTTACGTGATGGTACCTTTATGAAACCTTGATCCTTCTGTACTTCCTCCTTTCTTTCCCCACCAACCTTATGGTTATTCGTGGGGCAGTCTCTAAAGAGATTCCCATATTCATGGAACCTTCGGCATCAAAAGGGGATCTGCTCATCGTATAGGGTTTTGAGCCATTCCTCATCATCCCATGACATTCATATTGCTTTTGGAAGTTATTTATATCTATCCATGTAGACGCATATCCTTTCATATGTTGTATACCTTTGAGCTCTGGTTTGTTCTGATATCTTCACAAATTTCCCCGGGGTATTCCCTAGATATTACAGAATCTATGGATCCCAGTACTCACCTAGAATGGAATACAATCTAATCCAGACAGGAGAAACCTTCATGTCATCCTTGTCTAGACACAACTTGTCCTTCCAGGGTCGCAAGAAAAGTCTAGCAGTGTAGAAAAAATACAGGCCTCCATCTAGTATCCTATTCCAATCTTCTAGATTTAGGAGGGAAATGGTGAAAAACACTTTTGATCCTAGATGGAGATCATAGTTCCCCTTTGGTTTCCATTTTGTGTTGATCCACCATACCAGGTATTTTTCTGATGGATGAAGACCCACAAACTTCCCTATCATCACGTGATCTTGAGTGAACTGGATATTTTCCCCAATCTTTGACGATTTAACCAGCATGGTAGGAATCAGGGCTGCTTTTGGCATGCACTTCCCTGGTTTCCTAACCATTGGTTTCTCCCCCTTATTCAGATATATATTTATTATGATATCTCTCATGTTTAGGCCAATTGGTTCAGGGGCTTGAGAGGCTCCCATGCCTCCCCCACTGCCCTCTTCCATTCTTGTGTTAGGCCTCCCTGCTTCCGAAAACCCCACTCAAGCCTTCCTCCTCTGAGTTCTTCATCTTTCAAATCCCTTCCTCTGGGTTGCATATATATGTTACTGTGAATATGTCGACCAAGGCCTCAACATATATCAATTGTGCCAAATACTAAAATTGTTATTATGTAGTGATGCAAGAAATCATATGCATATGCCACATGTTGTTGAAGGTTAGAGATTAATAGTTTTGTTAGAAATTAATAGTTTTGGATATTTGTTTTATGGTTTTCTTAACAATAATGTTCTTTTTTATATAAAATATATATTATTTGTCTATTTAGTTTTATAAATAACAAACTTGTAAATAAAAAAAAATTATAAAGGCTACATTATTTGTAAATTTAAAAAAAATGATAAAGGATGCATTATTTGATGTAGAGGGAATCCGAGAAACATGTATCTCAAATCTATTTGATGTAGAAGAAATCCCACAAAGATGTATCTCAAATCAAGTTTTATAGTATAATTGAAGTTCCACGTGCAATTGTTTATTTGAAGATTTAACAACAAGAGAAGAAATGTAGAAAAGTGAAGGCATGCCAAGAAAAAAGTAAATGTATTAATAGTTAAATTGTTTTATATTATGGTTAGGCAAGTGTGGATAAAAAATGAATAATATTTTACACATACATTTAATATACATTTTAATTTACATACTAACAACAAGAAGGCACAATAGAGTGCCAAGCAAACATTTCTCAACTTTCATAATTTGGTAGATGGTGATTTCTTATGGGATGAGAAAGATTAGTGGTTTCCTCATAGTCCACATTGGATCTTTCCTTGTTGCAACTATTTTTCTTCTTCTTTATTCATTTTTTATTATAGTTCTTTATTCACTATTTTATTGTAGTTTGTGTAACGAATAAGCTTATTTATCAAATAAAAATAATAATTAGATTAGATTTTAGATAATTACTTTTCTAAAGTTAGTGTTGATTTCATCTAATTTTATTATAAAAAATATTTAACTAAAAATTGAATTTGATTAAAAGAGAAATATAAATTTAAATAATTTTATTTCACGTAACATTATACAAATATATCAAAAGGTAAACAAAAAGTTTTATTAAATATTAAATATTTCAAAGGAACATGTAAACAAAAAGTCTTATTAAATATTGAAGATTTCAAAGAAAAGATATATAATTTCGACTCTAACTACATAGAACTTCAAGTTTTTTTTTTGTGACTAGGGGAATCGACAACTGAGGCCGGGCTGGTACTCACGTGACACGAGGTCCAGGGATCCATTCCCGCTACCACTATAACCCTAGGTGCCCCACACCCACCGCAAGACATGGGACATAGGTAAACCCGGGTGGGATTTATCTCGTGACCTCCAATTTACAACAAGTGACTTCATAACAATGGAACCGCCAATGAGCCACACCTGTGCGGGCTAGATAGAACTTTAAGTTGCTTTTGCAAAAAAAATTAATTGTTTAGATTTGATATAATATTTTGTTTTTATATTTATTACAAGCTTAAAATAAATTTGTTTTAATTTCTATATTTAGATAAGTTATTAAGATTATTAGCATTATAAATATTTTTGAATGGCATTGTAATTTAAGTATGTAGAATATTATTATTATATGAAAAAAACATATTAAAAATGGAATTCAATATTAATAATTTTATGCCTAAAGCTTTATATATTCTAAAATTATGGGGTGTAAGGTAATGTGTAGCTCATGTGACACGAGAACTGGCACTTGGGAGTTGAGTTAATGTTCTTAAGTCTTACTCGAACTCTATTTGGGGAGTTGTTATATTAACTAATAACTTCAAAAGCTTTATTTTAACTTTTAAATGGACTATTAAATACAACTACTTTAACTTTTAAATCAACTACTAGATATAACTATTATATTAAATCCAATTATGATATAACCATGGGATTAACAAGCACAAATTAAGTTGTTGTTATATTACATTAGTTATTAGATACAAGTAATTGACACATTCTTTAGGAAGGAAACATTATCACTATGTCAAATATATAACTCTCAGCTTATTCCAAACATATTAATGTTATTAATATGGTTGTTACAACTTTAGAATTTTGGGGTGGACTACCATCTATGCTTTTTCATCTACGGACGATAATGAGACAAGTGCATTGTCCACATTGATTCTATGGGCGTCATCCAAAATTAAACGAGAATGAGAAAAGTGAACTGTCCATATTGATTCTATGGGTGTCGTCCAAAATTAATAATTAATAATTTCAAAAAATATATATAGTTTAATTAGCATGTGATAGCTACAGTGAGTGATAGTTGTAAAAATTAAAATTAATCTTGAACTATTCCATTGTTAGATACAATTACCATCTTAAATCCATCGATTATTAGATACAACTATTATCTTAACTCCAATGATTCTAGAACTATTAGCTTAACTTCAACTCTAATCACAATTATATTGGATAACTATTAGCTTAACTATTAGATAAAACTGTTAGCTTAACTCCAATGATTGTACAACTATTAGCCTAACTTCAACTCTATTCACTTAAGGCTTAGTCCAAATGCATTTGGAATCTAGGAGTGTAGATAATGTGCACTCTTGTAAGAGTCGAACTCCTTAAAACTCCTAATAAATTCTTGCATCTCATAGTTGGGCATCTAGCTAATATACAATATGTATTACATGCTTAGGTTTTCCATATAGATTTAATTATATATTAAAATTTTGGGGTGGACTACCATCTATGCTTTTTCATTTATGGATGAGAAAAGTGTACTATCGAGATTGATTTTATTGGCGTCGTCTGAAATTCGTAATTAATAATTAAAAAAACAAAAATAGCTTAGTTAACATCTCATAAGTACAATTCGTAATATTTGAAAAAAATAAACTTCAACTTCAACTATTCCATTATTATATACACTATTGGATTATTAGGTACAAATCTAAGCTCTAACTCCATTGATTATACAACTACTAGCTTAGCTTCAACTCTAATCATGACTTTTACTTGAAGTGAAATTGTTGTTATATTAAATTTTAAATTAACCATTAGATACAAATGTTATCTTAACTCCAATGATTCTAAAAATATTAGCTTAAATTCAACTCTAATCATGATTATATTGGATAACTATTAGCTTATCTATTAGATACAACTATTAGCTTAACTCCAATGATTTTACAAGTATTAGCTTAACTTTAACTATAATTACTTAATGCTTAGTAGAAATGCATTTCCAATCTAGGAGTCTAGCTAATGTGCAGCAGTGTGTAACAATTGAACTCGTAATAAAATATTTAGAACTACTAATAAACTCCTCCAAACTCCTAATGAACTCATCCATCTCCGAATTGGGCATGTACCTAATATACAGTTTACATGACATTTTTAGGTTTTCAATATAGATATTAATTAAAGCTTTTCAAGGTTTTTCAAAGAAGGTTTGGAGACAGATTGATATTCATCTTTATAACTCACTCAAGCTGAATGAAATACTTGGGGTTGCGGTAAAAAAGATGAACGAAAAACTGGTGTGCCGTAGAGAAGGAGTTTTTCCAGGTAGAAGGAGAATGAAATAACTATTCCATCCATATGCCACCTTGGTCTCTATGTATTTTGATTTGATATAGCCCAAAAATGTGATACATGTTTTTATGGGATTCAATTTCAAAATTTCCGGTGTGGTGTAGAGTGAGAAGGATATGTTTCTATATTAGAGTCCATATTCCTCCTTATGCAACCTTGAAAAATCAAATTTGTTTACTTATGTAGCAAATTTTTTTTATCTTAGAATTATCACATATGGAAAGTTCAGGTTTTCCTTGTTATTTAAGCATTTGAATTAGTTTTTTGACAATATGGTTCATATTCATGTGTTTGAATTAATTTTTGAGATGTGGTTTAATCAAGAATTGGACAAGACTCTAAGGACATGTTACATTTTGGGTTTCATTTACATCCCACAACAAACTTGAATAATTTTCAAATTCCAATTTGATTCTTCTCTTCAAAATCATAGATATAATAAATCTATAAAAATTGGTCTCTCAATCACTTAATCTATTCTCTCAAATAGAACAATAGTGGGAAAAATGTTATTTTCTCCTCTATTCATTCATGGTTTTCGGGTTATAGATGTGATTTCTCTCTTTAATAGATGAAGAGCTAGGAAAATTTATTAACTGATTGATGGTTGGAATGAATGTTTTTGTTGGTTGGAGATAGAATGTTTCTGCTCTTTTTCTTCTTGGTATGGATAGTATCTATATATATATGTTTCGGAGAGTTTCATATTGTGCTTAAGAAAATGTCTCTTTAGGAGAGAATTTCATATCATATTGTGTTTAAAGAAAAAGAAATTATATATATATATATATATATATATATATATATCGAAGAGAATTTCATATTTTTTTTTGTATAAGAAAGATAAATTGTGTTATTACATTATTAATTTAAGAAAGCTCTTAAACTTTTCATAGATCCAAAAGTAATGTTCTCCTAAAAAGATTATTCAAATTGAGTATTATACTTCTTTCAATTCAAATATTAAATTTGTATTTACATTATCATGATTCAAAATATTATATTAACATTATCATGTTGAAGCATATCATTATCATGTACAACATGAGTGGGCTTAATGGTTAAGAGTATTTGTTTCCTCCTAAGAGGTCACAGGTTCAAATGGGGTAGTGTATGTCAACCGTTGCTAACTTTAGCAGTTACATCACTTGGTGATGACCTTAAAAATAAATTATTATTATTATTATTTATTATTAGATATAACTATGAGCTTAACTCTATTCATGATACATCTATTAGTTTAACTTCAACTCTAATCACTGTTTATATTGGATAAGTATTAGCTTAACTACTATTAGATAGAACTATTAGCTTAACTTCAACTCTAATTGCAGTTATATTGGATAACTATTAGATTAACTATTAGATAATTATTAGGTTAACTCCAATCGAGATACAACTATTAAATTATATTTAGATGAATGTGGTAATTAAATCGTGGTAATAAAAAACTATTGGATGAACGTGTAGTTGTACGCCAATGACTCCATATCTTAGCCTAAGAAGTCCATTGTAATAAAACCATGCACTCCCCAATAAACTTTCCATTTTCCATTTGGAAGCATAACATCATGAGAACAATGAGTTAGGTGTTGTGCTTCGAGTGTGATAGGCTCATTGCAATCTATAAATATGAATAAGGAGTGAGGGTTCTTAATAGTATTTGTTTCAATCAAGATTAGATTATCAATGTGTAATTCTTTAGGAATAAAAACATTATCAATGTGTCAAATATATTTGTGTCCGGTATTCTAAACATTAATATTATATTAATCTTATTAATATAGTTGTTGCTAGTTATTAATTTTGAACAACGTCCATAGAATCAATACATGAAAAAACACACATGGTAATCCACCTCAAAATTCTAAAATATATACCAAATATATACCTCTATCAACATAATTAAAACTATTAAAATGATTTTATAAATAATAGTTAAATAGATTTAAATATAATTGACAGAATATTCTACCAAGCACTTAGATGTTGAGTTGAGTTTTCTTTGATATATAAATTTAAATTTAATTATTATATGTATATCTATGTAATTGAAACTATTTTAACAAATTTGTTAAAATTGAGAACAAATAATTTTGCATATAATTTTGGAAAATTTGAACATGTTTGTTAAAAGTAATTCAGATCCCCAAATCTCGTCACAATTTGTACCTATATATTACCCATATTTTTATACAATTCCAAAAACCCATCAAATAAAATATAGATCTTCTCTGATTGTCTTTCTTCCCAAAAAAATTTATATCGAAGGAAACTCTTTAATAAACTCCACACATTTAACCACCCAATGAGGACATATAGCATGGACAACAGTCAATAATACAGTACTCTATTTCAAGATGGATATTTGAATTAGTAATGAGGCATGCATTAAAGCTAGTTTGGTTCTTTGACGCCTCTGTCAAATCTGTAACTACGCACAAGCTGCGTCAGCTTTCGTTCATGAAGTCTACCAACTAATTTTTTCAACAAAATTCAGTAAACCTCTCTCATTGACATATGCAAGATTTTGAACGCACATCGCCCTCGATATTGTCAACATTTTCTTCCAATGAATCTGAAAGTGATTGTTCTTGATATTCATTTATATTTATTCCAAGATCCACAAAAAGGCCCTTCAGGTTTTCCCACAAGCAGGTACGATGAATTTCCTCTCCAAGAAGCTGTTTAACATCAAACAGACTTCTCCTGACTTCACGGGACAAAACCAGGTTCTTGAAACAGCGAAGTCCGACATCTCGCAGTGTAGGTAAGGAGTGCCTTGGGATGAAGTAGGGATCCAAATATCCAAAGAGATTTGACACCAATTGTACCAGTACCATCTCTTTGTGAATTTCTAACAGGCATCTTGTCTTTAGAATAAGCTGATAAATAATAGCCCATCCTTCTTCCAGGTCTATATTATCCACAACAGGCTTCTCCATTTCTGGGTAAGTAGTTATGGGCCACAAACCCTTGTTGAAATTATGAGTTTTCAATATATTAATTATAATTTTTTATTATAAAAATTATACAACTCCAACATCTTATATCTATAATTTTAACACAACACTTCCCATTTAGATTTTGTTTAAAAAAAAATAGCTTATACCTATGCTTTATTGGCTAGCCATCTAAAAACGACGATGTTGAAGGCGACACAGCATCAGCAATGATAGCTGAAAGGTTCATATTATTTACAATGATGGAGGCGTATGGTCTCAAATTAAGTGGTGGAATATCGATGATGAAAGTGTTATTTAGTCCTTTGGGTGATGAAAGTGTTATTTAGTACTCTGCTATTTTTGCTCCATTGTTTTCATGAGAGAATCTTTTCTCTCTTAAAATTGGTTGGAGAACTTCCTATTCTTAGGTTTCAAAAATTTAGTGTATCTTAATTTGGGTTTTGTGTTGGCGTCCTATCTACTTAGGGTATTGCTTTGTTTTTTTTAAGAGTATGGTTTTGCAAATTGATCCTTAGTTTTTTAGATTTTTGGAAATGTTTTGGGTATTGATTTTCAAATTGATTGGTCTCACTGTTTAGGTGGTATATATGTGGGCACGCGGAGAGGTAAGAATTTAGGGTTTTGGGTGGTAGTTGTGTGTGGTGTAAGCATTCATGGTTTTTTGAATTTAGAATACGATGGTTTTCTTTTCAATAATTCCATCTTCATCATTATGAAGGAAGCTTTACTTTGGCGATATATTCTTTCCTTCTAATTACCTATCCAAATTTTTCCTTTTTGTTCAGCATGTTGTCTCATATTAAGAGGCTTTCACAAGTGAATTTGACCACAAATTCTGACGGCCTAAATGTCAGATTTTTGACATATTGATGTCGGCAATTCAACAATTGGCTTTCTTTTAAAACGTTGTTGGAATTTCACATCAATTCCGACAAAGAAAATTTCTTGTCCGATTTTCGACACACAGTTGTCGGAAATCAGATGTCAAATGGTGCTCCATACCCGTCGGACTATAGACCACTACTCCTTCATAGGCATCGAATATGCGACGACACACTCCACTGTGGAATCTGATGAACCTCTTAATACAGATTGGATAACCGACGGACTGGAGATGTCAGAAGTTTAGCAGGGTCATCGGATTTGATGGATATCCGACAAACTCCTTCACCAAATAAACCTCATAAATCCGATTATGCTTCATTATTTCCAGTCGGATAACCTATGACTAATGCGTTGGTAGTGTAGCATAGTCGTCAGATTGGATGGATATCCGATGACAAGTGCCACTTCGACGCTATCGAAAAACCGACGACCCCCTTGAAATTTATAAAAAATAAAATAAATGGTAATCTTTTCAAATCTAAAATTAAAAGGATTTGAATGTACTAGAATCCAAGCTCGAAATTCGCATGTTTTTAAATTCAAATTATCATATGTTTGGGATTTGATTTGGTCAAATCTAGAAACAATTAAAATTATTACAAGCTAATGAAAAAAGATAAAATAAATGTGTTTATATAAAATATTAAAAAAATACTTGCAACAAAATAAGGTAACCCTACACCCATAATTAAAAGAGTAAAAAACACATACAAGGATTCGTTTACATGTCCACAAGCATAAAGTTACCATCAAAATCAAAATAAATGCAAAGGTTGCAAAAGGCATGCATGTGGAGAAAGTGTTTTAAGTAGCTGTCAAAGCAAAAGATCCTTCTTCTTGCACGATCTTCTAAAACACAATAAAATACACCCTTTTATTGATTTGATGTTCGCTATGCCAAAATTAAAAGTTATATTACCATTGGCATCATGCTTCTCCTATCTTATTGTTTAGAAAAGGAAATGCCTCTTGTATATGAATGTACTATAGCTTAAATCACTAATTAAATGGATACCTGAACCATCAATCTAGTCTTGATTACATCAAGAGGAGTAGTTATTGCACCAGTAAGAGCACCTGCATGAAAAGCATGAAAGAGTATTTGATGATATGTCCAACATCATGTCTCATTAAGGATATGAATATTATCAAGTTGTGAAAAGACAGGTCTATCTATTTCTATGTTGAAATTTCGTATTAATAAAAGAATACAGATACAACCAAAGTTCAGAGTTAAAATCAAAATTTACAAGAACCCTTGTTTAGATGACTTTGGCTTGCTTTCTTGTATTGAAAATGAATCAATTCTGAATATTTGTAGGGAATATATTGAAACCAAAAGGACTCTAAAGTAATCTAAACACTTGGACAAGCTATATCCAGATATTGAAACCATTCAATACCATTCAAGAAATCAAATGTAAGATTCCTTACACCCTCTATAGAAAACAATGTTTTCCGTAGTGCTTCTCAAAGTTTGATGCATTATTAAATATTCCAATGCAATCCGTAGAAAAATCAAAAATTTGTCTTCTCCCCTTTATGCACAAGGATAGAATACTTAAAAAGTGCCCGTTGAATAGTTATTGGTCATAATGTTTGGGAGGAGAAAATTATTGATTATGACCTGAGATACATAGTAGGCTATAAGGTATCCCAAAGAGTATGTTGCTAACACATGCAAAACGTGGATGACACGGCAAACTTATTTCATTGATCTTAAAAGTATAACATTTTTTTGTTCTAGCAGTATTCAGGTGAATATATGTTAGTCCATATATAGATATAACCTTAATTATTCTAAAGAAAGGATCATTAAAACCAAGAGTTAAAAGTTATGCAAGAAGAAAAAGTTATTTTATTTTGATTTAGCATTTTTAAAATCCAATAAACCTTCAAAAGACAATATCTTTCTCTATCATGTTCTTGACAAACTCTTACTTCCCCAATAGGAATTTGCATTGCAATACATCTCAATGAAGAACCCATTAATCATTCAACTATCCTGGGTGCCCAATCAACAATAGGTATCTACAATCTTACATACCTGACACTAATTGTGTTGAAAAATCATGCAATGGAGAGATGTTCATATTGTTCTAATACCACTTCCATATATCTTCCATGGGGCAGTACTCCTATTAGACTGCAACTTTAGCATATTTTGTGTAGGATCCACAGTCACAATGGACAATTCACTCACTACCAACTTCTGTTAGAGCTAACAGAAAACAAAATAAAATGACCAAACCTCTTTTCTAATGATTCCTCCAACCATAGCTTGAAAGAGTGCATTCTTCACCTCTACGAGGAGACCTTTTACCATTTGCATATTTTGAACTTTTGGTTACATCTAGAACTCTAGGATGTTTAGATCTATATAGGATTATATAGAATATTTTTCTTTCTTTCATCTCATAGCCACCCTTTAAGATTTCATCGAATGAAATTTTGTTCTCTTATTCCCCTTCACCAGAACTTAGAAAAGCTCAGTTAAGGACCAAGGTTATTTAATACAATTATAGAAATAAGATTACAATTACTCCCATCATCCAAACAATTCCACAAATTAGTTATAATTGGGTAATGGAACTATCCAAACAAATTCATAAAAAACTAGCAGAAGGAAAATATAATTGCATGCGATGAGAAAATAAATAACAGTAAATAAATAAGTAATAAGTAATAACGTATTTAGGTGTATGCCAAAAATTAATACCAGAAAAAGCACTAATGAGGGCATTTTTCGCATCATAAAGATCTCTCCTTGCCTACATTCCAAAAGGACTTCAATAACGATGGTATGAGTCACTACTTAATTGAGATGTTCAATATATCTACATATTACATGCAACGAATTGTATTTTGGAAATGGAAAAAACCACCTTAATATGGAAGTGATTTTTATATAGATACTGCATCGTTATCATGACGGTTCAGATATTTTAAACTTAGACAACAATTGAACCCAATTCTGTAGATAGCTAAATTTAGGTCAGCACTAGTAACATTTTACATTGTCCTAATTACAGATCAACAATTGTAACATATACTAATACTAAACATGGATTAGATTTAGACAAAATAATGGTCAAAAATTATATTGAAATAACTTTTGCATGGACCACAAATTATGGAAAACATATGGCATAGCAATGAGGTGTAGAACAAACGCAATAAGTGGGGTCAAATCATGTGAGGATAAAAGGTATATGTTACATACAACCAATGTGTTTTTTTCTTATTTTCACTATTTTATTCATTTTTCCACAAGGGAATTTAGGTCAACGTCCTTAAAGGGTTTTTAGACTCATATATATATTCACAGTTGGAAGGTGGTTAAGGGTTAGGCAGTTTGAATGGAAGTGACAGCGAATCAACTCCTCACCTCCATCCACCAATTCTAGGTCAAGACCAGCATTTCTAGTGATGATATCTTTAGCAACCTGTCACCTATCATCTGATTTAATGTATACAATATATTTGTAATATGTGATTGAATCAGTCATGCTTATACTAGTTTTATGACTGTTGATTGTCAAAGATTAAATTGTTGATAAATTATTGGTAGTCACTAGTTCAAGTTTTGATTCTTTCTTCACTCAATATGTAATTATTTCATTTGGTTTCTTGTTATAGACACTTCCAAAACCTATTCTCAACCATTTAAATTTAGTGCTTTGGAATCATCCTTACTCTTTATATTTTCTAGGACAGTCAAAGATGGATTTTTGTAATATGTTTCCTTTCTTCATAATATGTGTGGACTATCATATAAGGTTCTAGTATACACCTTCTACTGATACACCCCTTGTGTTTGAAAAACACCAGTCCAAATGAAGAGCCTCGCCACGGTAATTTTTAGAGGCAGCATTTCTCCAATTGGCTATTTTTTGTGTTTTTTTCAAAAACTAAATTCGCTATTTGGTCATTTTTAGTGTCTAATATCGCCTATATTTACATAAAATATTTTTTTACCATAATATTCGCTAAAATTTACACATTTCAGTGTTAATTTTATGTTTCATATTTAATATTTGCCTACCTATCTATAAAAAAAATTTCAATCCAAAACAATCGCCTAGAATACTATACTTAAGTATAATATTAGAATCCTTAAAAAATACCCTGAGGATCGCCAACCATGACAAGGGTTGGCCTACCTATAATTATCATTCAAATTTCATTTGTGTAGATTCATGTGATAAAAAATTGGTTTCATTGATGGGGACTTCATTAACCCTCTAAAATCAAAATGACATCGATGATATTTTCTTTATCAATTTATATTTTTTCATCTCACTTTGTGACCTGATTGATTGTAGGAATTAATCACTTTGGAGAATACTAGAATATCATTGAGATTTCATGTTAGGACCCATCAAATAAATATTTGCATGTTTATGAAAATAACAAAACGAAGCTAAAAAAATACCGTTTGAGTAGTTTGTCTCAATGAATAAAAACAACAATGATAATGAACATTTTACGATTGATGAACATTTTTAATTTAACAATGTAAATTACAATAATATTCAAGTAAAATAATTGGTAATAAGAGATCACATAAGGAAACATGGAGAACCACAACACTATGTATATAAGGCCATCGATCACATCAAAACACCAATTTTACCTCTAAAATATGAAAAAAATTCCCAAGTCTATCTGTAACAAGTTCCAATGGATGACTCAAATAGAAATAGTAAAATTTAAACACTACAATTATGGAAATAATTGTTTTTAATGTATAATTCCTTACCATTCATTGAACTCCTCTCTGTTTCAAGAATAATTTAATATTCTCTACTAAATAGAACCAACCATGTGAAGGTGGAATCTCTTATGGCCCTTTCCCCCCCTCACATCACTCTCAATTCCCCAAACCCAATGCATCTACTTGAAAATAAAAATTTAGTGCAAATTCATTCATTCAATAGCTGAAAAAACTTCCATTAAACCATTCATTAAACCATTAATTCATTCAATAGCTGGAAAAAAAAACATGCATTAAACCATTCATCAAATCGTTCATTAAACCATTCATTCAGTCAATAGTCGATAAAACCATTCAGTAAACCATTCATTAAAGCATTCGTTAAACCATTTATTCATTAAATAGCGTAAAAACCATGCACATCATTGTATTATAAAAATTTATTACTCAAAATTTCTTGAGTCACTTCTTTTTTACTTTTCTTCTCTTTACAAAATGAGCAAGAAGCACATCTTCCAGAATTTGTTGTTCGGTCTCCCTGGTAGATTGATCACCATGAAGATCTTGCGGAAAGGGGCTTGGAATTGCTGCAATAATATGAAAATGTTGCATTAATTTAATTTTGTTTTTATAATTACAAGTATTTCATTTAAAATTACAAAGGTGTTTTTTAAACTAGCGTGAGCACATAATGTTCTTCATTATCCTATCCAGTGTCGATTTGTATAGTGTGACCATCTACATGCTCTGTAGGTTAAATGTGGACAAGTACAATTAATCACCACCATCTGCATTTATCTATACAAAAAAATAGCATATTAATAAATTCATTACCAGGAATTGAAGCATGATCTTTGACTGGTTGGTGTATGTTAACACTCAGAATGTACCCAGGTTGCAAAGGTAAATCCCAAAGGTAACAGCAAAAAACCACTTTAGAAAGAAACTGGCTTTTCTTTCCAGAGAGGGATCTCTCAAATATAGATTTAAAAAGGCCAGATATAAATCAACACTCGAAAATTATGCAAATGGTTGAAACAATACACATAACCATTGGGCAATGGAGTCACATATACATAAAGATATCACAAAGACATATGCGTGAGATTTTATCAAAGGCAAGATAACCATTCAATCACAGTCGTTCATTTAATTCATGTGGAACAGAAGAAATAATGAATAGTCCATCAATACAGAGCATCAAGAGATGAGTTCTATATCAACTTTAGCAGAAACATTTATAAAATATCTGAAACGATGATCAGAGCATAACCAGTATGAATTCTAACCATTGAACACTAAGTTTCAAATATGAAGAAAACAAAATGGAGTGTAACACTGGAAAAGACAATCACAAAGGAGGAGAAACACAGACTGTAATGTAAATAGCGCAGGAATCTCTGATAACCCACACGCATTCAACTTTGTCATTCAAAAATTTATGTCTTCAAAAGAACATTCAACAACAAGATGGGTTCCAACCCCCACCACATTAAGTAAATGCAATTATATACATAAAATGATTTCTTCTTCCAAGAATATTTATAACTAAATAACCTGCTTAATCAAAATCTTGTAACTATATTCCTAACTACTAGGAATAAACTACTTGCTTCGATCCTAACATATCATTTAATTAAAATCAACTCGGTAACAAGGCCCGTCCAAGCAGCTCCTCAGCGCGCAACACCTGTTTTCATGAATGAAGGATATACTTTGTTTTTCCAAATCTTTCTATGGCTCTCGATTGCTCCGCGCTTGGAACATCATACTCAATCATTTCCTAAATAGACACCTCCAGCTCCATGTAAGCTTCATAAGACACAGTAGGCATCCCTCCCCTGATGATCAGAAATTTCTGTAATATTTCAAAATCCTCTGTCAGCTTATCTACGATGACCTTTCCTGTCAGCCCCTTTACCAAATCATCAAATTTAGAGTGATCCATACGGCTTTGCACCAACAGGCTACGATAATGCTCTTGAGAAAACAATCGTCCCTCCTCGTCCCAAAATGAAGGAAGGCCATCTTCAAATAATTCTTTAAAAACCTGTCTAAAATCATTAATACATGAGCTCATTTCATCAGCCTTGTCCTATACTATATTCATTAGATGGTGTTTATGAATAAACCTTTTTTACCACAGTACCATTGTCACTCTGTCTTTGACTCCTATATCTTGTAATTTTTGATATGTTAATGAATTTAAGAAATTTAATGCATTCTGAGATGTGCCAAGGGGTTTCCTCTCCATGGTTTCTTTTACTAACTTCAGTCTTTGACTAGCTAAATTGACCAATATACTTTGGTCATCCATGAAGTTCAAATAATGCCTGAATTTAGTAATTTCCACGGATAACGTATCCCAGATTATGTGTTTATCTCCCTGGATAGGGCCCTTTCCTGTGTTCCTTTATTTCAATTCACTAAATTTATTTTGTAATTGACTTTTATCTTGTAATATCTTATTCTTACTTTCAGTCAATTTAGCTAGCTCAGATTTGATTTTTTCATTTTCCTCTTTTAACTCTCTTATCTCTTCATCTTTTAAGCTGACTTGGGACATGGGCACTAGTAGGTCATCGGCAAAAAAATCATTTGATGGTTTTTCAATATTCACAATAGTTAACTCCTCATCAATGGGAGTCTGGCTCATTAGTTCCTATATGATTTATTTTTCTTCATTTTGATCCATTTTCAGCCGTGAGATTTGTGCTATTAGCTCATTCCGCTCCACTTCCCATTTGTCTCTTTCTTCTTGCAATTTCACGGTCTTACCTTTATACTCCATCATATCTTGATGAATCCTATCCTTTTCCTCTTGTAATGCTAATAATTTGGATGACTGGACATGCTCTGTACTCGGTATCTTCAACCTTTTCTTCAATACCTGGAGGGCGTTGTCTTTTTCTTCTAGGAGTCTTCTAATGGCTCTGGTGCTACCTGATTCATTTCCTGATCTTATGATATCTGCTTGCATATTTTTTATTTGAATGAAATTGGCCTTGTTCTCAACCTTCTCATGTTTTAACTGGACTTCCAATTTATCAACCAAAGCTTGTAACTTATTTATTCTTACCATAGCATGTAATAAATCTGAATAAATAATGTCTCCCGTTTGTTTATGTAACTGTATTTTATCTGGTCCACTGATTTTGTCTAATCTCACTTCCATTTCTGACACTTTCTTATTACTCACCATAGCCAATTTAAAAGCATTTCTTTCTGAGTCCCGGGCAGAAATCAAGGAAGTCTTTGGATTATTTAGACTTTGCACCTGCGGGAGTAGATTCCTTGTTTCTTCTAGGGACTACTTTTGCTTCTCCATATAACTAGTCATGAGCTCTTCTTTAGACTTACAAACTGGGCCTGATTCTGTATTATCTACACTTTCAAAAGAAAATTCACTCACTTATACAGATTTCGTGGGAACCAAAGCAACTCTTTTCAAATAATCTAAAATAACTTCACTTAAAAGTTTATCCTCTTGAGACAATTTGGCCTTTTTATGGGGACTGTCTTCATCTACTTCCATACTTTCAACTTCTCAAAGACGTCTTTTAATCAAAATGTTAGAACCCTCTGTCATTTGAGATACTGCAACCGGTCTACTGCTTGTATTTTCATCGGATCCTGGAATTTCCATAAAGTGAAAGAAATTGGCTACTTCATTCAGACCTTCAACAACTTGATGGTCAAATGGCTTATTTTTATTCGCTTCATTTCTCAGGGAAATTATATGATAGAGATCATAATTGACCCTCTGATCTCTTTGAAACTCCATGCTTTCCAACAATTTCTCTACAAACACCAGAGCACCCTTATTTTTAAAAATAAAAGAACCAACTTTAAGAGGGAACTTGATATTGGAAGATTTCTTGAAGGCCCCAAAATGTTCCTCTTCTACATGCAATCTCTGTCTTATATACTCCAATGTAAAAATCCTGGGAGTAAGGAAAGCAAGCAGTCTATAGGGTTCTCCAGTAAAACCATATATTCTCAAAACTATAAAATCTTTGTACATGAACCAATCTCCAATCCTATCATCAGGTGAATACTGCATCATGCTTTTCATTTCTTCAAATACTCGGGGTAACACTTCATCAAACAACATCCTATATATTTCTGACATGATAGAATTTACAAATTCAAACAGGTTGATTTGCTTGGGAAAATCTAAAGAGAATATGGTACTTAAGAACTGCAATTCGGTGACATTCAAACATAGTAACATGTTCAGCAAATAAGTTTGAGACTTGAAAAACCTGACTTTTGGAAAATCACTCAATTGGAGATGTATAGCTTCTACCAGATATTCATCTAAACTTAAGACATGAACTAATTGAGACTCAAAACTAATTGAACTCATTTTTAATAAGAAGCCCAAGATGAATTCATTGAAATGACAATCATCATCTAGACCCAAGACCTGACAGACTAAAGACACAACTAATTGAACTTCATCCCTGAAAATGTGAACATGATACGGCAGAAAGAGACCATCCAGTGACTGACCCTCGTTAAGAATGCTAGACAAGAATTTACAGCGAACCTCAGTTTCACAATTTTTGTACACTTCAGCTAAAATGGACTGATTTACAGACTCGTGACTATCGGGGTAGTTGTCAAGCAAGTTCAAGTTTTCACGGATGGCCTTTGCATCAATTTTACACAGTATCCTAGATATAGAATGAATTACAATAACTCTCTTAGAATAAGAATAGTTAACTGCACACCACTCGACAAACTGAGGAAAATGCAGGGTCTGCTCAATGGAAGAATGATACAAAAACGATTTACAAGCATTTAAAATGTCATTTCCCTGCAAATTGTATCACCATAATCTTTCTTTGATAACAGATACACTTCCCACAGACAAGAAAGGATCATATACTCCTCTATCCCTATCAACCAGGTATTCTTCTCTCTCATCCAGAACTCGGTTAAACCCTTGTAAACCTTTCCCTTTATCCATAATACAGAAAACAATGGTAATTCGATGGATGAAGTTCAAGTATTCGGGGATTACCTGCTACTGTAACCGCATATACTCGAGCTTGACTGTTAAAGGGTGGCGAGCAAGCAGTCCTTTTCATTCGTCCAGCGTAATAAAAAATAGTTCTTCAAACAAGTCAACTCTACTTATATAGGAACCCACTCCGGAGGCCCCCTTTAGCGGTTTCCCTCAAACTGCTTTTCCCCGCGGAATGCACCACAAACTGTCGCGCGTACCATGGTTTCCATTCCACTACCACTTTTCTTCTCCAACCATCGCGCAACTCCACCCTATGGATACATTAACGACCGTTGATGCATTTTCTCTTTATTTTCCCATCGTCGAATAAGTCTACACATACCAATTCCGCTGAGCTCGTTCGCTTTAACGAACGTGCAAGTTTACGGAGCAGACTTCACATCGATTGTAGATTTCAGTGACTTTGCTTTGTCGAGCACCCAATATGCAAATAAATTATTACCAACACACAGAGCATACGACATTTATTGTCAACCAGAGGAAGTCTTTTATTTCAAAGGATAAATGCACAGTATATGCGTTAAACACCCAATCAATGTAATTGAACACTCTTATCTTCTAACAACTATGTTCATCCCAAGAATCTGTGTGATCCTATTCATCTTCTAAATACTACAAATTCAATTACCTGTAATTCAGAAAGAATGATCTAAGATGCAAACAGCAATTGCAGATAAAAAGGAAATCCTATTCACAACTCAGAACAAGAAAACTACCTATTCAATCTAATTACTCTTGAAAGGTATAAACATAAATCAAATATTAATCTAGGAAATCAATTGAAAAGGATTAAGTTCAGTTGTTCTAAGGAATTGACTTGCAGGAATGAAAATCAACAATCATAAACCAAAGGGGAGCACTCTGTAGGTAAACGTTCCCCAGGGACAAGTGAAGGTGGTCTTATCCTGATCCTTAGCAGCGATCTGAATTTGGTTGTACCCACTAAACCCATCTAGGAAGGAGAAGAACTTCTTCCCTGATAAGGTATCAAGTACTTGGTCAATAAAGGACAAAGGGAAATGATCCTTTTGAGTGGCTTTATTCAATTCTCTATAATCAACACAGACTCTCCATTTACCATTTTTCTTGGTCACAATTACAAGTGGAGAAACCCACTCACTATTTGAAATATGATATATAAATCCTGCTTCCAAAAGTTTTTGGATTTCTTCCTTCACTATATCCCTCAGTTTGGGGTTCATGCCTCGTTGGGGTTGACACACAGGCCGGGAGTCACTTTTAATATAGATATGATGGGTGCACATACTAGAGGGAATACCCCTCATGTCTGTATACTCCCAGGAAAATTCCCCCTTGTGTTCTTTCAAGAGGCTGATCAGGCACTTCTGTTCCTCCAAGAAGAGACTAGGATTGATATTCAAAGTTCTTCCAGGCTCTACCTCAATATAAATACTTTTTTACTCTTCCAAGACTGGGATTATGTTTGTTTCACTAACTAGGGCTTCTTCTGTAAGATTTTCTTGTTCTTCCTTGCCCAAGGTAGTGTTCAGGATTTGATAGACCTCTCTATTCACTGAAGTGGGTTCACTAATAAAATTACTAATAGTATCATCTTTTGTTTTGTTTTTAAAATTTAAGGCCTTCCCTATGATTAATAGTGGCTGAACATCCTCCTCCTCCTCCTGCGCTATCCAAAGGGAGGTTTCGGCCTCTAGACTTGGATGAGCTGGAGGATACAGGGTGAGGCTTTTAGTCTCCGTACCATTAGATATAGTCATGGACCCTGATCGAAAGCTGATGTAAGAATCAGCTGTGGCCAACCAAGGTCTCCCCAGGATCAATGGGTGTCCCCCAAGCTGCGATTTTGGTTGTAATACCAAAAAGTCAGCAGGGTACTCCCATGAATCTACTGAGATGACAAGGTCGTCCAGAATCCCTTCAGTTCTAATGGTGGATCTGTCTTCCAATTCTAAAATAGTAGGGGTCGGTCTAAGATTAGTGAGCCCAAGCTTCTTTACAGTCTCCATTGTTATGACATTGATTGCTGCTCCTAGATCCACTAGCACGTTGGGTATCTGTGTCTGTCCTACCTATAAAGTAATAATAGGATTGCCAGGGTCATCATATTTAGTCACAGGGGTTTTTCCTGTTATCAGGGCAGATAAATTCCCTATGACATGAACAATGGGAGGATCCCTAGGTTTCCTTCCTGGCTTCTTAGTGCACAGGTCCCGAACTATTCTTGCGTAAATAGGCACATCTTGAAGAGCTTGAAGAAGGGGGATTTTGACATAAAGGTTCCTTAACTCTCCTAGGAGGTTAAACTGAGGTTACCCCCCCATTCTTGGTAGCATTAGTCTCTCGAGATATGGTGGTTGCCTTATCAGTTGGGTAGGCTGCTTATTGTCAGGTTTATCATTTGATGTTTCAGCCGTCCCATTTAAGGGTTGTTTAGCATCTTCAATGATAGGAACTGTGTCAGACGGATGTTGTGAATTCCTTTCTTCCTTATGCACAGAAGGTGGAGTATCTTCCGTAATTATGGGTTCTACTATTTTCCCATATCGTAACCGAATATCATTACAAGGTACATGGGAAAGAGAGTAGGCTGGCATGTTGACAGTCTCCAATTGATGGATTGTCTTATTATTCGGGTTAGGATTGGGTTTGGCAGGCAGCTGACGTCGTATTGGTATATTAGGAACAGAATTATTCTGCAGCTGCAACTGCTGAGGTGGATATTGGGGATATTGAGGAAATTGAGGATATTAAGGAGAATATGATGACTGTTGAGGTGGAGGTGGTTGAGGAAACTAGTTCTCAGGATGGAAATTCCTCCATCCAGGAGACCACAACGTATGTTGGTGTGGTGGCTGTGTCCAAGGACTCCACGAGTTAAAATTTTGCATTGCAGGTTGGGAGGAATTCCACTGAGCATAATTTGAAAGGAATTGTGTATTCACATTTTGCATGTTATTATTCCAATTACCCATATTATTCAAAAATGGAAATGAGTCTAGAGACATACCTTGATTTCAAGGCTGCCAAGGTTTCTTCTGTGCAATGAAATAGGCCGATTCCACATCTGGAGCTGATTCCTGCAGAACAGCCTTCACTTGGGGAAGTGAGGGACATTCTTTCATGTCGTGGTTCAGCTCACACAGCTGACATACTTCTGCTTTATCAAGCAGGCATTCTTTCAGTGGATGACTCTTCCTACATCGGGGGCAGAACACACCTAGTGTGAGATCCTCCACTGCCTGTTTTTGCTTTGCCTTCAGGACATCAATCTTCGAGGAGATGGAGCTCATCATTTCTGTTTTAAAATTTTCAAGGAGATTGCCTATCTCTGCACGGGTAGCTCCTCCATTGGATGACTTCTGAGTTCTGTCAAAGACATCACGTTCTATCTTGTCCCGTTTGTCCCGCTTATTGTTCTTGGAAGAGCCCCTGGAGTATCTCTTACATAGTTCCACGATATTTCCAAAAGGTTCTTGGAGATATCTCCCTTTCCTAGCAGATTTAACATGTCTAAGCAATCATCCCTGATCCCACGAGGCAAGATTATCTTGAGCATGTCCAGCCCCATGTTCATCTACCCAGCTCTCTGCACATTGTACAGTAGCCTTTCCACAAAATCCTCTAGACTTTCGTCCTCCTTCTGCACCATTTTTAATAATTCTTCTCGTTTATCCTTGGTGTTGCAATATTCCTGATATTATATAGGAAAACCTGTTTCATTTTATCCCAATTAGAAACAGTTCCTCCCCCAAGGCTCATGAACGAGCGTAATGCATTGTCCTTAATGGTGGCAGGGAAAAGTTTCAGCTTTTGTGCATCAGTGACATAATCATAGCTATGACAGAGAATATCGAATTCAAAAAGGAATTCGTCAGGATCTTCTGCCACCTTCCCATGGAAACGAGGCAGCACCGATGGTGAGATATTCTTCATAGGGGCTTCCCCTGCTGGCTGCTAAATTGGGAATTGTAGTGTAGCCATCGTTCCTTCAGGCAGGGAGTGATTGTCATGATGATAGTTTTCCCCCATTTCCTCTTCCTCGTTAGAGTCATGTCTATTACTCATCTCCTCTTCTGTTTCCTCTTTTTCGTTCGTTCCCACGTTCTTTTCCTTGTTCTTCTCTTTGTCCTTCTTCTGTTCCTCGTTCTTTCCCTTGTTCCTCCACTGATCAGTGGTCTTCTGGTGAAACTGCGTCCACTCTTCTTCAGTTACAACCTTCCCAAAAATGTGGTATGTTGGACCTCTACTAGCAGGTCCAGTTGTAACAGCTGTGTCCTTCTCTGTAGGTATATTCGAGGAAGTCACGGCTGCTCGTGTATTCTCCACTGTGGACCCTGACGCTGGTGCCCCAGGATCGGCAAGATTTCTTCTGATAGGGGTTTCTTGCTAGCGATCCCTAATAGATGAATCAATTCTGTCAACGAGATCGTCAATAAATGTCCTCCTACCCAATGGTGTTCCTCGACCGTGACCCAAGCCACCTGCACTGTTAGTATCTTGTGGGGTTTTGGGAGTTGGGAGTTGATCGTGTTTTACCCTCCTCGTATTCATGCAACCCAAATCATTCCAACAAAAAGAATAGAAAATACTGGCTAGAACTAATTACTAGATGCAACTAATGATAGTGTTTATTTTTATCCTTCTCCGGCAACGGCGCCAAAATGTCGAGTACCCAATATGCAGATAAATTATTACCAACACATAGAGCATACGAGATTTATTGTCAACTCGTGGAAGTCTTTTATTTCAAAGGATAAATGCATAGTATATGCATTAAACACCCAATCAATGTAAGTGAACACTCTTATCTTCTAACAACTATGTTCATCCCAAGCCTTGTGTGATCCTATTCATCTTCTAAATACTACAAATTCAATTACCTGTAATTCAGAAAGAATGATCTAAGATGCAAACAGCAATTGCAGATAAAAAGGAAATCCTATTCACAACTTAGAACAAGAAAACTACCTATTCAATCTAATTACTCTTGAAATCCATAAACATAAATCAAATATTAATCTAGGAATTCAATTGCAAAGGATTAAGTTCAGCTGTTCTAAGGAATTGACTTGCAGGAATGAAAATCAACAATCATAACAGGAAAGATAAATTGCAAGGATTCGTAGGATAACAACTTGAAACTACAGGATGAACCAAGCTGCGTACAACTACCACTCAAATTGCATAAAGGAAGTTTCCTACCTAGTCGGCTGTCACTCTGTACCACTTACCAATATTAAGAAAATGCAATCACAATTATAATGTAAATCAACAATACTACAGCTGTGTACAAAGGAAATAAGATGAACAAAACATCACACAATACTGAATTGAAAAATTCCTAAATTAACTCAGCGATCTCTATGGAAGGCGGGCCCAGCCTTCACACAGAGATGCTGGATGAACAACGTGCAACTCTCTCTTAGATCAGAGGTAACTTCTTATATTAAAGAATGAAAGATTACACAAGTTTCTTCCACTACTAATACAATGAATGGATTATCTGTTTTCCAACCCCCTGGGTCGAAACAGGTCCCCATATTTATACATGCAGATCATAACCCTCAATCCTATTAAAGGGAAGCCATGAAGATGTCTGATCTTCAGGTGCCCTAAATATACTAGCTGTTAACAAACTTGGTATGATAATGACATGGAAAATGTGAGAAGGCTGTTGACTTTCCCAAGAGTAGCGATCTCTTTAGATCACAATTATATTCGAGCAGCAATGTAGCGCGTTCTGTTAGAGCTGCACTGTCACAGATCGGTCTAAGATATTACATTAAAACCACGTGCCTTCATTGATAATCAGGGTTGAGGGTCCTTTTAAGCAGTGAATATCCCTTTCTTTGATATTTGTTCAGCCCTCATCCACCTGCAGTCCACTTATCTCAAACTACCTTCATAAATCATAACATGTTAGCACATTTGAGAGATACACAGCTTTAATTATCACAATCATAAACATTAATAATATAAAGCAATGATCAGTCATACCTTGGTAGTTTGGGGATGAAAGTGAGGACAACAGGTCTGATTAGCATGCTAAATGATGTAAGACAGGGGAAGAAAAGGTGATTGAAGGTGGTTAAAAAGGGACAATTCATAGGCTCAACAAGCTTTATGACCGCTGATCTTTGCAACCTTTTTAACTATCTTCGTATATCCTTATATTCCACACATCTTCATAAAGTGGATACATTATAAGCCGTCGATCTCCATTTCCTCGATTTACACCGTTGGATCATGTGATAACTTCATTGCTTACGCGCCCTTTATCATACTTTTACACCATTATATTTAACCAAAGTTTCAAGCAACCATTATTTTTCTTTACCATGGTCTCTTCCACCCTCTGCTAGGTAGAGGTGTTAACAACTAGCTCCATCTGGGGATGATATCCTCCCTATGAGGTATCAAAGAAATCGTAGACCAAGTGCATGTCTTTAATCTTTTCATAATAACTTCCAGAAAACTTGTTTTTTGTTTTTCATATATGTATATTTTTTTTTATTTTTTTTTTAAAAGGAATGGCATGCCTCCTAAATCTTAGGGCCTTCGTCACGGGCTTCAAACACATTCGGCCTACCTTCTGTATTGACTTGTAAAGAAAAATAAATATTTACAGGCTATAATACAAGTTTTACCCTCCTCCTTAGGATAGGTAATGTTTTAGATACCTCCCGTTAACGGGGTTACTATCTAGAGGAACCCCGTTCGGGTATTCTAAAAGAAATTCATTTTTTCCTCTGTATCCAGCAACAACATAAGGACCTACCCACATATGATAAAATTTCCCATGTTTGTCTTCTTTAGGAGCATCCCACTTCAAGACCAAATCATCAATCTGGAACTGTTCTTCTTTGATTCTCCTGTCAAAAGTATTTTTTTATTTTTTCCTGATGTAACTCCACCTTGTCATAAGCCTTATTCCTTCACTCTTCCAGCTCAATAATCTGATTTATCCTTCTTTGCATGTGATTTGGTTCTTCTTGCTGCTCTTGGAAATATCTCATAACTGGAAAACCTAACGATGCTAGAAAAACAACTTCAGTTCCATACACCAATTGGAACGGAGACATGCCAATTGCCCTCTTGGTACTAATCATGTCAGCCCATAGAGCATATTTGAGCTTGGTGTGCCATGATCTTTTATTATCTTCCAACAGCTTCCTGATGATCCTTAATAAGGTTTTATTTGAAGATTTGGCTAACCCATTTCCTTGCGGATAATAGGCAGTTGAATGATTGAGACTTATATGATATTTGTGACAGAAATCAATCATTTTCTCGGATTTAAAAGCAGTTGCATTTTCTATTACTATTATTTTGTGGCATCCAAATCGAGCCAATATGTTCTCCTCAAGAAAATCCATGATTACAGTTTCAGTGGCTCTTCTGGTGGGAATCGCTTCAATCCATTTTGTAAAATAATCCGTAGCCGTCAAAATCCATTTGTGTTGTCCTGACGAATTGGGGTTTATTTCACCAATAAAATCCAAACCCCACTGCTGGAAAGGAGCTTCTATCGTTATTGGATTTAAAGGAATAGGAAGTGCCTTTCTCTTACCATCAAAATTTTTGGATTGATGACATTTGTTGGTTTCTTTATATACATCTGAAAATAATGTTGGCCAATAATAACCTGCTCTTAGGATTTTATTTGCAGTCACCTTCCAAGAATGATTCCCTCCACAATCCCCCTTATGACATTATTTGACTATATGTTGAGCTTCATTTTCTAAAAGATAGTTCAGTAACACACCTCCAGGGTCTTTCCAATATATGTTTGGAAGCTTTCAATTTTATGGATCTGGCCTTTGACTTACTCAATCCAACTGGTGCTTGTAAATTTCGAAGGACGTAAACAATATCAGAATACCATGGAGATGCCACAAAATCAGCCATTACTTCCACTTCTGTATCTAACTGATTAAATTGGTGAGATAAGAAATTGATTTGTAAAGATTCACAATTTGAATTTGTCATCATTTTTGCTAATCCTTGTCCCTTAACCATCTTAGTAGGATTTATTTCTATGTCATACTCCAGTAATGTAGCTATCCATTTTTCCATTTTTCCTTCTGGATCAAGTTGTGTCAAAATTCCTTTCACTGCAGCAGTTGGAACATGTGCAATTATATGTGAATGTAGAATATATACCCTGAAATATTTCAATGCTTTGACTAAAACATATGCTTGTTTCTCCATGATGTCATATTTCAATTCTCCATCTCTCAACATCTTGCTAAAAAATGCTATGGGCTGTTCCAAGTTCTCATCATTCTTCTGTAGTAAAAGCGCTGCAATAGTATACTCTAAAGCATACGAAAATACTAAAAAATCTTTGGTAAAATCTAGACTAACCAACACAGGAGCATCTGAGATTTATTTTTTGATTTCCCAAAAGGACTTCCTAGCTTCCGCATTCCATTTTATCTCATGACCCTTTTTCAACATATTTGTAATGTTCATTAATATTTCAGCGAAACTTGGCACAAACTTTCTTAAAAAATTCACATGTCCCAAAAATGACTGTATCTCCTTTTTACTCCTGGGTTCACCTACTTTCAAAATTGCATTCACCCTTTCAAGATCAATTTTTATTCCATCTTTAGATATTATATGGCCCAACAACTTTCCTTCTTCCAATGCAAAATTGGACTTCTTTGGATTCAATGATATACCAAACTTCCTACACTTCATGAAAAATTTCTCTAGATGATGTAGATGTTCTCTGTCAGATTTTGAATAGACTGTGATGTCATCCATGTAAATTACCACAAAATTCCCAATTTCTCCTGCAAAAGCAATTTCCATAGCTCGCTGGAAAGTAGCTCCTGCATTCATTAGGCCAAAAGGCATCTTTGCATACATAAAAGTGCCCCAAGGTGTAGTAAATGCATTTTTTTTCTTGATCTTCAGGTAACACTTTGATCTGATTATAGCCAGAAAAATCGTCCAACATTGAAATTCTCTCAGCTCCAACCACTTTCTGTAGTATATGATCCATATTTGGTAAAGGATAATTATCCTTCATAGAGACTTTATTTAAATTGCGGAAATCTATACATTGTCTTATTTCTCCGTTCTTTTTTCTAACAAGAACCAGGTTTGCAACCCACTTTGAAAACCTTAGTGTTACAATCATCTTGGCATCAAATAGCTTTTTAATTTCCTTCTCAATAATGGGGAGCAATTTAGGGTTTATCCTTCTGAGTTTCTGTTTGAAAGGTTTCTCCCCGGGCTTTATAGGAATGGTATGTTGTATTATAGATGTATCATACTCTTTAAGATCTTCATAACTCCAAGCAAATACATCTGTATATTTATTCATTAAATTCACATATTCTTCTTTTTCTTTTTCAGGCAAATTTTTGGATAACTTTATAATCTTAGGATTCTCTTCAGTGCCAATATTTCTGTCTTCGACAGCATTCTCAGCGGGCTTTACTTTAGGATTCTTAGCAACATCATTCTGATCAAAAACATTTTCCAAAGGAATTAAACCTCTTGGTATGAAATTATTTTTTAATTGAATAATATCCTTTCCTCCCAAAGTTCTTTTTAATTTTTTAGTGCCTTCCTTTTCTCTCTCAGGTTCTTCATCACCCTAAAAGGTCGCACCATCATTATTTTTAGTTAAAAGGCCCAGGTTCTTCATCACCTTGAAAGGTCGCATCATCATTCAACTCTAAAATATTAGATTGAAATTCTCCTTGACCTTTGACCATTTTTGTGATAATATTTCTATACTCATTGTTTTTCAACAACTCACTAAACGAAACAGAGATTTTTAACTTTGAAAGCTCATTTTGCAAACTAAAACCATGACCAACTCTTTCTACATCAATCGGGGCCACTTGCTTTATTCTTTTGTCTCTTTGTATCTCATTTTCAATTTCTTTATTTACAAAAGACTTTTTTTGCACTTCTTTCCCCTTTTCTACATTTAGGGAACTGGTGGAAGGTTGATTTGGAGTTGCCTTACCTTTATTTATGAAAACTTCTCTATTTCTCAATCTGATCTTCCTCTGTACATCATCCATAGCATGTAGATAACCCCTTTGATACTGGTTCTATTTCTTTTTCAAATTCTTCATTTCCACCTTCCTGTTCAAACATGCTATGTTCTTCTTCAGTAAGATATATCTCCGAATCTAGTTCTCCAAAAAGATGAATCTCATTTTCAGCAGGATGTTCTTCATCAGCGACATAATTCTCAGGAAACGGTGGATGAATTTGTTTTTATTCTTGATTTCTTGAGTTTCTCATATCTCTCTTCCTATTTTGTGGAAGAAAAGGAGGATTTGGTCTTCTAAAATTAGGGTTCCTGATTTGAGGATCGACTTGTTCCCTGTTGAACCCCCTATTATCCATAGTTAATCTGTCCATCAACTTTTCCATTGTCTTTAACATCATTTCAAATTTAACATCAGTGGTAGAAGAAGAAGCGGAGGGAGAATTTTCTTTCTTTTTTCTCCTATCAATATCTCTATGTTTCATTTTTCCACTTGCCATCATATTTGCTTCCACTTCTAAAGCATCTGTAAACATCGAAACAAGAGTTGCTAATTTTCTTTCTCTCAATGAGAATGAAAAATAATTTTCAAAGGCTCCAGCATAATGTAGTTTGGCAGCGATTGTAGAAGGTTTTATGTCTTCTGGAATAGAATTATAAACCCTCATGAACCTACTGGAAAATTCATGGACAGATTCGAAACCTCCTTTTTTGAGACTGTTATATTGAGACAAGAGTTGTAAAGGATTCTGTTTATCATCCCACCTATCTAGAAATGCATTCTGGAAAGCCTGAAAATTCATTATAGACCCATCTGTAAAATATTTAAACCACTTCTTTGCCTCTCCTAATAAACTTTGAGCAAATAATTGCATTTTAACATCTGCATAATCAACTTCTTCTAAGTCGATGAAATCTTCAAACTTAGCAACATGTTGCTTTGCGGTTATGTCACCTTCTCCATCAAATAAAGAAATTATTTGGGAATAATTCTTAGGGAGGTCATGTAATAAAGCAGGCAAACGCAAGGGAGCAAATCTGGTTGCCATTGGTCTAGGTGGGTTCAAAGGAACTGAATACTTTTGAGTATTTTGGACAGCAAACGTTTCAACTTTCGTAGTCTGTTGTAAATCTCTTCAGAGGGAATCCAGCAAATAAGATTATAAACTACGAGAATTAAATTCGGTATTCTTAAGAACAGACTCAGATTTAGTTTTCAACAAACTCCTTCCAACATTAACTTCCCATTCTGGATCAATAGGAGAATCTTGAGAAGATGATGCACCAAACAAAGGAAAACCTATTTTTTCTTTATCTTTTTTTTTTTAATAACCTTTATGGATTTTCCAAACTCTTTAAAATTTCAGTATCAGAATTACCTCGTGTGTGTCTTCTCGAACCCAAAATTACTCCTTAATATTTGAAAAGTTTTGCAATGGAATCGCCAGGGCAAATATACAAAATTTTCTACTGATAAAAATTCATGTTTTCCCACAGAAATATTTCTTCAAACTTTGTCGTTCTCCCTAGGGAAGATGTGTACTTTCGTTCCCTGACAACGGTGCCAATTTGTTAACACTCAGAATGTACCCAGGTTGCAAAGGTAAATCCCAAAGGTAATAGCAAAAAACCACTTTAGAAAGAAACTAGCTTTTCTTTCCAAAGAGGGATCTCTCAAATATAGATTTAACAAGGCCAGATATAAATCAACACTCAAAAATTATACAAATGGTTGAAACAATACACATAACCATTGAGCAATGGAGTCGCATATACATAAAGACATCACAAAGACATATGCATGAGATTTTATCAAAGGCAAGATAACCATTCAATCACAGTCGTTCATTTAATTCATGTGGAATAGAAGAAATAATGAACAGTCCATCAATACAGATATCAGGAGATGAGTTATATATCAACTTTAGCAGAAACGTTTATAAAATATCTGAAACGATGATCAGAGCATAACCAGTATGAATTCTAACCATTCAACACTAAGTTTCAGATATGAAGAAAACAAAATGGAGTGTAACACTGGAAAATACAATCACAAACTAGGAGAAACACAGACTGTAATGTAAATAGCGTAGGAATCTCTGATAACCCACACGCATTCAACTTTGTCATTCAAAAATATATGTCTTCAAAAGAACACTCAACAACAAGATCGGTTCCAACCCCCATCACATAAAGTAAATGCAATTATATACATAAAATGATTTCTTCTTCCAAGAAGATTTATAACTGAATAACCTGCTTAATCAATGTCTTGTAATTATATTCCTAACTACTAGGAATAAACTACTTGCTTCGATCCTAATAGATCATTTAATTAAAATCAAGTCAGTAACAAGGCCCGTCCAAGAAGCTCCTCAGCGTGCAACACCTGTTTTCATGAATGAAGGATATACTTTGTTTTTCCAAATCTTTTTATGGCTCTCCATTGCTCCGCGCTTGGAATATCATACTCAATCATTTCCCGAATAGACACCTCCAGCTCCATGTAAGCTTCATAAGACATAGTAGGCAGCCCTCCCCTGATGATCAGAAATTTCTGTAATATTTCAAAATCCTCTGTCATCTTATCTACGATGACCTTTCCCGTCAGCCCCTTTACCAAATCATCAAATTTAGAGTGATCCATACGGCTTCGCACCAACAGAATGTGATAATGCTCTTGAGAAAACAGTCGTCCCTCCTCGTCCCAAAAGGAAGGAAGGCCATCTTCAAATAATTCTTTAAAAACCTGTCTAAAATCATTAATACGTGAGCTCATTTCATCAGCCTTGTCATGTACTGTCTTCATTAGATGGTGTTTATGAATAAACCTTTTTTACTACAGTACCATTGTCACTCTGTCTTTGACTCCTATATCTTGTAATTTTTTATATGTTAATGAATTTAATAAATTTAATGCATTCTGAGCTGTGCCAAGGGGTTTCCTCTCCATGGTTTCATTTAATAACTTCAGTCTTTGACTAGCTATATTGACCAATATACTTTGGTCATCCATGAAGTTCAAATAATGCCTGAATTTAGTAATTTCCATGGATAATGTATCCTAGATTATGTGTTTAGCTCCCTAGAGAGGTCCCTTTCCTGTGTTCCTTTCTTTCAATTCACTAAATTTCTTCTGTAATTGACTTTTATCTTGTAATACCTTATTCTTACTTTCAGTCAATTTGGCTAGCTCAGATTTGATTTTTTCATTTTCCTCTTTTAACTCTCTCATCTCTTCATCTTTTAAGCTGACTTGGCACATGGACACTAGTAGTTCATCGGCAGAAAAATCATTTAATGGTTTTTCAATATTCACAATAGTTAACTCCTCATCAGTGAAAGTCTGGCTCATTAGTTCCTCCATGATTTCTTTTTCTTCATTTTGATCCCTTTTTAGCTGTGAAATTTGTGCTATTAGCTCATTCCTCTCCACTTCCCATTAGTCTCTTTCTTCTTGCAATTTCACGGTCTTACCTTTATACTCCATCATATCCTGATGAATCCTATCCGTTTCCTCTTGTATTGCTAATAATTCGGATGACTGAACATGCTCTGTACTCGGGATCTTCAACCTTTTCTTTAGTACCTGGAGGGCGTTGTCTTTTTCTTCTAGGAGTCTTCTAATGGCTTGGGTGCTACCTGATTCATTTCCTGAGCTTATGATATCTGCTTGCAGCTTTTTTATTTGAATGAAATTGGCCTTGTTCTCCACCTTCTCATGTTTTAACTGGACTTCCAATTTATCAACCAAAGCTTGTAACTTATTTATTCTTACCATAGCATGTAATAAATCTGAATAAATAATGTCTCCCGTTTGTTTATGTAACTGTATTTTATCTGGTACACTGACTTTGTCTAATCTCACTTCCGTTTCTAACACTTTCTTATTACTAACCATAGCCAATTTAAAAGTATTTCTTTCTGAGTCCCGGGAAGAAATCAAGGAAGTCTTTGGATTATTTAGACTTTGCACCCGCGGGAGTAGATTCCTTGTTTCTTCTAGGGACTGCTTTTGCTTCTCCATATAACTAGTCATGAGCTCTTCTTTAGACTTACAAAATGGGCTTGATTATGTATTATCTACACTTTCAAAAGAAATTTCACTCACTTGTATAGATTTCATGGGAACCAAAGCAACTCTTTTCAAATAATCTAAAATAACTTCACTTAAAATTTTATCCTCTTGAGACAATTTGGCCTTTTTATGGGGACTGTCTTCATCTACTTCCATACTTTCAACTTCTGAAATACTTGTTTTAATCAAAAAGTTAGAACCCTCTATCATTTGAGATACTGCAACCGGTCTACTGCTTGTATTTTCATCGGATCCTAGAATTTCCATAAAGTGGAACAAATTGGCTACTTCATTTAGACCTTCAACAACTTGATGGTCAAATGGCTTATTTTTATTTGCTTGTTTTCTCGGGGAAATTATATGATAGAGATCATAATTGACCCTCTGATCTCTTTGAAACTCCATGCTTTCCAAGAATTTCTCTGCAAACACCAGAGCACCCTTATTTTTAAAAATAAAAGAACCAACTTTAAGAGGGAACTTGATATTGGAAGATTTCTTGAAGGCCCCAAAATGTTCCTCTTCTACATGCAATCTCTGTCTCATATACTCCAATGCAAAAATCCTGGGAGTAAGGAAAGCAGGCAGTCTATAGGGTTCTCCAGTAAAACCATATATTCTCAAAACTGTAAAATCTTTGTACATGAACCAATCTCCAATACTATCATCAGGTGAATACTGCATCATGCTTTTCATTTCTTCCAATACTCAGGGTAACACTTCATCAAACAGTATCCTATATATTTCTGACATGATAGAATTTACAAATTCAAACAGGTTGATTTGCTTGGGAAAGTCTGAAGAGAATATGGTACTTAAGAACTGCAATTCGGTGACATTCGAACATAGTAACATGTTCAGCAAATAAGTTTGAAACTTGAAAAACATGAATTTTGGAAACTCACTCAATTGGAGATGTATAGCTTCTGCCAGATATTCGTCTAAACTGGAGACATGAACTGACTGAGACTCAGAACTAATCAAACTCATTTTTAATAAGAATCCCAAGATGACTTCATTGACATGACAATCATCATCTAGACCCAAGGCCTGACAGACTAAAGACACAACTAATTGAAATTCATCCCTGAAAATGTGAACATGATGCGGCAGAAAGAGACCATCCAATGACTGACCCTCGTTAAGAATGCTAGAAAAGAATTTACAACGAACCTCAGTTTCACAATTTTTGTACACTTCAGCTAAAACGGACTCATTTACAGACTTGTGACTATCGGGGTAATTGTCCGGCAAGTTCAGGTTTTCACGGATGGCCTTTGCATCAATTTTACATAGTATCCTAGATGTAGAATGACTTACAATAAATCTCTTAGAAGAAGAATAGGTAACTGCACACCACTCGGCAAAATCAGGAAAATGCAGGGTCTGCTCAATGGCAAAATGATACAAAAATGGTTTACAAGCATTTAAAATGTCATTTCCCTGCGAATTGTATTGCCATAATATTTCTTTGATAACAGATACACTTCCCACAGACAAGAAAGGATCATATACTCCTCTATCCCTGTCAACCAGGTATTCTTCTCTCTCGTCCAGAACTCGGTTAAACCCTTGTAAACCTTTCCCTTTATCCATAATACAGAAAACAATGGTAATTTGGCGGATGAAGTTCGAGTATTCGGGGCTTACCTGCTACTGTAACCGCATATACTCGAGGTTGACTATTAAAGGGTGGCGAGCAAGCAGTCCTTTTCATTCGTCCAGCGTAATAAAAAATAGTTCTTCAAACAAGTCAACTCTACTTATATAGGAACCCACTCCGGAGGCCCCCTTTAGCGGTTTCCCTCAAACTGCTTTTCCCTGCGGAATGCACCACAAACTGCCGCATGTACCGTGGTTTCCATTCTGCTACCACTTTTCTTCTCCAACCATCATGCAACTCCACCCTCTAGATCCGTTAATGACCATCAATGCATTTTCTCTTTATTTTCCCATCGTCGGATAAGTCTACACGTACCCATTCCGCTGAGCTCCTTCGCTTTAACGAACGTGTAAGTTTACGGATCGGACTTCACATCGATTGTAGATTTCGGTGACTTATCTTTATGACTGCTGATATTTGCATCCTTTTTAACTATCTCTGTATATCCTTATCTTCCACGCATCTTCATAAAGCGGATACATTATAATCCGTCGATCTCCATTTCCTCGATTTACACCGTTGGATCATGTGATAACTTCATTGCTTACGTGCCCTTTATCATACTTCTACACCATTATATTTAACCAAAGTTTCAAGCAACCATTATTTTTCTTTACCATGGTCTCTTCAACCCTCTGCTAGGTAGAGTGTTAACAATGTACATCATCAACATTAACAGGATCATTGCTTTCCTGCTCAAAATAGAATAAATATTTTATGTAAACTATTTATAATGAATAGATTGCATGACAATTAATAAATTTTCATTAAACTATATATTTTTTATATACATGTGCACCACATGGATCACCAGAAGACTGTGTATTCCCGGACAAGGTTTTTCGGCGTTCAACAACAACTTCAAAGCCATGTTGGAAGCCAAGCTTCAAGTCTTCCTGAGTGGACACTTCTCTGAATCGGTCGGCTTGCATATTTGCATAACGTCATTAATTT
The DNA here is from genome assembly GCA_001517045.1 of Pseudotsuga menziesii. Taxonomy (NCBI): domain Eukaryota; kingdom Viridiplantae; phylum Streptophyta; class Pinopsida; order Pinales; family Pinaceae; genus Pseudotsuga; species Pseudotsuga menziesii. The sequence goes on along the minus strand of LPNX010976151.1, from coordinate 70,000 downwards.
TACATTTTGTGCCGAATTAAAATAAAAATAATTTTCTATTTATTATTTGGATGTAGTATCGTGTTTTCTATACTTACAAATCGTGTCGCCAAATTATAATAACGACCAAGCCCAAGATTGTGTTCACCAATTTTATCCAGTCTTTCCTTTGTAGCCTTTGATGTGCCTGACAGCCTAATCAAGTGTTGAATTACGTTAGTTGATGTTCCAAATTCGATATAAAAATTAATAATAATAAGGCTTACACTTACATTGTGGAATGTATTGCATACCTCCCCGCGCCTACTGGTATATTTCCTGCTTTTCTCAGATCCCTCTCTTTTCCATCTTCCACTCCCTTGATGGACTCATTAGAGGTAGCTCATACCTAGGGTTCTTTTCTAGGTGAACCCTATATTGGTATTGGACAATATTCATATGTTGTCCATCCTTCTTTAGTACCTTCGTTGTATCAAAGGTATCTTTTCCGAAGAGGCCAACCAACCGATTAGTTAGCTCATCCTTTAAATATATTTTTTTTCTTTCCCACCTTGTGCGGATGGTGGGACCAAAGATCTCCAAGGTCAAATCAAATATATTTTTATAAAACACATCATTTCCTGCAAAACAATCATGCCATCATTAGTTTTAAAAAAAATATCGGTATATTACAATCAAATTATAAAAACTAAATTGAACAATCTACAATTACCTGGAATCTTCTCTATCTTTGTTGGAATGAGTTCCTTGTTCACCAAAAATGTTATCACTATTGCACACGTGCTAGTGACACTAGAAGATCCAGGAAATGTTGCTTCAGCATTAGCATTAGTATCAAACTCCGCCTCCACCCCTTCTTCTGCATGATCTGGTGTGCGTCGGTCAGTAGTGGCTGCACCCTCTGCTATTCTGTGGGGTGTCACAAAATTTTTTGTCGACTATTCAATCGAAATCACATGTGCAATATGTGGTGTATGTGGAGTAGTTTTCTCACTAGGCCCAACAACACCTTCACCACCAGTGTGTGGTTGTAGAAAATTCGATAAATACAAACCATTCAATTATAAGTTCACTATCATATACAATTAAAGGTTATAAAGTTCTAAATGAATTCATATTATAATTCCGCAACTTACTTTCAAGGCCTAATATCTCTGTATCAACACTTGAACCTTTTCTTTGACCTCGTTTGTTTGTGGAATTATGAATAGTAGACGAAGCACATCCGCATGAATTTTTTTAAGGTCTTCTCTAGCAGCTTCACTGGTTCTATATAAGAACCAATGTTAGCATCATTCAACAACTCATTGACATCAAAATCTATGGACTGGCGTGTTGTTGTTTCATAAACTGAATCATTTGTCTACAACAATAATATATAAAACATTGTTTAATTGTTGAAGCAATAATCTAAGCAAAAAATTATATTAACAAAAAATATGTATCATGATAGATTCCTAGAATTACATCTAGGTTTACCTGATTGCTAGATGACGATGTGGTATGCTCAACAGCTAGGGAGTTTCCCCAATCATCCACTTGCAAAAAAAATAGACAACATTATCATAATGAACGCAATTATAAAAACGAAAAAACACATAACAAAATAAACAATGTGCTACATTTTATATATGTGTACAATTTTGAATTATTTAAATTTTAGAATTACATTCAGGTTTACCTGTTTCCCCAAGGTTGCAGTCATCTGATCAACAGCCTAGTGGTTTCCCTGATCAACACTCTGCATGAAATATAGACAATATTATATAAAACAAATGAATATACTATTGAAAAAATATAACAACAGAACTGTTTGTACATATTAAAATTTATGTATACTTACCACCTCGAGGAAGGTCTAGTAACATCTACTATGAGGGAGGTGCCCCTAACAGAACCCTACATCAAAAACATACAAAAAATTAACTAATGAAACCAAAATATTCACTAAAAAAATTTAATAACATAACATTTTGATGTATACATGTTTCCTCGAGGATGGTGTACTCCCCTCACCAGTTGTTGGGATAATGTGCCCCCGATCACCTCCTTGTGAAGTCAACATAGGAAATTTAATAAAAAATTATAATTATCTACTAACGAAAAATACTAAAGATGTTAAAATAATTTATAAAAGGTTGGTTAAATTGTTGGATGTACCACTCCATACTACCGTGTTTGTATCTACTCGATTCAAATTGTAATTAATAAGAAGCTCTTCCCCAGCAACTATTGATTTAATGGCACATACAAAGACACAGTTTCCTTCATGCCCCTCAAATATGCAGTTGGGTTGCTTATGTGTAGACACTAGTTGTGTACTGTTTATAAACCCTGCATAATTCCCCGTTGTCTTTGGCCTTCCGTCAATGTATAACGTTGCTCCTTTATTTTTATCTTTTTCTTTCCGTTGTAAATAACTTGCTGACAACCCATATCTATGCATACTTCATGTATATTGGAATAGGCACATCCAATCATTGTAGTCGTAAGAGATTCCAACATACTCCATCAATTCTATACATCTATCATAACCAACCTTTATGCCATCCATGCAAAACAACCCCAATCCATGTAATGACGACGGTGCAATTCTATATATCCTCTCATTCACACAAAAATCAGTGTTGACTTGGGGAATATCCCTAGGTACCCATTGTTTCACTAGATGTTTGTACCTTAAGGGAACCTCAATGTCTCCTATTGTCTCATCATCATAGGAACATGACCCCCGTCTTGCGAGAAAAAATTCCATGCATTTATTGAATTTTCTTATGATCTTCGGACATCTACTTGATCTATCCCTTTTAGACCTCCTTGATGTCTCACTTTCCTCTAGCCTTCCTAAACTCCCCTCGCTCGAGGAAGAAAGGTCTGACAAATACCTTTTTGGTTCTACCTACACCATGGTCGGAAAAAACTTAGCAAATAAGAGAAAAATACCAGCAAAAACTTGGATAGAATTATAAGCATGATATAATAGTGATATCATTATATTGAATAATATCAATAATTCCCTAGTATAACGGTTCATCAAATATTCCTTTAACAAGATATAGATATCAAGTGGTTGCATAGCTAATGCTTCAGCCAATTTATCTCAAAATACAAACTACGATTTGGACAAAATTTGTAGGTGTGTCGTTTTAAATTTATTTTGTTTCCTCGCCAAAATATTAAAGACCCAGTTTACAGATCTCAATTTATATAATAAAATCATTTGCTAATATTTTGTAACTTTTTTTTAGAATAAAATTAGGTGTTCCTTGATATTCAATAGTGAATCAAAGGTAACTTGTACATAGTCCTTACATTAAGTCATTCCATATGCGAGTGGAGATAAGTATCAACAACTTTCCCACGGGGAGGGACAAAACCCACAATACCAAGATGACTAAAGTAGCAATAACATAGCGAGAACATAAGGAGCCCAAACAGCTTATCCAAGGAGGCATCGAGGATAGAGAAAACACACCCCTGGGAGATGAAAACAAAATCTATATCCCCAGCTAAAACAAGAAATATGCTAATGTATCCCATAGTCGAAATAACCAAAAAAGACTATGCCACATAAATAAAAATGCTCTTAAAAGAATTGTATCATTCCTTCCTCAATGATTTCTCCTTCTAAAAGTTACGAGAAGGAGAGGAGGCATGTCTTTATATTCAATGCTTCCTTGAATAAACGGTCTACACTCATATTGTTCTCCCTGTAGACATGCCTAAAGTCATATAACCCACGAATTGAAGTTGTCGATAGTATAACATATATGTCAGATTTAATGGATATCCGACGACAATTTTCACTACATAGATATTGGAAATCTGATGAAGTCTCCTTCATATAGGTCAGAATTTCCAATATGCAACATGGAATTGCAGCTGGCCCCAACAGCTTATTTGTGTCTTGGAGAAAATTGAATCTTGATTAGTGGCATGATATGCCACTAGCTTCACTGTTGGACCATGGCCCCATTGATTAATTTTCTATTTTTAAATTACTCAAAAAAAGTGGACATTAATTATCTGAATAGTTTTTAATGTTTATTACCCCCATATGTCCAAACCAAATATGTACTTGCAGAACTGGCACAAGATGAATGCTCTTTCAGGGTTTGATACATGGATTGATAAATAATTGTTTTAACAACAATAATTTGTGTAGCATACATTCATCAAACCTTCAGTTGTTCAAGGGGATTTTGTGTTGTCTTTGTTAATATTATGTTTTAAAAGTTATGTTCTTGAATCCTAACTCTCGTATATCTTTTTTTCCCATAGGAAGAAAAGGAAAGTATTTTTGAAACAAAACAACAAAAAAATGAGGTATGTAATTGCCGATTACCATTCTAGTTTACGATGTTATTTCCAGATATTAGATTTTTATTGCACACTCGGTCTTTTAGGAAAAGCAAGACTAGTCTTGATTTTAGTTAGGAACTCTTTAGAATTTGGATGTATTATATTGAATAATCAACATACTAAGAAATGAAATAAAATGAGATTTGTTGATCCATTTGGAAATGGGTTAAAATTTCTTTTAAAATCCAAATTTTTAGATGTGGATCCAATCTACAATCTATTGCAGTTTCTAATTCTAATAGAGACACACAGTTTACAATTAAATTTGGAGGGTGAAGAGAGTTGCATTGCATTGCATATCGTTAAATGTCTCATTAGGTTCTTGTTTCTACAAGGCACCCAACTATTTTCTCAAAAAAAACATGCAACCCCAAAAAGAAAACTGTTAAAAAAACAGTGACATGAAACTGCTTTCATATCACCCAAAACGGAATTCTTCATATTGTCATTGATATTGTCAACTCGTAAGGACCAAGAAAATGTAGACATCATTGACATCAAGAACCCTTATCTTTGGCTCCTGGAAGAAAAAAAAATTAATTCAAAAATAGTTCTTCAAATACAGTGAATTTGACTCTAGAAAAATATGAAAACTGTGAAGACCTAGATGCACCTATAATGGAACCAGCATGACAGAGTCTATATGGATCTTAAGTTTTAACCCTATGAATACCCCATATCTCTGGCTCTTGGAAAAAAGCAAATTACTTAAAATAACAGTTTCTAAAATACGATGAAACTGACTCTAATAAACTCTTATTACTAAGAAGAACCAACAAGACAGAGTCTAGATGGATCTTACCCCTATGAAGACCCCATACCTCTAGCTCCTGGAAAAAAACAAACTACTAGAAATAACAGTTTCTGAAATACGATGAAACTAACTCTAATAAACTATGATTACTGGAAATACCTAGATGCATCTATAATAAACATGACAGTATGGATGGATCTTACCCCTCTAGTTGTGTAGGAAATCTAGGGGTTAACAATGGTGACTCAAGGGGGTGACATCCTATTGTGGGTTCCTATTCGATCCTCTAAGACAAAAGGTCTTCTGAGAGAGGTCTAATTTTTCAGCTACATGTTGCTCCATGCCTGTTCCAGGTAAAAATTGCATTGCTAGAGGGATATGCATACATGAAATATGTAGGACAGAAGGGGCATAATATTCATGAACCAAACTTGAAGCCCTTCTTGAACAACACATCCATTTAAAATAAGTTAAATTAAATTGAATTGATATTACTTGAAAGAAAGGGCACTCGGGAAATACATTGATCTATGATCTAAACTTAAGCTAATGTTCCCTTATCCAAGATATAACTTTGATCCATGTTGCATTTTCTTCTTTCTTTTCACTCGGATATCCATAGAAGTAACTTCTATATCATTCCCAGCCAAGAAAGGCCAATGAGAGATACCTTAAAAGTTAAAACCACCATCCGTCTATTAAAATAGAATAAAGAAGAGAGTATCAAAGTGGTCAAAGTAAAAATTAAAGGCAACATGTGCATGAATTGATTTAGTTTCACCATTCCATTCAATCTTGCATGAAAATATATAAGGAGTTGGTTTTACTTTCAACCCTTTATTTTTGACAGGGAAATGAACCTTCCTTTATTCAATTCACATGCTTTTCAAAATTCAGTCTGTGTCTCAGGCTCCAGCTCATTCAAAGCATGAGAGATAACTTGCTCATAACGGTGATTATCCCATAGCGAGTAAATCTCTCCTTCCTTATTTTCATGTCCCCTCAAATCATTATACTCATATAAGTTATAACCTAACATAATCAAGAAGGAAAGGCCCTATATTCCCCTCAAATCATGCAAATAAGAAATCAAGTTCACAAAAATAAATGGCATTACATACAAAATGAGAATGGTTCCTTTAGTAAACTCTTTTTTTAGTTAAGAATGGTTTTTGCAGCATCATCGTAACTAATGAATGAGAAAATACAGTGGTCTCAAGAGTAGATAGACAATTTGAGTGAATATTATGATGCAAATGTTTCTGTAATGCATATAGTTTACAATTTAAAATATCATTTGTCCTTTGAGTGTCTGATTTGTTGAAACTAAGAGTGTATAATCTTATTTGCCAAGAATTTTTATTTTTCTATGCTCAGGCTACCACCTATTATTCTAGGTTTTTAGTTATTTATACCTAGGTCTCTGTTTTCTAAATTCTGCTTCACAATCTTCATTGATTTATGGATCAATTTGTGTTGTTTTTCCTTGTGCTGTCCCAATTTTTAGGTTTTCTTTATATGTCATTCAACACAAAAACTCTCCAAACCCCTGTATAATACTTTAAAAAAATGAAAACCAAATACAGATCAAAATTAAAGCTATTTGCATGGGTATCTATGCATTAAATTTTGAGTCCATTTTCAGGCCACAAGCATTCAAAGGTGATTTTGGTGTATTCTGGGTAGCATAACAATGAGGAAAGGACCAAAATTCATACCTTTGAGTGAACGAAGAATTATGGGCCAGTTTTGTAGACTGAACCAGCATTATGTGCATAGTTACAACAGAAAGCTAGCTTGTTGCATAGGTTTTGGGCACTTTTCCACAAGTATGGGCGTGAAAACAACCTTAGTATTCATTCACATGCATATTTTAGGGCTAAATTAGCTGTAAATAGTCAAGAAAATTACCCTAAGATGAATTTTGGGATACATGAAGGCTAAATAGTAGTAAAATTCTTCCTTTGGGCATAATTTCACCTAATATCAGTCATATGGATTCAAAATCTTGACATCATTCCCTCTCAAATAATTGATTCAGAAATGGCCCAAGAGCGTAAAACCTCCTACAATGTTGGAGCATCTGCTTCATGGATTTCCATAGAGAATAATATTGAAATCCAAGGGCTTTGTTTAAGCCCCAAAACCAGAAACCAAAAGTTTGTTTAAGTCCTGACAAGGGTTACCTTGAAAATAGAAGTTTGTTTAAGCCCTAACAAGGGCTACCTTGAAACCAAAAGTTTGTTGAATCCCTGACAAGGGCTTCTTAGACAATGGAGAAAGTCACTGTGATAAAAGGAGCTCTAGTAGGGCTACTTGGTCAATGATCAAGGTTACCGAAGATAAAATCAAGCCTCATCAGGATTAACATTGTTCAAATTAAGGTCAACGAAGGTCAAATCTAACCATTTGTAAGGTTGTCATTGCTCAGTTGAGGCCGTCAGGGCCGTCATTTCACATGTTGAATACATTGTGGGTTAGTTCAAGGGTTTAGCAGAGATGTTAGTGCATAGTTGAAGCCACTGAATATTGGATCAAGCCCTGAATACTGCTTTCATTGCACATTCAAGGTCATAAAGGGTCAGATAAATCCCTAATGAGGTTGCTATTACATTGTTAAGGTCACCATGGGTTTAACGTTGCTCATTCCAGACCATGGCATTAACATTTCAATTTTGACCATACTAAATTAACCTTTGTTTTTTTATAAACCTACTTACAATTAACCTACATACATATTGATGACATTGCAGGTAGTCGTATTGAAGGTACAGTAAAACCATTAGTAGCCCATGAAGACAAATTGCAGAAAACCGTGAACTAAAATTTCACAGAACATCATCAACATAAATCGATACACCTGTACTAAAGTCGTGAAGACCTATTGGACAAATCGCATACAGCGACCAATACACAAATCCTATCGATAAATCAAAATTGTAGATGGTAAGTGCAGAAGCTTCCAAATGTTGACATAAAATCTAACCTCATCTATTTATAAAATTGTCATTTTGCATGTCAACGTGTAGTGCAAAAAGACCCGCAAGTTGCTTTTTGTAAGATTCGTGCATGGTGAATGTGTGGGATGTGTATTGGATAACAATAGAAGTATGTCACACCCTTGTACCACCAAGTGGGTAGGTGTATGTGACTACTAAACTATACTATACATACAATGCAAGGATCATAGTGCAAAAGAGGATGATTGTGTCAAGCCTCCTAATGATTATGGGGTATATTGTGTTTGGAATAGTAGTAGTTGGGGATTATGATAGTTATCATTTATTACTTTGTCTATGAATAATAGTTTAGACATTAAATTGGTATTTTAAATAAGGCTTCGTAACTTATTTAAAAGAAGTTACACCTTCATCACCAATATAGATGTATTTGCAAATGTTTAAGATATATATTTTAAGGTTGTTTATACAAACGTTACAATGTCAAAAATGTTGAAAATCCTTACAATTAGTTTAAGCAATAATCAATTCATTGAATTGTGAAGATAGAGATATATTTTGGATTGTTTTGTGGTTGTAAATCACATATGATATTTCAACTCAATAATCAAAGGACAAAAAAACTTCCCAACTTTGACATTAATAAAATGTATGATAATTCAATCCTAAAATCCAATATTTATTTTTATACGAAACCCCAAGCATGCCCAGCAAATTCCATAAATAAAATATTTGTTATAGTGAATATTAGATAAAATATTAGTTATAGTGAATATTGTAGATTGAAATCCAAAACCAAAGACCTAATATATTTTTTCTATATGAAACCCGATGCAATGCAAGTCTAGATGAATTTCTAGATAAAATGTTACTTATAGTTATTTAAGGTTGCACGTTATTTCCTTTATTTAAATACTTTGTAATTGCATCATCGTCCTCATGTGATGACGACGTTGATGATGATGATGACGATGACGACGACGATGACGATGATGATGATGATGATGATGATGACGACGATGATGATGATGATGATGATGATGACGATGATGATGATGTTGATGACGATGTCGACGACGATGATGATAATGATGATGATGATGATGTTGATGATGATGTTGATGATGATGATGTTGATAATGATGATGATGATGATGATAGTGTTTGAGTCTGGAAGCCCTCCCACAGCGTCAATGCATGTGTCTAGTGTAACCATGCCAAATTTCACACAAAGACGACACATATATAAAAAATTTCCATCGTTGGCCCTACGAAGCACATTAATTAATCTATCATTTATGGCTTTTATTTCTCGATTTGTTATTGACAGTCATGTTTGACGATGAATATCATGATGAAGTTGACAAGGATGATGATGATGACAATGATGATGATGACGATGATGATGATGAAGAGGACGATGATGATGATGATGCTGATGATGATGGTGATGATGTTGATTATGATGACAAGGACGATGATGATGATGGTGATCACCATGTTGATCTCATATGAAATGATGAATATAATGATGATGACGATGATGATGATGTTGATGACGATGACGATAATGATGTTGATGACGACGATGATGATGATGATGACGATGATGATGACGATGATGATGAGGATGATAATGATGATGTTGATGACGATAACGACAATGACGAAGATGATGATGAGGAGGAGGAGGAGGAGGAGGAGGAGGAGGATGACGATGATGATGATGATGATGACGATGATGATGAGGACGATGACGATGACGATGATGTTGATGACGATAACGACAACGACGAAGATGTTGATGATGATGATGATGATGATGATGATGATGATGATGATGAGGATGAGGATGAGGATGATGACGATGATGATGATGATGATGTTGATTATGATGACGATGACGACGACGATGATGATGATGTTGATGATGATGTTGTTGATGATGATGATGATGATGTTGATGATGATGTTGATAACGATGTTGTTGATGATGATGTTGATATTGATGATGACGACGATGACAACGATGACAACGATGACGACGACGACGATGATGATGATGATGATGAAGATGGTGATCACCATGTTGATCTCATATGAAATGATGAAGTTAATGATGATGATGATGATGATGATGATGATGATGATGATGACGATGATGATGATGATGATGTTATTGTTGTTGATGAAGTTGATGACAATGTTGATGATGATGATGATGTTGATGACAATGATTATGATGATGTTGATGATGATGATGATGATGATGATGATGATGATGATGATGATGATGATGATGTTGATGACGATGACGACAATGATCATGATGTTGATGATGATGTTGATGATGATGTTGATGATGATGATGATAATGATGATGATTGTGATGATCATGATGATGATGACGATGATGATGACATTGATGATGATGACGACGATGATGATGATGATGATGTTGATGATGAGGTTGATGATGATTTTGATGATGATGACGTTGATGATGATAATGATGATGATGATGCTATTGATGATGATGTTGATGGTGATGATGATGCTGATGATGATGATGATGATGATGAAGATGATGACAATGATGATGATGATGATGATGGTGATCACCATGTTGATCTCATATGAAATAATCAAGAAGAAGATGATGATGATGATGACGATGATGATGATGATGATGTTGATGACGATGATGACAACGATGATGATGACAATGATGATGATGATGATGATGATTATGGTGATTTTTCTAGTGTAGCCATGCCAAATTTTACACCAAACTGGCACATATATAAAAAAATCATTGTTGGCCCCATTGCTTGATTCGTTATTGACAGTCATGTTGGACAATGAAGATGACGATGAAGTTAACGATGATTATAATGATAAAGATGATGATGATGACGATGATGATGATGATGATGACGATGGTGATGATGATGATGATGATGATGATGATGGTGATGGTGATGATAATCATGATGTTTATGATGATGATGTTGATGATGATGATGATGTTTGAGTCTGGAAACTCTCCCATGCCATCAATGCATGTGTTTATTCTAACCATGCCAAATTTCAAACCAATGTGGCACATATATAAAAAATTTCATCGTTGGCCCCATGTGGCAAATTAATTAATCTATAGGTATGGTTTTTGTTGCTCGAATTGTTAGTGACTGTCATGTTTGATGATGAATATGACAATGAAGTTCATGAATATTATGGTGATGATGATGAAGATGAAAGCACATTGTGGAGGCACATTAATGTTAGTTACTCTTTTTAAAACAAATAAGATAAAGTAATATTTCTAAATAAATTATTGAATTTTTAGTTCCAATAAAATTCAATATTTATATTGCAAGATTCAATCAAAATATATAAAGTAGAGAAATTATTGCATACCTAGTACACTTCAATAGACATAATCATCTTCTTCATCTAATTCATCATCCAAATCATCATCGGTATCATCAGATCCAGAGCCAACATTGTAAGGATTGGCCATGTCATCATCGTCATCTATGTCAGTTACAATCATCATGTCATCGTTGATATCATCTTCATGGGAATTGTCTACTACATCATCATATTCAACTAATTCTTGGGCATATTCTTCTGGATCGTGATGATCATCTAACTCATATTGATCCTGATATTCATCATTGTCTTCTTCTTCCAAACCCTATTCATTACCTTCCTCTAGGTTATACTTTACTGGCCTTCCCCTTGGATCGTGTCTCACAACAAATGACCAGCCATCTTTACCTAGAACCTCAGAGTAAAATACATGTTCACATTGGCTTTGAAGAACAATGGGCTTTGTTCCTAGCTCAAACAACCTTGTATTTACCATGGTAAATTCATTATCATGTTTAATAATAGTTCTATAAGGATCACGTTGATTCAATCGTAACTTATACCATTTGAAAACGAATAGAACTACCCTGAAGGATTTAAAGTCACACTGAAGAATATCTTCCAAATACCCATAGTACCAATTTTCTAAGAGTTCTGGATGTCTGTCACTTCTAGATGAAATATTGGTCACCTCAAAGACTGCAGATATCCCACAATCTGATGTTTTCTTTCTTTCATCCAACTTTTTAATGTGATATCTACAACCATTGCACACCATAGCCTTATGGTGTTTTACTTACAACAATCTGTACACAAAAATATTACATAATGATTCAATATTTATGATTAAGTTCATCATGTTTATACAGCCATACATGGAAAAAACAACGTGTACATCAATATGTAATTTGCTAAAAAAATTAATTAGAGTGGTTGATTAATATGCTTGCCTACTTATATTTTAAACCATATGATAAATCAATTTCCCTTTGTGTAAGATTGGTATCTCCATTGTGATGTGTTGACTTAACCGATGAAGCCACACCTTCCCATGATATTTCATGACCCGATTGTTCACATTGTTCAATCCATACCTTCATCCAGTCAAGATTGTTTGCGATGTATAAATGAATTGCATCCCACTCTCGACCAACTACTTGATGAAAATAAAAATTAAAATTCAAGACAGATGTAAATTATCTTAACAAAGTATACACTCTTAATTGATGCAATAAATTGAATATGCAAATAGAATGTGTATGATATATATACATAAAAGTCAACATTCAATGTATTATATTAATTAACATCCACTATCTAATAATTACCTTTCACCTTCCTTGATCTACCTTTCCCCTTCAGGTACTCCCCTTCAAAATTGTTATTGGATTATGAATCACAAATGCGATGTAAATTGAGCTTTGACGCTAAATTAGGAAGATATTCACTAACATACAACATGTTGTGGTATACCATATATACCTCCATCATAGTACCATCGACATGTGCTCGTTGTATAACCAAACCCTTCATAAATTTCAAGTGCCTCTCAACCATCCACATGGACCTTGAGTGCATAGGTCCACACAATTAAATCTCCTCAACTCGGTGTATGAGTTAGTGTTCCTATGCATTGAAACATGTTGAAGGTAGATGCTTTTGCATTTCACACATTAGGCAAGTAATTTCTCTCCTCCAATACTTTATATCTTCTTCATGGATTTATTTAGATGACAACCATCTACAAGTGACAAATACCAATAACGATATTTAACAAACAAAAAAACATTAATTTACATAGCATGAATTAGTGAACAAAAAACAAATATAAATTTTACGATGAATTAAAGAAACACTAAGCATGTGCAAATAATCTCTAGTTACCTCATGTATTTCCCAAGATTATATATAACTTATTTGACATTGTTGTTGAAGTTTTCCCAGAGAGAGAGAGGTAGAACATATTGTAACAATATACAAACCACATCATTTTTTAAACAAACACTATATAAACAAAATAACAACAATATGCACTGGAATTAAAACAAACAATAATTATATGGATATAACAATAATAATTGTCTTCATGAATACGTGTCAATCATGCATTTTTATCCCCACAAAATCAACTTTCTTTGTTATGATATTCTTCATGTTCGCACAAAATCCAGTGGGAAATTTAATTTTCCTCATGAATTCTTTTACAACATTAATTTGCTTCTCTGTAAACATCCATGGAATTTTAGTTTATATTAATTTGGTCTTTGTTGCTATGAAATTGAATGACATCTTTCATTGCATGGTTTCCTTCTTGAATGTCTTTACAAAATTTCACAATTTTTTCTTTATCGCTCCTTAGCTCCAATAGTCACCGTAATGTTTCAGTCACATTATTTCCGATATGCATTGTATCAATCATATGAGCAATTTGTAGGTGCTCATAGTAGGGCAACCTACTGAATTGTTTAGGATAACTTTTCATTCCTCATGGAAGCCCATTAATTCCTTCATGATCACGATGGATGTAATACCCTGGTTTTTACCCCATGGTATTAAAGTAGTACATGATGTAATTACTGTTATTAAATCATGGCGAGGATCTCAAGGACAAGGAGCTTCCATTGATTTGGTGTTTTATGTATCGATGATCAAGGTTGATGTTGATGGTTCTCGTGCTAGTCACACATGGTATACTTTGAGATATCATGTAAATATGAAATTTAATAAAATACCCACAACTAGATATGCATTGCAACAAAAGAGATGGGAGCATGATTCCACAAGGAATAGGGAGGGGATTTATTCAAACCCCTAAGCCATAGGGTGAGGCCAGATGTCAATGGGAGAACCCTCAATATCTCATCTACCTTTTTGTCCTTTGCACTCAATCATTAAATTATTCCATAAATTGGTTGAGGCAATTAATGCCTTCGGAAGAGCAAGGTATGGCAGTCAGTTTCGTGATTGAGACAACATACGGTCTGAGCAAGCCTGCAGTCTGGGTGTAGCTGGGTTTTTACACCGATTATGTGCAAAAGAACCTCCCTTCTGTCAAAGGGACAGAAGGGTAGAGTTCAAAATAGAATAGCTAGCTACAAAACAAACTATTAGTAATAAAATAAATAAACAACAACAAATATGCTAAAAATTTAAAATAAAAGACAAAATATTATACCCTAGTTTTGAAGTGGGACACCATGCCCTGATCTATGGATATGGGTCACCTCTCCATAGCTTGTATGGTACTGAGGAGACCTCAACATACAGGATGGGGAATGGCATGGCTATCAAATGGTGATTGGCTGATGTGAGTATCTTGAAAAGAGTGGGTTCTCAATGTACTCACTGATTTGAATAATGGAAAAAGGGCATGGGAATATTGGTGATGGGGACCTCCACCTTCTTTTTATAATGATTTCTTGGCCTTATTTATTTTTTAGGGTTTTGGAACGTTATTTAAGGTTTTAAACCCTATTTAGGGTTTTTATCCCCTTTTCTGGGGCTTAGCTCTTTTTGGGGATTTTAAGCCCTTTTTTGGGTTTTCAACCTCTTTTTAATGTTTTTTTAGGTTTTTGAGAGAAACTAAGGGTAAACCATAGGTGTTGAGGTCAAAAATGAGGGGAAAATGATAGGGAAATGGTATCTGTATATAGTTTAGTCTATTTGAGCAATTTTTTGTGTTAACAAATTGCCCCCTCATGTGTGAGGAAGGAGCTCAACGTATGGCCAATAGACATCATAGGATCGTAGGGATAGTGGATTGAACTGCAAAGAAGCGATGCTTTCTCAATCGAGACACAGTGGATTTTGGTTTTGTATTAATATTGGTTCCCAACATTGGGTGAGATACAAAGAATATATGACATGTATATGGACGAGGCGGGCATACCCATGCTTGTAATAATGTCAAAAGAATAGATAATGGGATCAAGGCTCCAGAATACATGAGGCAATCATATACAACTTGTTGTTACATAATGGTGGCCTCAATGAGAGGCTGAATATAAGACTGATCTAAAGAATTGATACATCGGACCCATGGCATTATCATGGAATACTATATCTTCACAACTGTTGTTTAGTTGGATCAGGAAGTTGACAAGACTGTAGGGACTCACTGACTGGGAGTTAAAGTCTCTGTGGTACAATATGTTGCATCAAGTATGAATCTATACAGAATCACTGCTCTAGGGGCTTTAAAACAGTGTTTCCAATGCAACTTAGAAATCACAAGGGACATGAACCTATTTGGGTCCCTTCATAGACTCATAATGTGCTAGAGTCAGGTGACAACCGGGGTCTTCGACCAAAATAATGTATAGACCAATACCATGTATGAATCTCAACGATGCGATGATGTAGTTAAAGTCGAGAACGTGAGACACAACCACCCCGAGAGGCACTAATGACTCCTCTCAAGTGGTCCAAGGAACTCATTAATAGGATTAATGAAACTAGGATACAGGGACCTCTGGGTCTATCCTCTGGAATAAATGTGTTGTCGTCAATAGAGGGATACTTGAAACTATCCAAGGAAATAAAGTTTCCTTGGCCAGAAGCACGAGGGGAATAACCAAATATGTTGGACAATCTGGGGACTGACTCACTGAATGGGGAGGGGAACAGGGGAAGGGAATCATGGGAGACTCAAACATCCTTTTCTCAGAGTATGACAGCAAGGTTGACCTGGCAGCAAATGAAACTGACTCATGGGAGAGGGATCATAGCTGTGATACCGGGAATGTAACTACAGATGGTAATATTGAGGGAGGTAACTTAGACTGTTGATGAGGGAGACTCATTTTTGAATACTCTGAGCAAAGGATACCCATTGGGGAAATGCTACCAAACTGTAATATATGGGGTGGCACCTAAAGACCTCGTTATGACACAATGTCATGGATTTTAGTGAGCCTGAGAGAGTAAATGCTCGATGGTGTTTTCATTTTTAGAGAGTCTAAAAATAGAAAGAAGACTCCAGTGGGGTCTGTTTTTCATTGATAGTCTCCTGTGTTGAGAAAAGGATAAAAGTGTACATAGGTGATCTCTCCCACCCTTTTTAGGATATGGGAGACATCTTTACCATTGGTAGTCCAATCAGGGCAGAAAAGGTTAAACATGTACTAACTTGACGGTCATTCAAATACTTTTATGAGTATGAATGAAACCAAGTTTTCTCAGCAATCTTTTCTTGATCAGAAGGATGGAAAAGAGCCTTAATACAACCATAATGAGATTTTTTGTAAAGTCCGGTCCCAAATCCTGACAAAGCATAAAAGGATGCAAAGGGAAATGTTCTTGGCTTGAGTGTGCCGAGGTGGTCCTTTTCTCATGGTCGTCTACATAGTCCGTAAAAGGAGATAAACGAGGCTATGTAGACGCCCTTTCCAGTAATTTAATGAGTGGGAAAGGAAGCGAGTGCGCTCGATGATATTTTCATTCATTTAGGAGTCAAAAGAGAGCTTAATAGAAACTTTGTAATGGTCAACCAAGCAAGAGGGAAGTGTTCAATATATGGAGCGGGGTTATGTTGTGAACATGGTTGATGAGCGTAAATGCAGAAAAATAATGGTGCCCCCATGTGGGATGATGGATGGTGGTAAAAGGTGGTCAGCTATGCAGTATGGATGGAGCGGATGGCTCATGAACATGCCAATACATACAGAGGAAGACTCTTGTGAAGGCATGCAAATTGGTGTGGCTTCCAAGAAATGGTCCAGAAAATCATAGTGAGATCACGAGACAAGGGTCTCGTCAAAAGAGAGAGGGTGGAAAATAAAACCCGGTGGTGTGAACGGTGTCTCAAACTAACTCCGGATGACTCTAACTATCAAAACCCCAAAATTTCCAAAAATTTTAAATTTTTTTAAAATTACAAAACATTAACGTAAAGCAGTTTAACTAACATTAATTAGTTATGTGTTAATAGCTTGCTATTGAATTCATCAGTTGGTTATGTTTAGTTATAGAACAGATCTTTCCATTTACTGACTTTTGTTCCTCTTTTGACCATAAGGTGAAACTAACATGCAAAACTAGGCTTACTTAGCTTTCGAGCTAACGCAACGGTTTCCACTTTTCTTAGAGATATACAGGTAAGAGGTTATGGCGCTGCATTTCGTAATTCTAAAGTATTTACTATAAGTTCGTCGTAAGAGAAAAATCTCTAAAGAAAGTAAGAGATAGTCCATTTCAACTTTTGTTAAGGTATATTCAAACTGGTTTCTTTCTAGCAAAAGTAAATTATGTTCCTATTGATCTGTCATCTTCTCTATTCTATTACAGTTGCAAATTATACAAAAGTATCTTATTAACTCTTTAAAATCAGAGTAGAGAAATAGAGTTATAAAATCTATAATAAGGATCCAAATGTAAACAAGCATTTCAAGTCAAATGAAATCTGATAAGGGGCTTCCTGTATTACTGCAATGGTTTGGCCTATTCTTGCCAAGTCCTCACTTATTATTGAGGATATCACTTTAAGTAAAACATCATCTCCAAATGGTAAATACTACTTCCTTGTCTTTAGTAACCGGTACTACAGATGCTAGTTTAATCTTTGTAAATAAATCATTTAAGAGATAAGTAGAAATAAAATTATACCTAGCTTTCTACCATCATGCCTTCCTTTATGAACTTCTAAACTATGCTAGAAAATAAAGGAATTTAGCTTATAAAAGCTAGAAATCATTGAATAGTTCTATAACACTTATCATAGCCCCTTTTCACTTGAGCTTAAACATAAGACTAAACGTTACAAGGGTGATTTTTACTCTAGTGATAAGTTATTACTTTTAAACAAGGAAATGATTGCAAGGCTAATGGAAAAACAATAATATGACCCAATGATTATATAGTTTGCATTATTAACAATCTATGGTCTTTATGCTATTATTATTTTTACTTATTAAAGATCTTAAGGCACTTTATAATATAAAGGGGATAGTTTATATTAGATTTTGCGCCAAGGTTTCTCTTTATAAACTATAACATACAATGCAACCCTCCAAGGTATAAATGCTAGGTTAACAAGGTTAAGATTCCCAATCGAATACCTTCTAACCATCAAGCTTATAAATACTATGGAGTCGATATAAGATTTTAATATGATTTCCAATGATTAAAGAAATAGGGTGGAGAATAATGAAATAAATCATTTGCATGCAACGTAGGTTGAGAATCAGGCACGAAGACTTTGGATAATCTTTTCTCTTACGAATGATTGGGAAAAATCATTCCTCCATCGAATAGTTGGTTGACTATATAACAAACCCACTCTACATTGATAAATTTAGTAGCTGTCGTGGAAAAACTACAGCCATGCACTGCGTGGATAAAAGAGTTGTTGCTAACCCTAATCTTCATTGTCTCCACCTCCTACGGTGTCTGTCGCTCTACGACGGTGCTGTGCACCTCTGCGTGGCCTCTCCTCTGTAAAGTATCCTCCATGTCGTTCCCTGGTTGTGGCTTGCTCCATACATTGCATATTGATGTTCAGTTCTTTGTTCCTCCGTTATTCCTTTCTCTGCCATACTGAACCGAACCCTTTCCAGTTTTAACGCTTTCCTCCGTGGTTTCAATGTTAGGACCTACTGTCTTAGCATTCTCTGCAAGGTTGAGGGTTATTCTTCCTTTACCTCCCTGCAGTAGGGTTGGATCCTTACGCGCTGGTTGAACGCTGCTGCCAACGGTCGTGCCTTCTCAACGAAACGGGTAAGAAAGATGAACTTAAAACCTTGCTTACTGTTTGTCTTTAATTTTAAGTTTCTTTAAACAGGTTACAGCATTCTCATGTAGGGTTTATTCTTTGTGATTACAGGTTCTTCAAACTCCAAGTGTGCGGCCTTTGGTAAGAAGACTGGGCAGTAGGCTGCAATTCTAGTAATCCTGGTTACACCATGTCTCCTCCTCCTTATGGTTTTCAGTTGGAACCTTCGAGGGTTGGCTTAAGAAGCCTGAAACCCTTACTGCTTCAGTTTGGTCTTAAAACTGCTGGTTAAACGAATTAATGGAAGAAACCCTTCACGCGATATGAGGGTGTTGCGGCTCAGGCCGAGGTTGTAAATATTAGTTATCTTTTACGATTTAAGTGTTGTAAAGAGAAAAAATGGGCTGCAGCCTATTTGCGAAAAGGTTATGACCTCGACTCCTTGTCTTACTGTATATTTTTGGAAACACTGGGTGTTTTTGCCCACAGTCTACAATATAATATAATATACTTTCTTTCTTTTTTTGTAGCTTTTGTTTGTATTACTGCATTTACTTTTAATTTACGATCTGTGTAAGAAATATATAAAATACAGGCTTACGACAGTCTTGTAGTGTTGATTTATAATGCGGCCGTAAGTAAATTATTGTCTTATCTTAAAATTATTATTGTATTTGTATAAACTGGTATTTATAGGGTTAAACCCTAATTTTTACAGTTGAGAATCATTACAGTTTCTTAATTTGATATTATGTATTAAAATACAAATTCGGTTTGTATCTGTGAGTAAATAAATGATTATTACCCTAATGTTTAAGCTCGATATACGAGCAGTCTATTGTTCTGTTATTTACCTTTATTTTTAATCATGCAACTGAGTTATTTTACTATAGATAAATTCTTTTATAAAATTGCTGTCAGGGTTATGTACCTGGGTTATACTTTGATTTACTTGTTATGTAATCTTGTTAAGTGATATACATAGGTTTTATTCCCTTAAGCTATATAGGTTCTTATATTTTTCTTTTAGTTTATTTTATCAAAGTTTCTTGGAAATGTCAAGTTATCCTGTAGAACAGAGTATTTTTAACTCAGGTTTGTAATTTAAATAATATTGTCGTTCCTTAAGTTTAAAAGTATAATATCTTTATGTTGGATAATATAAAAGTATAATATTATTATAATAATAATACTTAATAAAACAAAAATAATAATCCTGTCTTTATTGGAGTATTAGATTCTCTAAATGTATAACCTTTGTTTATTTTATAGCATATAGAAGATAGCATTATGTTGTTGTTCTTCTTGTACTGATATGCAGTTACTTAAAGAATTTTGATAATATTTAATCTGTCTGTTAAGTTAGAATATTACTTATGAAAATAAAAATAAATCGAATAATACTTCTTATGATCTATCTTATATAACTATATATATATAGTAGCATACATTTATAATCCATACAAATTAGGGTTACCATTCTAAATAATGTTAGAAATTGATTTAACAAGAAAAGGAAAAATAAAGGAAAAGATAACATTAATGTAATACATCATTTCTAACTAGTTTGCTTGATTATAGAGTTAAGATTACATTTATTTACTTCTACATTCAGTATTGTTACTTGGACATAACCAGTTAAATTTTTTTAGACTAGAAGAAAGAAATAGTAATGTTTTCAATACAATAGAATTGAACTAAATTATCCTTAATATTTCTACTTTGATAATAAGACTACTGAAACGATTACTGTACAAAAACTAGTTTTATCTGTAAGCATGAACAGCTATCAATAAAAACAACATTTCCTTCTGATGATATGTAAAGAAACAAATGTCTAAGTTATAATCTCATCATACATCTTTCTATAATTTCTACCTCTGTGCTGGAGTACGGTCTGGTAGCCCAGATGTGGAAAAACACAGCAGGTCTTTATTTTTCATCAACAGTTCAACTATTGATAAACTAGAACAATTACATCACTAACCAACTACTTCTTCTGTCAAATAATACAAGCATAACATTCATCCATTCATACTCATTAAGACATAAATAGATAAGTGACAGAACCTGTTTGAACTGAGACAACAACAGCAATGGGAGGCCATTCCTCCCTACCAACTCCTGGAGAGCACTCAGATAGCGACTCCTCAGGACCCCCGAGCTTGCTCTGGTCTCCCTGGATGGAACTAGGTGCAGTAAAATCATATACCAGTCTTCAAACTCAGTATTAACTCAGAACTTATCAATCAGTTCTCCCAGCTAAAAAGCTGTAATAAACCAAGTTACTGCAGCAATCCTTTCACACAACTTCCTTACTGTTTTCCCTCTTTCCTTAATGAATTTCCTGAATAACATTCACCTGAATGAATTCTCTCTGGAAAATATCTGAGCAGCCTCAGCTCTCTTCATTGAGTACTTTTAAAAGATTGACTAGGTCTTTTTTGGGTTAACTGTCATTTAATGAGCCACCTGCTCTGATCCCACTTTCTTGGGGGATCATGACCCCAAATGTAGGGAAGTTGCCACCTGCAACTTAGGAAGTGTTTGAGGATGCTTCCACTTGTCTTTTGCCTTCCACCTAGTTCCATCCACCAGTTTGACCAGTAACCTCTTTTTAACAGCTCTCCCATGCTGTTGTCTCCACAATTTATTTATTAATAATAAAAATATTCTGAATTACATTCCAATTCTGTTGACTCTGCTGAGTCATCAATTTCCTACTTAGCATTAAATTTAATATAATGTCTCAAGAATATAATTAAAACAATTTACATAATTTTACAAAATTGGGGCATGTGACATACACACCCCTTAAAATGTAACATCGTCCTCGATGTTACTTAGTCTTCATCCTCTGCAACCTCCTGGAACAAATTCGGGTATGCTTCCCGCATCTTACTTTCCAGTTCCCAGGTAGCTTCTTTGGGACTAAGGTGCTTCCATTGCACCTTTAGCTGTCCAATCGTGCAGTTCCGCAGAGTAATTTCCCTCCTCCCGAGGATACAGTCCGGCTCCACCAGAACTTCTCCTTCTGGTTCCACCTGTACAAAATTCCAATCAATTACATGAGTAGCATCATGAACATACTTTTTTAAAACAGAAATATGGAAAACATTATGCACTTTCAAATTAGGTGGTAACGCTAACTGATATGCAACTTGACCAATTCTGGATAGAATTTCAAACGGACCACAGTAACGTGGTGCTAGTTTTGCACAACTCCCCAGTCTTAGGGAGATTTTCTTTGGTATGACCTTTATGAACACGTGTTCACCCACCTGGAACTCTTTAGGAGTTCTTTTCAAATCTGCTTGGCTCTTTTGTCGATCCTGTGCCACCTTTAAGTTTTCCTGCACTTGTTTCACAATCTGCTCCATTTCCTTCAATAATTCAGGTCCTAACATCAATGTATCTACTGGATTATTCCAGGAGATAGGAGTGTTACATTTACTCCCATACAGAATTTCAAAGGGGCTGAACTTAGCTGAGGATTGATAGTTATTATTGTAAGCAAATTCTGCTAAATGCAAGTAATCCTCCCACTTACCTGGCTGATCCTTAACATACATTCTTAACAGATCTTCCAACACATGATTCATTCTTTCTGTCTGTCCGTCTGTCTGAGGATGGAAAGAGGTGCTGAAATTCAGTGTTGTGTTTAAGCCTTTAAACAAGGATTTCCAAAAATTCCCTGTGAATTTAGGATCCTTGTCTGAAATAATAAACTTAGGTACTTCATGTAACCTAAAAATATGCTTTAGAAATATATCTACTATATTGGAAGCCTTGTAGGTAGTCTTGGTAGGAATGAAGTGTGCTGCTTTACTTAACTTTTCCACCACCACCATAAAAGAATCGTTCTGATTCTAATTTCTGGGTAATCCAGTAATGAAATCTAAGCTGATTATCTCCCACTTCCAACTACGAATAGGCAAGGGTTGCAATAAACCAGCTGGATGTTGGTGTTCTGTTTTAACTTGTTGATAGTCCAAACATCTAGCTATATACTCAGCTACTTTAGATTTCATATTAGGTCAGAAATATTCCTTTCTTAATATGGTGACAGTCTTCTAGTAACCTGGATGCCCTGAGTAAGGGGTTTTATGAACTTCGTCCAGAATCAGCAATTTAACCTTAGGCACATTAAGCACATACAGTCTGTCCTTAAACACTAAAAATCCATCTTTATTTAAACTATAACCTTTTATTAAACTTTATGTAGGTTCTTCTTTAGCTATAACTTGTAATTTTTGATAAATTTCATCCAATTTTATCCCTTCAATCAGCTGTTCATTTAAATCAGAAGCATAAGTACTGATTGCTGCTGTAAAATTCAGCTTTTCATTTCTGCTCAAAGCATCAGCCACCTTATTTTCTTTTCCTTTTATGTGTTGAATTTCGAAATCGTATTCACTTAAGAAGGCTAACCATCTTTCTTGCCTTGCATTTAGGTTAGGCTGATCTAAAAGGTATTTCAAACCTTTATCATCAGTCATTAAAATAAACTTTCATCCTATTAAGTTGTGCCGCCACATCTTTAAGGCATGAATAACAGCAGCAAGTTCTAAATCATAAGTGGCATAATTATTTTCGTGGATCTTTAACTTCCTGGACTCATAGGCGACGACATGCCCATCCTGAGTCAGCACTCCGCCTAAACCATCATTACAAGCATCGGTGCATACCACAAAATCCTTATTAGGATCTGCTATTCTTAGAATAGGCGCAGTTGTTAACAGGGTTTTTAATTTCTTAAAAATTTCTTCACATTTTAAGTTCCAATCAAATTTCTTGCCTTTCTTTTGCAAGGAAGTGATTGGATTAGCTATTTTTGAAAAGCCTTCAATGAATCTCTGGTAGTAACCGGTAATTCCCATGAAGGACCTAACATTTGTTACGTCTTTTGGAACTGGCCAATCTTTGATTGCCCGAATATTTTCAGGATCCACTGAAATCCCTTCCTTAGTCACTATGTGACCTAAGTACTGGATTTCATCCTTAAAGAAATCACACTTACTGAACTTCGCAAAGAGTTGTTACTCTCGTAGCTCTTGTAAGACTATCTGTAAGTGTTCCTTATGTTCCGCTTCATTTTTAGAATAAATTAAGATGTCATCGATAAATAGGACAACAAATTTATCTAAGTATTTATGCATTATATTATTCATCAGACACATAAAGACAGCTGAGGCATTAGTAAGCCCAAATGGCATTACGACAAATTCGTAATGTCCATACCTTGTTCTAAAGGATGTCTTGAAAATGTCTTCATCTTTAATTCTCACTTGATGATATCCTGATCTCAGGTCTATTTTTGAGAACACCGTAGCTCCACGCAGTTGATCAAATAGATCATCTATGCGGGGCAACGGATATCTGTTTTTAATAGTCATTTTATTTAGTTGACGGTAATCTATGCATAGCCGCATAGTTCCGTCTTTCTTTTTAACAAAGATTACTGGTCCTCCCTAAGGGGACACACTGGGTCAAATATACTTCTTATCTATTAAATCTTTTAACTGTGATTTTAATTCATTAAGTTCTAAAATATTCATTCGATACGGAGCTTTCGAGCTAGGTACAACACCTGGTACCAGCTCAATTATGAAATCCAGTTCCCTCCTGGGAGGTAATCCTGGAATTTCCTCCAGAAAAACATCAGTAAATTCGTTTAACACAGGAATATCCTCTATTTTTATTTTATATTTTTCAGATTTATTTGCCTCATCTGTAATAGTTACAGCATAGGATTTGCACCCTTTCCTGATTTCTCTTTTGAGTTGTAAGGCAGAAATATGCCTAATTACAGTTTTCCTAGGAACACCCTTAACTGTTACTGGTGGTTCATTATTATTTACACACGTAAATGTTTTATCAAAAATAGTTTAAAACTACCCTATGCTATTCTAACCAATCCATTCCAATCAATAAGTCATACGAGCCAAGTGGTAGAACATTTAACTTAACAGTAGTCTTAAAATCATTCATAATTAAAGCACATTCCTTAACATAACAGGTTACTTTCCTTTTTTCCCCTATGTTAATTGAACTAACCAGGAGTTATCAAACTTTTCAACAGTCAAATTACACTTTTCTACTATCTGAGGTGAAATGTAACTAAGACTAGCACCTGGATCTATTAAAATAGTTACAGGGGTTTGGTTAACCATACCTTCTACTTCCACCATGGAAGTTTGATAATCAACTTGGCGGTTCTCCAACGCTGCATTGATTCGAGGCATAGTCCTTGCAAAATATCCAACAGTCATTTCATCTTGTATAGTATGAATATTGTTGTTTGGCTTCTTCCTATTTGGGCAGACTGAAGCATAGTGCGGGCCATTGCACTCCCAGCACTTAACAGGCTCCTTCCGTTCGAAATTCTTAGTGAAATTTCCATGATTGTTTGAAGCTTCCTTGCCCTTGAAGTTATTGGAGTTATTGGAATTATTAGGAGTACCATTTCTGTTTCCCTGGAAGTTCTTACCATTAGAATGATTTCTGTTCTTATTATTCCTGAAATTTTTCTGGGGTACAAACTCTTTTTTCTTGAACTCGGACTGATTACTATTCTTTTTAGCCTTCCAGTTGGCTATTCCTTCTTTATTTTTGTTCTGTTCAAAACAGAAATTAGCCTTCCGCATGGCTTATTCCAGAGTTTTGGGGTTATCATATTCGATTCTGTCCTTTATATGATAGGGCAGGCAGCTGAGAAACCATTTTACTTTAGGTTTCTCATCAACTAAATACGGCACATACCTTAACAGACTTAAGAATTTACTGTTTAAGTCCTTCATAGTCATGGATCCTAACTTTAACTCATAAAATTATTTCGCCCTTTCTTTATAGTATTGTTCGGACAAAAATTTCTTTTTGAAGTACCTTTTAAAAGTACTCCAATTGACTTCTTTTTCTTTGATTCCCTTGACTCTTTTCAGATCTTGCCACCATATATCTGCCTTTCCAGAAAGATTATAGATGGCCATTCTCACCTTCAGCTGATTTGAATAGTTGTATATCTAAAAATATTTTCTCATCCCAGATAACCAGGACTCTGCCTCTTACCCTTTTTCAGTCTCTCCGTTGAAAGTTGGGGGCTTTATTTTTTTGAACTCCCCAGAAATATCTTCGTATGGTCTGTACTTTTTCTTTCTGTTATACAATTCAGCCTCACTATTGTCACTAGTAGTGTAGTAGCTTTGTTGTTCCCTGAGCCCTTCAGATGATGAGCTGCTTTCAGTCTTAACCAATTTCATCTTTTTAGATCCTTTCTGATGAATAGCTTCCTCAGATTCGGATATTTTACTCCTCCCTTCTATCTGGAATCTTTCTATCAAGATTTGGTTTAACTCCTCCTAAGTCTTTAATATCCTCTCGTTATCCTTCTTGACTGATTCACTTTCAATCTTTAAATCCTTTATAGTCTGTATCAACTCTGAAGAGTGAGCAGCTATCTCTTCTAACACAGGTTCTTTAGACATCTGTCTTGTCTCAGTGTTTGGAGACTCCTCCTCAGCATATTCTCCTAACTTCTCCATACCCGCCTGTTAGATTCAGAAAAGAAATTTTCTGCTTTTTACATAAAACAAAAATAAAGGTTAGTACATGATTTTTACTGTTCTGTGGAAACTAGTTGGGCCACATCATGGCCTAATGTTTGATCCATGCTCTGATACCACATGTCAAAACCCCAAAATTTCCAAAAATTTTAAATTTTTTTAAAATTACAAAACATTAACGTAAAGCAGTTTAACTAACATTAATTAGTTATGTGTTAATAGCTTGCTATTGAATTCATCAGTTGGTTATGTTTAGTTATAGAACAGATCTTTCCGTTTACTGACTTTTGTTCCTTTTGACCAGAAGGTGAAACTGACATGCAAAACTAGGCTTACTTAGCTTTCGAGCTAACGCAACGGTTTCCACTTTTCTTAGAGATATACAGGTAAGAAGTTATGGCGCTGCATTTCGTAATTATAAAGTATTTACTATAAGTTCGTCGTAAGAGAAAAAGCTCGAAAGAAAGTAAGAGATAATCCATTTCAACTTTTG
This sequence comes from Pseudotsuga menziesii, assembly GCA_001517045.1. NCBI lineage: Eukaryota > Viridiplantae > Streptophyta > Pinopsida > Pinales > Pinaceae > Pseudotsuga > Pseudotsuga menziesii. Next base: position 42,807 of record LPNX010976151.1, on the reverse strand, counting down.
TTAAGGTATATTCAAACTGGTTTCTTTCTAGCAAAATTAAATCATGTTCCTATTGATCTGTCATCTTCTCTATTCTATTACAGTTGCAAATTATACAAAAGTATCTTATTAAGTCTTTAAAATCAAAGTAGAGAAATAGAGTTATAAAATCTATAATAAGGATCCAAATGTAAACAAGCATTTCAAGTCAAATGAAATCTGATAAGGGGCTTCCTGTATTACTGCAATGGTTTGGCCTATTCTTGCCAAGTCCTCACTTATTATTGAGGATATCACTTTAAGTAAAACATCGTCTCCACATGGTAAATACTACTTCCTTGTCTTTAGTAATCGGTACTACAGACGCTAGTTTAATCTTTGTAAATAAATCATTTAAGAGATAAGTAGAAAGAAAATTATACCTAGCTTTCTACCATCATGCCTTCCTTTATGAACTTCTAAACTATGCTAGAAAATAAAGGAATTTAGCTTATAAAAGCTAGAAATCATTGAATAGTTCTATAACACTTATCATAGCCCCTTTTCGCTTGAGCTTAAACATAAGACTAAACGTTACAAGGGTGATTTTTACTCTAGTGATAAGTTATTACTTTTAAACAAGGAAATGATTTCAAGGCTAATGGCAAAACAATAATATGACCCAATGATTATATAGTTTGCATTATTAACAATCTATGGTCTTTATGCTATTATTCTTTTTACTTATTAAAGAGCTTAAGGCACTTTATAATATAAAGGGGATAGTTTATATTAGATTTTGTACCAAGGTTTCTCTTTATAAACTATAACATACAATGCAACCCTCAAAGGTATAAATGCTAGGTTAACAAGGTTAAGATTCCCAATCAAATACCTTCTAGCCATCAAGCTTATAAATACTATGGATTCGATATAAGATTTTAATATGATTTCCAATGATTAAAGAAATAGGGTGGAGAATAATGAAATAAATCATTTGCATGCAGCGTAGGTTGAGAATCAAGCACGAAGACTTTGGATAATATTTGCTCTTACGAATGATTGGGAAAAATCATTCCTCCATCGAATAGTTGGTTGACTATATAACAAACCCACTCTGCATTGATAAATTTATCAGCTGTCGTGGCAAAACTACAGCCATGCACTGCGTGGATAAAAGAGCTGTTGCTAACCCTAATCTTCATTATCTCCACCTCCTGCGGCGTCTGTCGCTCTGCGACGGTGCTATGCACCTCTGCGTGGCCTCTCCTCTGTAAAGTATCCTCCATTTCGTTCCCTGGTCGTGGCTTGCTCCATACGTTGCATATTGATGTTCAGTTCTTTGTTCCTCCATTATTCCTTTCTCTGCCATACTGAACCGAACCCTTTCCAGTTTTAACGCCTTCCTCCGTGGTTTCGATGTTAGGAGCTGCTGTCTTATCATTCTCTGCAAGGTTGAGGGTTATTCTTCCTTTACCTCCCTGCAGTAGGGTTGGCTCCTTGCGCGCTGGTTGAACACTGCTACCAACGGTCGTGCCTTCTCAACGAAACAGGTAAGAAAGTTGAACTTAAAACCTTGCTTACGGTTTGTATTTAATTTTAAGTTTCTTTAAACAGGTTACAACATTCTCATGTAGGGTTTATTCTTTGTGATTACAGGTTCTTCAAACTCCAAGTGCGCGGCCTTTGGTAAGAAGACTGGGTAGCAGGCTGCAATTCTAGTAAGCCTGGTTACACCATGGCTCCTCCTCCTTATGGTTTTCAATTGGAACCTTCGAGGGTTGGCTTAAGAAGCCTGAAACCCTTACTGCTTCAGTTTGGTCTTAAAACTGCTGGTTAAAAGAATTAATGGAAGAAACCCTTCACGCGATGTGAGGGCATTGTGGCTTAGGCCGAGGTTGTAAATATTAGTTATATTTTACGATTTAAGTGATGTAAAGAGAAAAACTGGGCTGCAGCCTGTTTGCGAAGAGGTTATGACCTCGACTCCTTGTCTTACTGTATATTTTTGGAAACACTGGGTGTTTTTGCCCACAATCTACAATATAATATAATATACTGTCTTTCTTCTTCTGTAGCTTTTGTTTGTATTACTGCATTTACTTTTAATTTATGATCTGTGTAAGAAATATATAAAATACACGCTTATGCCAGTCTTGTAGTGTTGATTTATAATGCGGCCGCAAGTAAATTATTGTCTTATCTTAAAATTATTATTTTATTTGTATAAACTGGTATTTATAGGGTTAAACCCTAATTTTTACAGTTGAGAATCATTACAGTTTCTTAATTTGATATTATGTATTAAAATACAAATTATGTTTGTATCTGTGAGTAAATAAATGATTATTACCCTAATGATTAAGCTCGATATACAAGCAGTCTATTGTTCTGTTATTTACCTTTATTTTTAATCATGCAACTGAGTTATTTTACTATAGATAAATTCATTTATAAAATTGTTGTCAGGGTTATGTACCTGGGTTATACTTTGATTTACTTGTTATGTAATCTTGTTAAGTGATATATATAGGGTTTATTCCCTTAAGCTATATAGGTTCTTATATTTTGCTTTTAATTTATTTTAACAAAGTTTCTTGGAAATGTCAAGTTATCCTGTAGAACAGAGTATTTTTAACTCAGGTTTGTAATTTAAATAATATTGTCGTTCCTTAAGTTTAAAAGTATAATATCTTTATGTTGGATAATATAAAAGTATAATATTATTATAATAATAATACTTACTAAAACAAAAATAATAATCATGTCTTTATTGGAGTATTAGATTCTCTAAATGTATAACCTTTGTTTATTTTTCAGCATATAGAAGATAGCATTATGCTGTTGTTCTTCCTGTACTGATATGATATGCAGTTACTTAAAGAGTTTTGATAATATTTAATCTGTCTGTTAAGTTAGAATATTACTTATGAAAATAAAAATAAATCGAATAATACTTCTTATGATCTACCTTATATAACTATATATATATATATTAGCATACATTTATAATCCATACAAATTAGGGTTACCATTCTAAATAATGTTAGAAATTGGTTTAACCAAAAAAGGAAAATATAACATTAATGTAATACATCAGTTCTAACTAGTTTGCTTGATTATAGAGTTAAGATTACATTTATTTACTTCTACATTCAGTACTGTTACTTGGACATAACCAGTTAAATTATTTTTAGACTAGAAGGAAGAAATAGTAATGTTTTCAGTACAATAGAATTGAACTAAAGTATCCTTAATCTTTCTGCTTTGATAATAAGACTACTGAAACGATTACTGTACAAAAACTAGTTTTATCTATAAGCATGAACAACTATCAATAAAAACAACATTTCCTTCTAATGATATGTAAAGAAACAAATGTCTAAGTTATAATCTCATCATACATCTTTCTATAATTTCTACCTCTGTGCTGGAGTACGGTCTGGTAGCCCATATGTGGAAAAACACAACAGGTCTTTATTTTTCATCAACAGTTCAAATACTGATAAACTAGAACAATTACATCACTAACCAGCTACTTCTTCTGTCAAATAATACAAGCATAACATTCATCCATTCATACTCATTAAGACATAAATAGATAAGTGACAGAACCTGTTTGAACTGAGACAACAACAACAATGGGAGGCCGTTCCTCCCTACCAACTCCTAGAGAGAACTGAGACAGCGACTCCTCGGGACCCCCGAGCTTGCTCTAGTCTCCCTGGCTGGAACTAGGTGCAGTAAAATCAGATACCAGCCTTCAAACTCAGTATTAACTCAGAACTTATCAGTCAGTTCTCCCAGCTAAAAAGCTGTAATAAACCAAGTTACTGCAGCAATCCTTTCACACAACTTCCTTACCGTTTTCCCTCTTTCCTCAATGAATTTCCTGAATAACATTCACCTGAATGAATTCTCTCTAGAAAATATCTAAGCAGCCTCAGCTCTCTTCATTGAGTACTTTTAAAAGATTGCCTAGGTCTTTTTTGGGTTAACTGTCATTTAATGAGCCACCTGCTCTGATCCCACTTTCTTGGGGGATCATGACCCCAAATGTAGGGAAGTTTCCACCTACAACTTAGGAAGTGTTTGAGGATGCTACCACTTGTCTTTTGTCTTCCACCTAGTTCCATCCACGAGTTTGACCAGTAACCTCTTTTTAACAGCTCTCCCATGATGTTGTCTCCACAATTAATTTATTAATAATAAAAATATTCTGAATTACATTCCAATTCTGTTGACTCTGCTGAGTCATCAATTTCCTACTTAGCATTAAATTTAATATAATGTCTCAGGAATATAATTAAAACAATTTACATAATTTTACAAAATTGGGGTATGTGACACTAACTAGCATCTAGTGATGGTTCCCCTAGTGCAGCGGTGCACGGGTTAAAAACTAAACCAAATGGAGGCCTATGGATACGGATCTAGCTCAACATACAAGGTGTGATTCGCATGGTGGTACAAAAATCGACGTGACTCCAAGAAATGGACAATATAATCAGTAGGGAAAGAGGCAGTCTAGAAGGTCATTTCTTGACCTGGGAGCATTTTGCATAATGGTGGCAGCTTCCTATCCTTGTAGAGGATTATCCATACGTGGGAATGGAAAAACAGGGAGATACGGAGAGGCCTCAACCTCCAGGGAAGGTCTTGGGACCTGATGGTATGCTATCATGGTGGTAGCAAGATTATACGTGCGACATACTGTGTGCATGTGCATATGTGGGACTGCATCCTCTAGTGGGCTACGAGCGACACAGGGGAATGGACTATATCTAACTTATCACATGCAAATGATGCAACAAATTTCTACAATGGACTCACTGTGACTAGACACAGAACGAATACTAGAGGGGGTCATCGAATCATGGTAAAAAATGATGTAAAACAAAAAATAGAAACTATGCCCCAAGTGATGCATGGAGAGCGACTCTGGAATAGGACCTCCAGCGAAGGAAATTAAGCTTTCCTTAGGGACTCTGCAGTTTGCGCAAATTAGGTGGGGGAGGAATCAGAAATTCAATGGGAAGAACCAAATACACATCATGGGCTAAGTGAAATAAGGTAAAAGCGGTGGTGTTTTTATAGGTCTCTCTATCATCATGATAGTGGTGTCGGGATAGATCAGGTGGATCTTCCACAGTCGAGGGGAGGGATGGACTATTGGAGCTAGAGATTATGTATATGGTGGGGTTGTCTGAGGAGGAATCCCATGGGTGAATCTCCTCAATGACAGTGAATTCAAATTCATGAGAGTGTTTCCGAAGGGCATTAAGGATAGACCGATATCCATCCAATTCTGGTCAGTGGTGATAATAATGGCCATACAATCTGCAGATGGTGCATGCATGTTTTGTCCTCAAGGACTTGTTTTTGGATGCTGGTGGAGTTGAGATGCCAACTCAGTTGTATCCATGGTGTCAATGTGCGTGCGTAGGATTGGTATCTATGAGTAGTTTGGGGTTGCATGGCCATGGACATCACACAACGCGCAAGGTAGGGTCAAACAATGTTTAGCTGCTACTTTAGAATTTTTCCCCTCACCCTCTTTGGAGGAGGCGGGGTTGATGTAGGTGCGAAAGGATGTTGTTGTGGGACAGGAGGAGGGCGTGACTCTACCACAATGGGTTGAACATGGGTCATCACAACCTGGGGAATCGGAGGTGGGGAAGGTGGTTTAAGGTACCACACAGAAATCCCCAATGTGAAGTTTGGTATATTTAAAGTGGCCATCACAAGCTTACTCACGATGTTGGACAATGGGAAAAGAAAGTAAATTGTATGGACTGGGAGTGAGCCCCAATAATTCCCTGATGATTGCATTTGAGGCTGTGGTTATGGTTGGGATTTGGGTGTAACGATACTGGATGAGAGCATGCACAAATTTGCAGTGTCACTTAACTCTTGAGGAGGAGGTAGTGAAGGGCAGGAAGACATCATAGATGTGTCAATGAACAATACTGGGGCTATGGTTGACAGGGAAGGGATGGCTACGTCATTGATAGTGGTGTCGATGGTAGGGATTTCATGGTCTAGTGTGGCTAGCCCTTGCGGATTGTAGTAAGTTAATTGTTCTATCGTTACTATCTTCCCGTCATGTGGAAACATCATAAGATGAAAGACACTGGATTCCATGGCTCTCATGGCATACATGTAACTACTTCTAAGAAAGAGGTTGTAATCAACTTGGGCATTGACAACCTTAATGTCGATCATAACCATTTTACTGGCCAATGATATGGGGACATTCGAAAGAATTCCTTGGGCTTTTGTGGAGTGACCATCATAGGCACAGAGGGCAGTGGTGGATGGATGGAGGGTAGGGGACCCAAGTTTCTTCCTGACAAACATTGACATGACACATGAATATGCCCCTTCATCGATGATACATCGATGTACGACCAAGTTATGAATTGATACCGAAATCTAGAAGGAAATGGTTAATGGAATTCTTGGTTCTCCTTTGTCCAAATTGAAAGTGATAAATCAGAAATAGGAGGGGTTCACAGCACCTAGTGTGGATAACAACACTTTCCGCTGCGGTGGGCATGTTTTCAGCACTTCTAGTACAAGTTATCTATTTTGGATAGGCCAAAAATAAGAAGCGTTGGGAGACTTGCAATAAATTTTTATTGGCACATCCAGATTAGGTCATACCTGCGGCATTGGAAAGAAAACACATTAGGGTACCACAGGCTATAGTTTGATACCTAGAGGAGTTGAAATTAAAATTTTACAGCAATTACAATTCAGCTCCAAAATAGTCTTCTAATCAAGGCTTGAGAAAGGTACATCATTTTTCATTTGAATAGCTTTGAGTAGAAGGATCTATTTTTGGTAAACGCTAAGGTGTGATATATATTTATTGCTCAAAATGCCACCAAAATTAAGTGGAAATAATCACACTCCACTCAAACCCTTGTAGGATTCATCCTTGACATATGATGAAATGAAATACATGTCCTTTAGAATGTCCAAGTTCGAAGATATGATTAAAGGAAATGTGAAAATTGATGACTTAGTTAAATTGGAAAATAAGATGGCTAGTAAAGAGGATCTAAAAAGGATGGCTAGTAAACAGGATCTCAAAGGGATGGCTAGAAAATAATATCTTCAATACTTGAAGGAATTAATGAAGGATATAAAACATAGTTGTATTCCTCATGTAGAGGATAAGGAGGAAAAACAGGACTTATTCCAGTGACGTCTGGAGAAAATTGAAAAACTGATTGGAGAGTAGGAAGTTGGAGTCCTCAAAAGTTGATGATTCACTACAACATTATGGGTTCAATTCAAGTCCAAGGAACTAATTTATCCTCAATATTGACATGAGAAATTTTTATGGCAAGGATCCAATTACGTGGATTTTTCAGATGGAACAATTCTTTGATCTACACCGGGTACCGACTTTGCACAAGGTAATTATTCCATCGTTATATTTAGAACCTGGTTAGTTTATATGGTACCAATGACTTTGTGACTATAAAAAGGAATCTATTATCTCTTGGTATATATTCACAGAAGAATTGATTAAAAATTATGGGGATATAAATAGAAACACCTTCTTTATCTAGTTGGTAAATATCAAGAAAAAGGGTCCAATTACATAGAACATCAAGCAATTTTAGCAACTAAGTCTTAGAGTGAAGAATATTTAAGAATATAATTTGTTAGATCTCTTTATTGGAACCTTGAAAGATAGCATTCAACATGAGGTGTGTCTCTTTGAACCATCATCCCTAGAGAAGGATTTCATGCTGGAAAGGAAGGTTGAAAGTAAAAATATGGTAGTGACTACAAGAAAGGAATTCTCCAACACATATAGAGAAAATAATTTTCCCTCTTCTAAACCACCACAAAGGTTGACACAGCAACAACTAGATTAAAGAAGAGAAAAAGGATTATGCTTTAATTCTGATAGCAAGTATAGTAAGGGACGTAAGTGTGGTGAGAAGAAATTATTCTACATAGATTGTGAAGAGGAAGAGCCAAAAGAAGAGGAATCATCTCAAGAAGAGGCGAAAAAGAAAAAATAGAAGAGGATACTCTTAGCACTCAGAATTGTACCCTAGGTTGTGGAGGGTGAGTCCCAAGGTAACATCAAAACCACTTTAAGAAAGGGATCTGGACTCTTCCTTTCTAGAGAGGGAACTCTCACATATTTTTATTAGGGCCAGATACACAGAAAAAAATGTGTTGGTGGTTGAATCAAAGAAAGCATACAATGGGCTATGGAGTCATAAATATAAATGAATTACATAATAGTTTGCAGGGGAAATTATACAAAGGCAAGGTGGCATTCGGTTATAGTCCAATAGAATTTTGTATGGTGATAAAGAAGGAAGGATGACAGTCCATTAACATAGAGCATCAAGAGATGAATTATGCATCAACTTTGGTAGAAGGGTTTTTGTGGATATCTACAACAATAGCCAGATCATAAACCTATATGAATTCTGAGCTATTACACACTAGTTCTAGACATGAAGAAAACAAAATGGCAAGTTGAACAAGAATACATGCACATAAGAAAATAAATAACAGACAGTAACTACGACATACACAAGAATCTCTACAGCAACAAGCCCACATTCGGCTCTGTCATTTTATTAAAGGTAGGTCTAAATTTACATAGCCCTGAACCTCATGGGTTCCAACCCTGTATTCCTCTATTGAGGGTATTTTTATAGTGTTAAAAGGCTCCCGATACCAACCTCGAAAACCTAAAATTAGTTACAAAATCGGGGATCAATCTTAACAACTTATGATCTGGAACATTCGCCATGATCATTTACAAAACAGGAAAGCATGTTGGGATGCGCATGATGGACCAAAATGGAGAAAATTAGATACCTGCAAACCACACCTGCTGACAGAAAATGATGGCTCTAAGAACCTTCAACAGTCTGCAACAGCATTCCTCCTTGTCTGCATCTTTAACTAGCGGAATCGTCATGGACCATTGATATTTACCTACTTAAATCCTGACTGTTCAATGATGTGGCTCTTTAAGACTTTGTAGATCTGAAAGATTGATTTATCCATGCTAATTAGATCAGCGGAATATACCATGAGCATACATATGATATTCTTTAAATATCAACCATTGAAATATGTCAATCTTTAAGCCATTACGCAAATTTGAAAAGCCACCTATCTCGTACACATGTTCCCTTCTTTCGCACCGTCGATTTTTGTAGGATTCATTTTCAGCCATTAATTTGAGATCAAGCTATGGGTTGCAGAAAATAGAAGATGAGATCCCAACTTTTCATAACCAAGAATTCATATTTCTGCCTTTCCGCTTCCGCTCCTTTCTTTCCACACGGTTGATCTGTGCGGAAACTCCCTGAGCCATAGATATGGCAGATCACAGAAGGTAGAAATCAGGATTTGAACTTTCTGCAAAGTTTGATTTTGACCTTTTCACTCCCAAATTCTTTCTTTCTCACCTTTCTTTCTGCACCATTGATCAAAGCGGGAGATTTCTGAACCGTCGGATCTTGATCGCGTAAATTAGAAATTCAACCATTTATACTCAGAAACTGTGGGTTTCTATTTTTCACCCGTTGCACCTTTCCATGTCGTTGACCTTTACGAATGTGATATGAGTCATCGATCTTGCGGATCATGGAAAGCGAAAGGTGGAAGTTCTAACTCTCTATGACCAAACCTTTTGTATCTTTCGCTTTTCTGATCTCCTCCCTTCCCATTCTTCTGCACCGTTGATCTGTGTGGGATCAATCTGAGCCGATAGATATCAAGTTGTGGAAAGTAGAAGTCAAGATTTACCATTTTTCACCAATATGTTTTATCCTTTCCTACACTTGCACTCTGGAGTTTCCTTGGGACTAAATAATTTTTTGCCTTTGATCTCCTGCATTGCGCATCCGAGCCATCCATTTCCTGTCAACATTCAACTAGGGGAGGATTTCTTCATTTACATGCATTTGAAGGTCAAAAAATCAATATTTCTTTAATTATTTTGCATTCTTATCCTGGAAATATCCCTTCAAATGCCTGCATACCTTCATCAACAAACTTTTAAGGTTATATGATGTGAAAATTTACATACCTTATTCATCATTATTGGCCAAACCCCTTACTAATTTACTTAGCCTAGAAATGGTGCTAACAACTGGCTCCAACTAGGGATTATATCCTCCCTACGAGGTAGAAAATAACCCCATAGACAAGGTGCCAAATCCATTGGGTGGCTCCCAAGATTTCCTAAAATTCCCAACATGCTCTGAAAACAAAAAACTAAATTCATGCTAAAACAAACTGGAAAATTACTGAAAGAAATGCTCGCCATGTCGAGCTTATTCACACCTACCTACCCTACTTACTGAGCATCAGTGCCCAGTCAAGTGATTTATGACTTCTAGTGAATCCAATCAAGCAATTGAACTAATGATTGGATTTCTTCATCATGCTTGATCCAAATCTTAAAAGAAAAACTGAATGGTGAAAGGTTATGATAGAAAACTTGTTATTTAGTGCACAAAACTAACCCACCATTCCCACTACAAAGCTCCTCCATATACTCAGCCACTGGATCATGATAACCTTCAAATCTTTCTGTTATTTGTCTGCCATGATAAGGCTGCTCCAACTGTAACTCCACCTGCACATTGTCAGACTGCTTTTCAAAAGAACCATGCAACGAATGTTTCTAGAAATTTGTAAATGAGATACCAACTTCTTCATCTAAGATATCAGAATTTAAAACCCGATTCCCTCCAAGTGCTTCAAAATAAATATCATTGTGTTCTTCAATAGAATCAAGAAAAATAATTTCTGAATTTAAAAAACATAAAGAAGTATCCCACTTAGAGTCGTCCTCTTCTTCAAGAAAATCAAGTGAAATGCACTCTTCTTGACATTATAAATTTGGAAAACATAAAGATATTTCCCACTTAGGACCCTCATTTTATTCTAGGTGGTCCAATCCATGATTGCAGACTACTGTTTCTTTGGGTGCATCATCCAAGTGGCCATCCTCACATTCATCATATATAGGCATGCTGAAATATTATTTAAAAATATTACTAACGCAATTTTCAAAATGCTCATTATATTCTTCATAAAGAAAATTAGTATGACCTTCTTCATGTACATCACTGGGCTAAGATTGATGGCGTGACTGTTTTACCTTTTCATTATCTTTTTCTGCAAATGTCATATCCTCAAGTTTTTGTGATTGCTTAGAGATTTTACATAGATTCCTCAGCAATTCAAATGAAGCATAACACAAAGGCAACTTTCACCTTCATCACACTCACTATATTCTTTGTTTTCAACCCTTTAACCTTGGAGTGCAATGGAACTTTCTTCATTAACAGGCCTTGAACTTACAAAATTTACAGCTGGTCTTTAAAGAAATTGTTACTGCAAAATGAGGATTTATGATTGAACAAGGGAATGCTCCTCTTGTGGAAAAATTTCAAGAGTCTAATAATATGGGGAAGGATTTAAGTTACAGTCCCAACTTATTTCTTGGTCACACAAAAATAAACAAGAACACTGAAAACTATCACTAGTTTTAGGAAAAGAAAAATAGTTGGTGGAATCATAGTTTTGGCTTATGTCAACTTCGTTCAAGGAAGACATTACCAATTGCTGCAACGTCGCCATTTCGTTAGAACTCAGAATTGCACCCTAGGCTATGGAGGGTGATTTCCAAGGTAACAACAGAACCACTTTAAGAAAGGGAGTTTGCCTCTTCCTTTCTAGAGAGGGAGCTCTCACATATTTTTATCACGTCCAGATACACAAACGAAATAAAATTCATATGTGTTGGTGGTTGAAACAAAGGAAGAATACATTGGGATATGGAGTCACAAATATAAATGAATTATAGAACATTTTGTAGGGGAAATTCTACGAAGGAAAGGTACCATTCAGTTACAGTCAAATAGCAGTTTCTCTAGTGATAAAGAAGGAAGGATGACAGTCCATTAACATAGAGCATCAAGAGATGAATTTTTCATCAACTTTGGTTGAAGGGGTTTTGTGGATATATGCAATAATAGCTAGAGCATAAACCTATATGAATTCTAAGCTATTACACACTAGTTCCATACATGAAAGAAACAAAATGGCAAGTTAAACAGGAAGACATGCACATAAGAAAATAAATAACATATTGTAACTACGACATACACAAGAATCTGTGTAGCAACAAGCCCACATTCAGCTCTCTCATTTTACTAAAGGAATATCTCAATTTACATAGCCCTGAACCTCACAGGTTCCAACCCCTTCTTCCTCTGTTGAGGGTATATTTATAGTATTAACATGCTCCCGAGACCAACCTCGAAAACCTAAAATCAGTTACAAAATTGGGGATCAATCTTAACAACTTATGATCTGCCATATTTGCAATCATCATTTACAAAACAGGAAAGCATGCTGGGATGTGCATGATGGACCAAAATGGAGAAAATCAGACACCTGGAAACCACACCTACTGAATGAAAATGATGGCTTGAAGCACCTTCGACAGTCTGCAACAACCTTCCTCCTTCTCTACATCTTTAACCAGTGGAATCATCATGTACCGTTGATCTTTACCTGCTTAAATCTTGGTCGTTCAATGATGTGTCTCTTTAATACTTCATAAATATGAAAGTTTGATTTATCCATGCTAGTTGGATTAGCAGAATCTACCACGACAATAGATTTGACCTTCTTTAAATCTCAATCGTCGAAATATGCCAATCTTTAAGTCATTCTGCAAATTTGAAAAAGTCGCTTATCTCATGCACATGTTCCCTTCTTCTACACTGCCTATTTTTGCAGGATTCATTTTTGTTCATTGATCTAAGATCAAGATGCGAGCTACAGAAAGTAGAATGGGATCCTAACTTTTCATAACCAAGAATTCATATTTCCCACTTTCTACTTCCACTCCTTTCTTTCCGCACCATTGATTTATGTGGAAACTCCCTAGGTAGTAGATCTGGTAGATCACGAAAGGAAGAAATTGGGATTTGAACTTTTTGTGAAGTTCAATTTTGACCTTTCTGCTCCCAGCTTCCCACTTTTGCCCCTTTATTTCCGCACCACCCCTTTCTTTCCACACCATTGATTGATGCGGGATATTTCTGAACCGTCAGATCCTGATCGCGGAAATAAAAAATTCAACCTTTTATATCCGAAAACTTTGGGTTTCTGTTTTTTGTCGTTTGCACCTTTTCGCATCGTTGATCTTTGTAGAAGCGCTTAGAGTCATCGATCTTGTGGACCACAGAAAGAAAAAGGAAAAGGTTCTAACTCTCTATGACCAAACCTTTTGTCTCTTTCACTTTTTTGATCTTCGCCCTTTCCATTCTTCTGCACCGTTGATTTGTGCAGGATCAATTTGAGCCATCGAATCTCAGGATGTAGAAAGTGGAAGTCGGTCTTTACCATTTTTCACCAATATGTTTTATCCTTTCCCTCACTTTCGCTCCTGAATTTCCTTGGGAGGAAATTAATTTTGGCCTTTGATCTCCTACGCTGCACATCTGGGCCATCCATTTCCTGTCAACATTTAGCTAAGGGTGTATTTCTTCGTTTATATGCATTTGAAGGTCAAAAAATGAGTATTTATTTAAGTATTTTTCATTCTTAGCCTGGAAATATCCATTTAAATGCATGCATAACTTCATCAACAGTCTTTTAAGGTTATATGATGCGAAAAATCACATACCTTTTTCATCATTATTGGCCAAACCCCTTACTAATTTACTTAGCCCAGAAATGGTTCTAACAGATACTTCAGAAGAAATTACTCCCACCATATCTTGTCATGAGTTGTCTAGAATTAGCACTCCTTAAACTCTCAATATCGAGGGATACATCAAAAAAAAGAAGGTAATAGTGTTTATTGATTCTGGTACTACTCATAATTTCATTCACTATAAATTAGCCATAGTTCTTAATTGCTTTGTATATCCAGCACCTGTAATGTCCCCGGTTTTGACCCCATTTACATGATGAATATATTGTAATTAATCGTGGTGAGGAGCTCAAGGCAAAAGCCCCACCATCGATTTTGTTGTCTATGTTTCGGCAATGGGGATAATTGCCGATGGTATGTTGTGCTATCCAGCACATTATAATTCGGCATCATGTAAACCCGCACATCAATTAAAATAAACCACAACCAGCTACGGCAGTGCAACGTTGAATGAAAAGGGCATGGTTCCAAAGGATAAGGGGTGGGGGATGTCAAACCTTGGTTATGGGGGAAAAACCCATGTTTTGCCACCTTTGTTTGTTTGTCACCTTTTGTCTCATCCAAACTTGTCAACCTCTTTAATGCTTCAGCTGGTTGTTAAGGCAGTTAATTCCTTTGGGAGTGGGGCGGCAGGACTGTCAGCCTTACCCACTTTCCCACTCCACCCATGTTTGTCCATTCTTCTCCCTCACGCACTCATCCCTGGTCAGTTCACTCTACCACGATTTTTGGTCTGTTGGCTCCTCACGCACAGGCTCTGGGCAATTTTGGTCTCATGCAGGCATTTTCTTCCTCCTCACGAGTTTCTAAACGCTCAGGAACTTGCAATTCGCGTCCTCCTGACTGCTGTGCATTCTCACGCAGAGAATTTCCCTCCCGTTTCTCATTTTCGCGAACAGGAATTTCCTAGGTTTTACCCACGTCGTTTTCCTCTGCGGATTGGTGAATGGAGTGGCTGAATCCTTTACCCATGGGTCGAATTGTGGGTTCGGCGTTGATTATTACCCACGCCCAGGCTGGGAGTCTGTAAATTTGTTTCCAGCGTGGTTTGTGTGAGTCTTCCCGTGGCTCAATTGCCTTGGACGAACTGTTGGTTTAACCCACGATTTGGGTTGTTGTTGTGTTTTTCCCAAGACGTTTGGGGACTGTCATCTTCCCTATGTTTGGTGGGCTGTTGTTGCTGAGTTGTTTTGGCCATGATAGGGCCAAGAACAACTCCGTGTTTACCTATGGACTTGAGCCGTCCTCATCTTCTGTTTGGGGATTATCCCTGGTTGCCTTTGTTTCTTCACAGGAGCTGTGAAGAGATTGTTGCTGCGTGTGTGCAGTGGTTGGCCTTTGGGGCTGTGTTGGCTTGGCTGATTTGTGGACAGCCTGATAAACCCAACGGTGTTTTCCTACTGTATTGTGTCCCCTTGGCTATGTGTAAGCCTGCATTTCCCCTTTGTCCTTGAGGAATCATGCCCAGCTCGGGGGTGGCAGCGTTGCTGAGAGATTGATGAGCAAGCTGGCCTATGGTTGGGTGGAACGTTGCAGCGACGTAGCTGGTTGCGGGCAAGTTCTTAATCGAAAGATAAGTGCTTCTATTACTTCATCTCTGTAATTTATATTGATTTTAAATGCTGGAATGTATTTGTGTTGCTTCCGCTGTATGATTGAAGAGTTTTGCATCTGTGTATGCTTGTAAGTTTTAAGTTCAGCATTTGATTTCTTTGATTATGTTCATGGGGCCATTTTCCCGGTTGTGTTGATGTGTTCGTCGCGTCCTCTTAGCCGGATAAGGGATGGGGACGTGACAGCACCAAAGTTTCAAGTAATCATTGCAGATCGAGGAACTATAAATTTCTTAGGGAAATGCCATAATATCAATCTATCTATGGGAGAATATGTATTGAATAGTCCAATGATTTCTTTCCCAATGGGTGGTGTTGATGGTTTCTCAGGTGTGCAATGGTTACAATCATTGGGAACAATGGCTTTTAATTTTCAAAAAAAATTCATGAAATTTTCATGGGAAGGAAAAGAATATGAGTTAAATGGTATCATAGGAAAACCAAGCAATGTGATAATCTCAATGATATGAAAATTTTGTTAAACAAGGGACATCAAGGTGTAGTTGCACAATTATGCTCATTAGATGTTCAAAACTCAAAGTTCCCTATCTCCCCAAATCTCCAAAGGGTCATTAATAAGAATTCCAAGGTATTTGAAGATATTCTCAAAGGTCTTCCACCTATTCGATACTTTGATCATATTATATAGTTAATTCCAGGTAGTGTTCCTCCTGAGTCCTAACATTAGACCTTATCGATATCCCTATAGACAGAAGAGTGAAATTGAGTGTATGGTTGCATAAATGTTAGAGGTTGTCACAATTAGGCCTAGCCAAATTTCTTACTCTGCACCAGTGGTAATGGTACCCAAGCAAGATGGATCATGGTGTATGTGTCCCGATTATAGAGAGCTTAACAAGATCACCATTACCCATTCCTATCATTGATGAATTGTTAGACAAATTACATGGATCAGTTGCCTTCACAAAGTTGGATCTTCATTTTGGGTATCATCAAATTCGAATGAAGGATGAAGACATCCCCAAAATAGCATTCAAAACTCAAGAAGGTCACTATGAATTTTTGGTCATGCCATTTGGTCTCATAAATGCATCTTCCACATTTCAAGGTTTGATGAATTTTATTTTCAAGCCTTTCCTTAGAAAATGTGTGTTGTTATTATTTGATGATATACTAATCTATAGCAAGTATTAGGAAGAACATGTTCAGCATGTTGACAAGGTACTACAACTACTTAAGGAGAAAGAACTGTATGCAAAACCCTCAAAATGTTTCCTTGGGATAAAGGAGGTAGAGTATTTGGGTTGTATAGTATCTCATGAAGGTCTCAAGGTAGACCCTAACAAAATTAAATCCATGATGGACTAGCCGATTCCCAAAACCCTGAATAATATTCAAGGATTCTTAGGTCTGATAGGGTACTACCGCACGTTTTTTCATAACTATGAAAGAATAGAAGCTCCTCTAACATCATTACTAAAGAAAGATGCATTTTCTTGGACTCCATAGGAAACTCAATAATTTCAACAACTCAAAGAGGCCATGTGTAAAGATATTTTTTTGGCAATACCAGACTTCACAAAAACCTTTATTATGGAATGTGATGCTTCGGGAAATGGAATTGGAGTTGTACTAATTCAAGAAGGACACCCTCTTTCCTTCACAAGTCATTTAATCAAGGGAAAGAAATTACAAAATCCCATTTATGAGAAGGAAACATTGGTGATACTACATTCCTTGAAGCAATGGCGCCCCTACCTTATAGGGAGACATTTCAAGGTTAAAAATGATCATGATAGTCCTAAATACTTCTTGGAACAAAGGCTATCTTCCGAAGAGTAACAAAAATCAGTGACAAAGATGTTGGGATATGAATTTGAAATCATCTACAAAAAGGGGAAGCAAAATGTTTTCGCATATGCACTTTCTATCAAATATGAGGATGTTGAAGCATTACTCTATGCTATCTCGGTCATCCAACAATATTGGATAGCCGAAGCAAGGGATGAATGGAAAAATGATGACAAAATATGGACATTAATTCAAAAGTTGCAACAGGATCCAAGTGCCTCTAATACATTTAGGTGAAAAGATGAGTTTCTATGGTACAAGGATTTCCTATATCTTGGTAATAGTTCCCAACTCAAGTAAAAGGTACTTTTTGAATTTCACTCCTCACCGATAGGAGGGCACTCAGGTTTCTTAAAAACCTACCACAAGGTAAATAAATATTTTTTGGGGATTGTCTTAAAACTGATGTTCAAAAATTTGCAACAGAATGTTTGTTTTTTCAACAAAATAAAGTAGAAACAATTAAGACCCCTGGTCTCCTACAACCACTTTCCATTCCAACCCAAAGGTGGACAGAGGTCTCCATGGATTTTATCACAGGTTTACCAAAGTCAAAAGGAAAGAGTGTCATCATGGTGGTTGTTGATAGACTTACTAAATATGCACACTTTTGTGTATAATCTCACCCCTTCAAAGAAAGAACGGTCATCAATTATTTTAGGGAGACAGTCTAAAAACTACATGGTACTCCAAATATTATAGTAAGTTATAGATATCCCATTTTCACTAGCAACTTTTGGACTGAATTATTTTCTTGTTTGGGTACTCAACTAGCTCATAGCTCATCTTATCATCCTCAATATGATGGACAAACAAATATCATAAATAAATGTTTGGAATTGTTTCTTCGATGTTTTGTAGCTTATAAACAAACACAATGGGTCAAGTGGTTACCCTTGGCAAAATGGTGGTATAATACTTCCTTCCATACATCATAAAAAATGACCCCATTTATGGCACTTTAGGGTTATCATCCACCATCCATCACACATTCAGTAAGAGAGTCCTCTAAGGTTTAAGCAGTGGAAGACCACATGAAGCATCAACAACAAGTTCTTCAACTCTTAAGGACAACCTGAATCTATCCCAAATTCGAATGAAACAACAAGCATATCAACACGGTAGTCAACGAAGCTTTAATGTGAGGGATTGGGTGTTTTTAAGACTACAACCATACAAACAAATGTACCCGAAGAACACCAATAAGGATAATAAATTATCACCTAAATACTGCGTCCCATACAAGGTGTTACAAAATATTGGTAGTATGGCCTACAAATTGGAAGTACCTGCATCTTCACGAGTCCATCCAGTTTTCCATGTTTCTTGTTTGAAGAAGGTAAATGGTGACAAGCTACCAATTCAAACAATGTTACCTAACTTGAAGAGGAAGGAAAAATCATCTTGGAGCGAGAAGAAATCACTGAAATTAGAACTAGACAACTTTGAAATCGATTAATTCCAGAGTATCTGATTAAATGGAAGAACTTACCCACAGAAGATTCAACATGGGAAGATGAGTCCTTTATACAGCAGCATCCAGAACTACTTCAGCATTGAGAACAACACTTTTTGAAGAAAAGGGGCATGTTAAGCCCTTAAGGATGGCACATTACCCAATATAGTGTAGTGGATTACCCCCTATATTGTGGTACATTACATACTATTTATGTCGACTCGGGTCTATTAGTGGGTCTATTAGTTGTTATTGTACACCTTTGTCTCCTATATATAGGAAGGAGATATTCTCATTTTAGTCATCATTGTATATTGTCGTGTCTTGTGTACTTAGTACATTGTGTAAGGAGGTTCCTCCCTCGAAGATGATTGATATTTATCTCTATTCTTCATTGTTAAGACGTGGATTTTGTCTATTTATGCTCTTTTTATGCTATTTATGGGACTTGGTTGCATAACAATGTATATTTGATGAATGTGTTTATGTCAAATGAATGCATGTGTATTTTATTACTAATGATTCTTTATATGCATATATCTCACTATTGTTAGTTGCAACAGTTAATAAGGAACTATATTAATTTTTGTAATCTTTGTCGATGGACAAATAGAGTCATATCTTGAATACATGCAATAAGAGAAGTAATATAGAAACTGGCTTCATTTGAGCAAGATAGTGAGTTTCCAACGAAGAGGAAATCCCCACACAACTATGGAAATGTAGTTCTGGAAGTTACCCCTAAGAGATATCTCAAGTGAGACTGCACCTGCGTCGAAGGTGGTGCTAACTGAGCCCTGCTCTATCAGGACAATATCTTGGGCTTTGTTGACGAACAAACTAGGGACTGGACCAGGGTCAAAGGGAGAAACGCCAACAGTCATGTTGAATAGGAAGAGTCACTAAGAAGTCCAACAGACCACTTGGACTATCAAAACAAGGTTCATTCTCAAGTATTAATATGTACACATGCTAATGAGAAAATTTGGTTTTCACATCAATTATCTATGTTCTTGTGGTGCTTCGTCTTGTTCTATTTATCTTTGTGTTATCCAATTATGTATCCTCCCTATTGAGCATCTAACACAAGAAAATATGGAAATATGGCTTATCATGCATTTAACATATATGAACACATGTGTGTATGTGTAATCACAAGATTTATACCATCTAATTATTCACATGTCGTCAATTCACTCTTACATTTCTTCATGAACACCATGTTAAATCAACAACTCTAATTTGCCTTGGTTATTTACTCATAACCAACACACACATAGTATGTTATTTAATTTCACATTAATGCATTCTAAATTCCTAATAGTCATACAGGCATAAAACTTCATGCTTCTACCACATCATTTACTATGGAATAACATTAAATTAAATGCATTCAAACATCATATGCATACCAATTCATGATATTGAAATATGGTTGAAGGGATTCTTACCCAATTCCCTTTTTTAACATGAGAAATTGGCATAAATAAATTCATTACCTGCATGAATTCCCTCAACACCTTTGATGTTACCTAATAAGTTGGTCGGTCCCTTGCAAGAAATTGCACAATCAGTTTACCAACCTATTGAGCGTATATTTATTATCCTAATATTTGCTTGTATAGTTAAATGGCATATCTAATCACTCCATCAACATCTTCATCCATACTTCAACTATTTCTAGTCATACAATTATCATCAACCATATTAATTATAATTAGTGGCTCACTACATATGTAACTTAAATCATACTAATATTATTAATATGCAATATCACATGTATGCACAAATATATGCACATCCATGCATCCTATAATAGTATGCCTACTAATGCATATGAATTTGAGAGATGCAATCTCTTTCATTTCTCTCTACCTCGTTGTCTATATTCATCATTTCCTACTACAACAACACTTGTATCATTATGTTGATTCCTTTGTTGCCTTGGGTTGAACTCCAAACTCATATATTTTCACCACAGTTGTGCCCCTTCACTGATTTTCCTTTGTATCCAATTTACCTTTGCAATGATGTTCAATTTCCTTGAGAAATTTTCCATCCAAGCCCAACTTGGTCCCATTATTAATTTTCTATGAAATTCAAGGTTCATTCACTGATTCTTTTCTTGGCCATTCTATTTTGAGTTTAGATTTGCATATCTTTATTCTTCAACATTCATACAATTGTAACTTATACCAAACCAACTCCATATGGATTACTTCTCATAGTCCATTCTCCTTTCATTCTATAATAAGCATTGGTATTATGTTATTTGTATATGCCTTTGTTCCCATCTGGGAGGGTTCACACTGATTACGTTCTAGTAAATTTGATACCCATTTCTTCCTTTAAAATGTTGTTAGAATTCTTTATATTTCCATATTTGATCATTCTCCTTCATTATTTGAATCCTCTGCATTCTTTAATATCATCCAATGACTTGGACATCCACCATATGGTATCCCACGTTGTTATTTTTGGTTGTTTGTGATATTTATTTAATTCTAAAACTTTCTCTAGACATGTTTAGGTCATTTTCTACAAGATCTACTATGTAGTCCATGACCACTCCATTCAATGTAATTTTGAATTACTCTGTTAGCATCTTTTATTTTTACCCTCTTTGTAATCATGACTTATATGCCTTCATTAACTGCTTGCCTTTCCTTACCTTATAAGGTTAAGGAATTGAATTCCTCCTTTTATTGATGATATTTATGTCATCTTTTATCTTATGCTTTGTTCCATGTTCCTTATTCCCATCACTGCTACTTGGATATACACAATAATCGTCTAGAAAACCAATTTTTCCCATACTTCTTTGTCATTCAACTTGTATGTGTTAATATTATTCAATGTTTGCATGTACTCTTTCTCTGTACCCTAGCAACCCTTCTCTATTCTTCACGTCATGATTCTTCATATAATACAATCTGCAAGAAAACCCAATATTCTCCATGCATACTATTTTACCAGTTTGCTAATAATACCACCATAACTCTCTCTACTTGAGTGTCCCTCCTCCTCAATAGTTTTGTCATATTATCAAGCACTTCAGTAACATTGGTTCAACCTTCAATCAATGATCTAATAAGTAATTGTACCCTAATTTTTTTATACATTTGTGATTCTGAAACATATGGAGTATTTGATAGTCATACATACCCAATTTCATTTTTGTTATATAATTTTATCATCATAACTCTTTTCTCCAATCATATATATTTTGAGTTCATCTACAGTGAGATTTTCCTTGTCTAATCTACATCCAAAGTTTTTCTATGCTCACTTTTTGAAACAACTGAAAATATATTTCAACAATTAGAACCTTCTATCACCTTCTCATATGGATATTCATATTTATGATGACTGTAGCACACCGCATTCTAATCTTTCAATGAAGAAATGTATTCCTCCAAAATTTGTAAATTCACCTAATTTGCATTATTCCTTGTCTAATTAATCCACGAGGTTATATTTTGTGCACTTTATCAAATAATAAGAAATTTTTTTCAAATATCAGATCTATGTGTTATATTATCCTTCATAATACATTTCCAATGACTCTAAATAGTCTTCATTCTAGGTTCTAACCTAAAAATTACAATTCCCCCAAGTTAGCACTTTTTCATCACCCATACCACCCTTACATGTACTATAGTATGGAATTTCACATGAGAACATCAAATTTCCCTAGATTCATGGCACAAAGAATCCCTATCTGACATGTGCTAGAGACCTAGAAGGGAATTGGGGTATCAAACCCGAGGGACTGCTAACTTAGAGAAGGGAACCCCATTCCTTCGATTGTGTGGGATGATGGGGAAGTAGTGATATGGGATTGAGATATTTATAGCTAGAGAAATCAGTTACTTCTTGTGTTTTAATATTCCTAGCTCGAGGGTGGGCTATCAAATAAAGATACGGCTTGACAGAGCCTACAACTAGGAGGAACTCCCTCGGTTTGCAGTCAATTGGTTATACTTTTAAACAAGTCTCCATTTGAGTATAAATGATTGGTATTTATTAATGTTATGTATTTTATTTAATTACTATTATTGTATTAATGTTATCGTATGTTATATATTTTTTAATTTTTTTGAAGATTTTTATATGGACCAAAAAATTCCACATGGACGGTGTGTTGTGGAGGTGCCACACAGATTCCAAGTGATATGGAGCTTTGATATGAGTGATGGGTTGTGATGTGGACTAGACACATAAAGTGTTTGTTAGAACTCATTATAAATATTTTTAGAAGCTCAACACCTAAGTGTTACCCCGACAGACCATGTGACTAGAGGCTTGGAACCAAAGGCCAATGGAAAAGGGGGCTAAACATTATCGATGATCTATATCGGTCAGAAGTTCATCGATTGACGATTATGGCTTATAATGCATGAACAAGTTGCATGTGTGTTGGAAAAGGGGGCTAAACATTATCGATGATCTATATCGGTCAGAAGTTCATCGATTGACGATTATGGCTTATAATGCATGAACAAGTTGCATGTGTGTTAACAGTGGGTGGGAAATTTTTTGGGTGGATACTTCCTATCCGTGTGAAAACTTTTAATTGGTAGTGACTCCAACAACATATTTTTGAAACATGCTTCCTCTTCAATCCACTAACACTTTTGGTAATGGAATACCGTTTGGTTATTTCCATCCAAGGGAAAGTGCTATAGCGATCGGGTGGACAATGGAGGGTGACCTAAACACATCACAAGATGTCATGTAGGACTATTTGACACATCATTAGATGTGTCATGACATGTCAAAACACTTCCATGTTAGCATCATGCCATGTCAACATAAAATTAGATTTCATATATATATATATAAGAGCCAAAAATTTGTTTTGGCCATATTAACTTAGAAATTGATAAGACTTGTTCTATTTTGATGACATTTATAGAGGCTACGTGATTTCCAGTGAGGGGTAGAAACCCATTATGCTTCAATTTTGCAGAAATATTGGTTTAATGAGTTTTGAAGGTCCGTAGCCCAAGGATGGGCGAGGGCCTGGTTGAGGACCAAATTGTTATGGTGGACCAAATTGTTATGGTGGAGTAATGATATAGGAACACAAATAAGTCTGGATCTTTGAGACCAAATTTATAAATATGTGGAATCGAGATGAAAAAGAAGGACAAAATCCATTATTTGTTTGCATGAAATTAGGATGATTTTTTAAAACTTGAAGGAGGAAAAAGTGATCGAATAATACATAACCAAAAAAAAATTATGTTTTTGAAAATTTTCAACTTATAAATCTAAAAAACTTTTCTTAGAGGCAGTTTTTCTAGAAATGCTTAGTTTGTGAGATAGCAATTTTCAGTGAAAATTCAAAGTTTGGAAGAATTACAGAACCTAAAAATTGTTGATTCTAGAATTTTATAAAAATTGATGGGAACATCATATTTGAATGATGAAGGTGTCTGAGTACTCATAATCATATGTTCTATCAATTCCCAGTTTAAAAAAAATTCTAAATCCTTATATATATTTTTCTACAGGTCCTAGAAGTTTGTCTTTCATAATAAGTGTAGTTATAGGAACAAGGTAAAATTAGATAAAAACTGTGATTTCAAAAAGATATAACTTCTATCAATGAAATCATAATTGAATAGGGGCTTTGTCATTGGAAAGAGTGTTATTAGTATATTAAGAGAAATGAATTATACTATGAATCAATATTTCTTATTTTTATATAAATTGAGCAGAAAAGGGGCATGTAGCCTAATTTGACAAAAACTGCCAAATGGGTATTTTCTAGAATTTTTATGCCTACCTAATTTTTTTTTATGAAATTTTGGAAAAGGATTTATCTAACAGGTTTGATTTAGGAACCATTTCATATATTAGGTATAGATCTCAGAAGTGGGTATTATGAGATTCAAAGAAACTACATGAACAAGGCAGTATTAAGCTTAGAGATGACCACCATTGATGGATGAGTCATGGGAGAATTATCAATAATAACTAGTTCTCAATAATTTATATGCATGTTGAGAACTATCCAAGTGGCATGCATGGGTTATGGGAACTAGACAAATGGCATACATGGTATTTGTCACTTTTTCCCCTCTAATCCCAACCTTAGGGTAATTAACCCAATATTATGGCTAATGCACTTTTATCAATGGGGCTTAATAAAATATAGGATAAAAGGAACAATAAATATAATGACTGAAATAATAAGTCACTAGGGTCATATCCCCCTTAAACCCTCTTCTCACTCTCCCTCTTGTGGAATCATATCCCCCTATCTCTTCTTCATCTTTATTGGTCTACGCTAGTCATGGATTTTATATTTATATAAAATATACATAATTACATGAGCAAATGGTCACACTATACCATTCATTCCTGCATTCTATCCATTTAATTAATAATTACATTATCACATTCTAGGGTAAAAAATGAGGTGTTACCTAAATAAATTGTGCATACATAATTACATGAGCATATGGTCACACTATACTATTCATTCCTGCATTCTATCGATTTAATTAATAATTACATTATCACATTCTAGGGTAAAAAATGAGGTGTTACCTAAATAAATTGTGTGTGACAATTTTAGGAATAATGGAGATGAAATTTGGCATGCTCATCCATTGGCATTCATGAATTTTCAGATAAGTGTATTCAAACCAACATATAGTGATAGGTTTTCATCCTACATTATTCACATTAACCTAATATTGTGTTAATGGTGTGCCAACATTATGACTCATAATCAGTCTTATGAAGTTGTGGTATTCCCCCACCACATCTGCTACAAAACTACAACTTGTATTGTAGTTCCCACCCATCATGTGATGCTCTAATTAGCACTCATTTCACCTTTTGATTCACTTTTCTACATATTTTGATAGGCCCAACAACCCCATTAGTCTTTACATGGCTTGGAGTTTGATCCTGGATGCTTCCTTTTCATCTTTTTTCTGGCTATGTCTTGATGGGATCTTGTTTATTTTGTCAATTTTCATTTGCAATACTTTTTACCAATTGCATAATTGTTCTTACTATTATGTTTATGTTTTCTTCCTCATGCTTTCCACCATTTCAATCACTTTTTTCATCACCATTTCTATC
This sequence comes from Pseudotsuga menziesii, assembly GCA_001517045.1. Classification (NCBI taxonomy): domain Eukaryota; kingdom Viridiplantae; phylum Streptophyta; class Pinopsida; order Pinales; family Pinaceae; genus Pseudotsuga; species Pseudotsuga menziesii. The sequence goes on along the minus strand of LPNX010976151.1, from coordinate 17,129 downwards.
ATTTTATTCTACCTTTCAATACATGTCCTTGAAGGAGACATGCTTATGTGTGTCTGCAACTTTTCCCATTACCTTTTTTTCTTTAGTTTGCATAGGTCTATCCTATACACTTAGAACATAGTTGTATATTGCCTTGCAACACTCATCTCCTTCACTTATTACAGTATTATTTTATTCATGTTAGTGCTTTCTACAAGATCGAAAAGAAAAGAAAAAAGGGGAGAAATAATTTATCTCTTTGTTATTCATTGTGGTTACATGGAAACTATTAGTATTTTACACCCTTGAACACAACACATGTTTGTGTCAATCTTTTGCATTTGGGTTTTAGTATTACCTTGGGATCCTTACCATGAATTTGAGTGTTTACTCTTCTAGTTAGTTATTCTCTTTCAATCATTATGGAGCACCTATCAATGCATCTTTCATTAATAGTTGATACCATTAGTATCATTTTGCATTAGTTGCTACCTAGGTAATCATTGTGCCATGCTAATGTTTAAGGGATGCATTTAACATATGTTGGCCATTTCTAAGATTTTTTTCCCATCCATTTCATCCTTCTCAATGTTAATTTGTACTCAATGCATGGTCTCTCAAGATATTGTTCTATCACTAAACACATGTTTTAGCTTTGTTTTCATGGTAGTTGATCATTGGTGCCTTAATACCGTCCTTTTGATGAGTATCTTTCTATCAAAATCAACTCATTATTTTGTGATGTATATTTATAGACCTTTGTAGAATTTTATGGATTGTATTCATCAATGGTAAGTTCTCTCACACTCAATAATGGGTATTCATAATTGAATCTTGCTCAATTAATTCTACCAAGTGTTCAACATTCCACATTATTCACATTTGGAAGATTTTACTATTACCTGAGTACTTGTTATATGATTACCATTTGTTGGCCTCACATATGTTAATGATGTCCATCAATGAGTAGTACTTACATTGTTCTCCCATGTTCGACTTAAAATCTTTTGTTTCAAATGGGTTAGATTTATACTCATGATGGATTCAAATTGAATACTTTTAGTTGTGGTGCTATTCCTTTTGGTGCTAACACATAGATATTTTGATATTTTACCACTGTCTTATTGGTACATTAGAGGACCAATCTTACACAATTGATGATTCTCCTAATGTACACTAATACATAAACCCACTATGTATCTCTTCGTAGCTAAATTCTTTTTTTGGCATGGATCTACTATGTATTTTTTGTGGCCATGGATTTATATATGATAAACCTCAGGGACCAACAATATATTTAACTAGGAGACCATTCCTTTTTCACCTGACCATGAGTATGCCTACCTTGTAAATATTCTTTACATCATATAATATGGTCTTTGTTTGCAAGTAAATTCTAGATCCTTGGTCTACTAGACTCCTCCTTATCTCACTTGTTAATGTCCTTTCTACTTCATAATGTATTTTAGCCATCAAATCCCCTTCTAAACTCATACATTAGGGGGGATTTGTTATACTTATATCTAGTCACATGTGATAAATTTATCTAGATTAGGCCAATCACACATTTTTGCTAGAGAACTAGCAACTTTATATATTGTTTCAATTGATATTTTAGAGCTCATTTATGCTTGTTCCTAGGAACAATCATAGGTATGAAAGATTCCCTGGAAAAAATCATGGCCATCTCACAACCCTCTGGTATTAAAGTTGCAACCACCTCAAAATACCCTAAAAAGGGAAATATCGTTCATAATCCATGCCTTACACTTGTATGACATGCACTACACGTATCATTGCACGTATCACCTCCATTCCTACAAATAAAAAGATCTGGGGTTGAGAAAAGTACACTATAAATAATAAGAAATCACCATTACTTTGGAGAAATCATTAGCCTCTCAAAAAATGATCTTTGACGCTTGTTTTCCTCCCATATGAGAAACACTAGTCCTCGGTTATTCAAGTTGTAATCTATGCTTGTGTAGAGCCTATATATACATTCCTTGGCTTCTCTACTAAAGTAAGACTACAATTACATTCGTGGAAGAATAAGTACTTTCTACTCAAGACAAGAGGACTGAGGATTTTGTGAAGGAGGTACAACAACAGGATTCAGGTATATGATTGTTGCTATATGTTTAGTAATACAATATATATCTACATTTCCTTGCCCAAAATTTCATGCATATTTATTGTTTTATTTCCAATCATGGATATTAGAATTGGTAGGGGTTAAATGAACTTGAATATCAATTGAGTTTCTTATATGAATTGCAAGTTCCATTTTTTATTTACAATCTTAAGGTGGAATAAGAAAGTTGTGTGTTATTTAATTTGTGTGCAAATTCGCTAAGGAAATATGGGAATGGGAAGAGCAACAACCAAGATGCTTGCAAGTTTAAGGACAAACTTTAATTGAACCATATGTTCCTTTTTGTTTCCCAATGTGTTGTTTCTATGCATGAAAACATTAGGAAGGTTAGGTATATATATCTATCCAACTATTTGTTGATGATCTCAACCCACTCACCATGGGATCTGCTTAGTTATGATGGAATTTTGCTTCAACACTCCCTTGTTTCATATTATTTTCAATTTCACTCCCCCCTTATTGAATATTGGTTATTTTTAATATTTTAGATGTATTTAGAAATAATTTAATCTTATAATCAATTTTAATTTCTATATTTATAATCTATTTATAATAATATTACATTAATCTTGTTCATCTCCTGGCATTAATTTTTTTCACAATTTGACTGAATCCCCCTCTTTGGATTATTTTATTTATGTTCTTATAATGACTAATTATGTCATTTCTTATATATTCCACCCATGGAATCAATATTTATTATGCTACACAGATTTAATGGGATCCCTTAATGATGGGTGGAATTGTCACAATCGTATTCGGTTGTTTGACTTCAAGAAGCATATCTAACTTCTATGTAGATTAAATGAATGTATGATTAATAATTGATGGATGATTTACAAATGGGTTGGCCACCTAATTAAAATATGGTTGGTAATTTACATGGAGGGCCACGTCGTCATATTTACAATTAATGTTTCATTAATTATCCTAAACTATTGTTACTTATTAATTATTATTTTATTTTCTATTTATCTTCGTAACATTTCCTTTCCCTTAGGGAATCTTTGTACTCAAAGATTGATTATTTTGATGTTGTTCTTCACTCTGATTCCGTGTTAGTATTAGAATCAGACGAGATTTCTTCTGCGGAGAATTGTACTTCTTTTCCATTGACAATTTTGCAATGTAATGTCTAATGGTTCCTACATTTATGGCATGGGATCTAGTTATCACCGCATTGACGACATGTGTTTTTATTTTTTTTCTGACATTATCAGAGTGATTGGTAGATGTTTTCGACCTATTTTAAACTTCATGGGTATATGATTGAGGTTTTTGGCATTGATGACTGAGTGTCCAATAATGTCCCCAATATCTACGTTGTGTCTCTTTTTCTTGTCGATAACTATTATTGAGTCTTGTTTTTATTCCTTCCAATTTGCTTTATGTTTCTTTTTATTTATGTCTTTCTAATTCTATGTTTGGTATGTCATGCATCTTTAATTCTTTTTGGAGGTATGGTTTAAGACCTCGTAAATAGGTTCCGAGTCATTGTTTGTCAAATAACCCAAATACATGTGTGGACATGGATTCCCAATGATGTGCGAATTCCTCAACGCTTCCTTCTTGTTGTAATCTGGTAAGCTTTCTGAAATATTCATCTTCTATGATTCCTTGAAACCTTTTAAAAAAACATGTTTGAACAAGTTCCAGGTGTGGGAAAAATTGTCTCCCTTCCACCACATGTAACAGTTATAGGTGTACCCTTCCATATGCACTGACACATATTTCACCTTCAATTCATCAGTTGTAATGTTGTATATGTCGAAGTACTCCTCCGCTTTGTTTAACCAGACAACACATTGGTATTCACTTCCATTGTATTTTGACAACTCTATTTTTGCTTTAGGTGGGTACACTATGTAAGGATGATATTGGTTTCTTTTTGCTTTATGGTTTGATGGTGGCTCGGAGCTACTAGATGATGCAGCTAACATAATTGAACCACTTCGTTGTTTGCAATGATTTTTATCATTTTCCTTCTCTACTATATTAATGTTAGCTTATGTTTCGTTGTTTAATCGTGCCTCCATATCTAGAAGTACTTTTATTTCAATCTATTGTTTAAACGTTGCATTGTTAATCTTTATTTCTTTTTCCAAATCTTCTTGATTCTTAGCGAGTGTTTCCTGTGTGGAAACGTGAGATGAGGCATCTAACATGTCTGGAGTACTAACATGATTTTTACTAGGCATTATTTTTTGTAACACTTCCATTAATGTATTATGGTTTTGAGTTATAGTGCTCAAATTTTGTGTTATGGTGTTTATGTCTTGTATCATGGTACTCGTTTTGTCATCCAAGTATTTTTTTTCTCGTTCATGATGTCTATTTTGTCATCACGTATTCTTTCTAATACTAGAACAACTTTGTCCTAGATTTCTTTCTTAAGCATTGCATTGTTATTTTTTAGTTCTTCCTTCCAACTTTTTTGGTTGGCGACAAGGGCCTTGATGTAATTCNTAATAATTTTTATTTAAAATAATAATAATATTATTATATTATATTTTTAGTATTAAAATAATAATAAATTTTATTCTGGTTGTTTGACTTCAAAAAGTGTATCTGACTTCCATGTTGAAGAAATGAATGTATGATTATAATACTTCCATGTTGAAGAAAAGAATGTATGATTATAATAATTGATGGATGATTTACAAATGGGTAGGCCACATTTAAATATGGATGGCCATTTACATGGAGGGTCATGTCTTCATATTTACAATTAATGTTTCATTAATTATCCAAAACTATTATTATTTATTATTTATTAATTTATTTTGTATTTATCTTCATAACAGGAATGTCCACTCAAAATGTTGGGTTTTAATATCAATATATAAATTGATTCTATAAAATCATCACAAAATAAGTTGATGTCATGCCAATCAACTATTAAGAATTATCATTTGTAATCTCATTTCTTGTTCCTTAATAAAAGATGAATCCCCAAGAGTTTTATGTAGTAGAGAAGGGGATGCTTAAACTTTATTGAGTTAATGGATTTAAAGAAGAAACAAACTTGTTTTATGTAATGACCTTGGAAAATGATGGATCACTCTAGGGACTATGTATCTAAGAAGGGGATGCCTAAGTTTGTGAGGTTTAGATGGTTGTAAGGAAGTAGTGACTTGAATGAATTTCTAGTATAATATTTATGAAAAATGTTATCTCGGATCAAGAGAATTATAAAGAGGTGCATGGGTGATTTGACCTTAACACTTATCATTTTGCAAGTACTACCTATTTTCCTATACTTCTTTAAGCATATTTCCCATCAATCTTAAACTTAACTTGAGCATATATGTAACACCCCGGTTTTGACCCCGTTGCATTAAATATATATGATGTAATTAATCATGGTGTGGAGCTAAAGGAAAAACCCCCACCATTGATTTATCATTTTATGTTCCGGCGATTAAAATAGATGTCGATGGTATTTTGTGCTAGCCTACACGTTATGATTTTGAACATCATGTAAATATGCAAATTAATACAAAAACCCACAACCAGCTATATCAATGCAATGAATAATGAGACAAGGGAATGATTTTTCATAAGGATAAGGTGTAGAGGGGATGTTTAACCATGAGTCTTTAGAGAACGCCATGTGTTAGGAAAAACCATCAAAACGGTCAACTACCCTTTTTCTTGTTTTCTTCCCCGACCATTAATTTCTGCCAGAATTTGGTTGAGGAGTTAATTGTTCTTGGGAATGGGAAGAGTGGGGGAAATAATTTGAATTGGGAAAAGCACCCATTTTTGAAGGACGCTTTTTTACTTCATGGGCAAGAAAACGCCCAGAAAACGTATGCTTCTTCCTCAAGAAAAAACGTTTTTCATTATCCACTCACATTTTGGGAAAAATGATTTGGACATTCTGGTTTCAGATCATTCATTCTCGTGGAAGCACATGCAGCTAAATTTCTTGTGTTTACCCTTCATGATTCTAGCATTTTCCTTTTTTTGGGTGCATGCCCAGAAATTCGTCCTGGGGGGACAACGTGAATGATCAGCAAGGAGTTATGATTTCTAGGTGAACTTCATAGCTCATTGTGTATGCCTCTGTTGTTTTGGTCTGAACTAGTCGGGAGTGGAAGGGGACTCTGAACTAGCTTGATAAACCTAGTGTGAGAAGGAACCTCATAGACAGATCTAGGGGATGGTTTTCTTCTTTGCCACCCTGAATAGCACTGAAGAGGGAAGGCATAGCCTAAGGGACTATGTAGCAGAGAAGGGGATGCTTCCTTGTGTTGGGTGGGAAGATGTTTTAGAAACCAGGCTAGATTTGGTGTAGGTGTCCATAGCTCTGTGGTTGAGCTTCACTAGCTTAGCAGTCAGCCTTTTCATCTCCTTGCAACCTGATAAACCCAACAGTGAGATGGCTTGGTTGTATAGCCTAATAAACCCATATGTTGGCTTGGATGAACTTTTATGTAAATGTTATCTTGGTTGTATAGCCTGATAAACCCATTTGTTGGCTTGGTTGTGTCTTGTTGTGTTTATCCTTATGTATGATCCTTGGTTGTACAACCTAATAAACCCATCTGTTGGCTTGGTTGTGTCTTGTTTTGTTTAGCCTTATGTATGATCCTTGGCTGGACATCCTGATAAACCCAGTTGTTAGTTGGCTTGGATAGTCCTCAAAGTGTATATTGGCTTGTTGCCTACAACTTGATAAAGCCAACTTTGTTGGCTTGTTTGAGTTTTATTGAACCCTTGGCTATGAGTGAGCCTACTAGTGTTCCTTATTCCTTGGGGAAATCATGCCTATGTCAGGGGTGGCAGTGTTGTTGAGAGATTGATGAGCACATTGGCCTATGGTTGGGTGGAACGTTGCACCGACATAGCTGGTTGCGGAGTAAACTTCATCAAGATAAGTGTTCTTGTCTATGATTAATCTGTGTAGTTGTATTTCTCTGCATTTATATTTCTCTACATTTGTATTTGCTCAAGGAAATATGATGAACATGTTAATGTGTTGAATTGATGAATTGCTTCAGTTGCATGATAGTAATTGTATGCATTTATGTATGTTTCTTTCAATGCATTTTTAAGTTAAGTTATGGAAATTGGATGATCGAAGTGATGATGGCCTGAATGGTCAAATCAATCCAAGACTTAGTGAAAATTTTGGATTTCCTACTAAAAATATTCCTTTCGGCAATTTGCGGGATGCAAGGTTGCGATTTCGTAGATCTCGGCTTCCGCAGTTTCCTTTTCGCATGATATGGGATGCAGGATGCGGGATTGAGGTTTCGCAGATCTCAGATTCCGTATTTTCCTTTCCATAGGATGTGGGATGCAGGATTGCAGTTTCACAGATCTTGGCTTCTGCAGTTTCCTTTCTGCAGGATGCGGGATGCAAGATGCGAGGTTGTAGAATTGCGCGATCGGGTTTTGCATTTTTTCGATCCCGCAATACAAGCTTTCCGCACCATTGATTTTGTGGGTTTATTTTTCAGCTGTTGATCTTACGGTGGATTTCCACAGTGGATTTTATGTCCAGATCAGGGATGTTTGAAGAGTGTCTTCGCATCCATGTTCGATGATTTGAAGAAGGACAAAGGTTCTTTAGGAAAATTTTTAATTCCGCATGAAAATCAAGCATGGGTACGTGACAGAGTGGTATCAGAGATGTGGGTTGCAGCATTGGGCCTAGATGGGCCAGCATCAGTTGTTAGAAATATAAGAGTACCCTCTGATACCAACTTGTAGTACACTACAAACTGGTATCAAAGTTACGGGTTGTAGCATTGGGCCTTTATGGGCCAAAAAGAGGAAAATTAGAGCTGCGAGTTGCAGCGTTGGGCCAAAAAGGGGTCCAAGTTGAACAGTAACAGAGCTGTTGGTAAATACTTTTAATTTTGGATTGTGTTGAGGCCTGGAAATTCGCAGGCGACAACAGCAAGGGATTCTCCCCAGTCAGCGTTCCCAACTAGCCCGTGACTTTTTGGTATGGGGAATCTGTCTGGTTTGCGGTCCGGCTACCGTAGGTCAAAGTAACAAAAAAACAAAGGTTTTACCGGTTGCGGCTCGGTCCACCGTGTATTTTTGTATTTTTTGACTTAAAGTATGAAATGCAAGTGCCTAATTAACAATGCAGGGTGATGAAGGATGCAAGGAGTAGTCACAACATGATGCGCAAGTTCTTACCTCTCGTCTTAGCACTCACAAGCATTTCAATCACATACGCAGTAATAAAGTAAACTAACTATCCACCTATCTATCTATCTGTCTATCTATCCCCGGGGAGCCAAATTGTAACTTATTATATGAGTAATGCATAATGTACATGCATTATAATGAGAAATTACAGGTAGCTGATATTCCTTCCTACAACACATGAACGATTAAAATATTTAGACAATCAGATAGCCAATTGTTTATGAATAGCATGCATTACTCATGGTGGTAATCCCACAGAATAAACAAGAAATCATTCAAACAAGAACATAGGCTCTGAGAGTTAGAACGATCTCACAGTTGATGGACACAAAGCTAGAAAAACAAAATAGTTCATCTTTCCACCATCCACAGCATAACATTTGAAAGTCCCACCACTCTTTCTCCAACAGGCAAACAATGATTCTTTATTGCAAAAAAAAAGTAGTTCTTCTTACAATATCACTTTACATGTCTAACTGGGAAAAATCCCCTATTCCTTCTAAGCCTTCTACATTTATACAAAAAGGGCAAGACTGTTGGGCTACCCAAAGTAACCTTTGGGCTTCCCAACTCTTCACCTCCAATGTTTCACTTTTCTCAAATGTTTTTACAAAATCGTTACAAATTACAAAAATGACTGATCTTTTACGAGGAGGGTCCCACTTGGGTGTCCAAAAACTTCTTCCATGCCAAAGCTTCAGAGGCGATGCCTTCAAAGGCACAAGGTTCCAGAAACTAAATGTTGATCTCAAACTTCGCAGCCTGATTCTTTATAGCCTCAATTCTGGCTGTGCTCAACCGAAGCTAATCCTCCAGAAACTGCACACTGATGGCTGAATGATCTACTTCACTCCTTAAGATCTGTTCATCCAGGGCTTTAATATGTTATACTTTCACTTCCTCCTCCTGATATCTCTTCTGCAACAGCTCCACAAATGAGTTGTGGTCTGGGAAAACATCAAGCCTCTGTTCGGCCTCTATTTGGCACTGATTGTAGGTAATAAGGAGCCTCCTGAAAAACTCTACGCATGCTCCTTTCATCTTTTTAACGGCCTTTTTGAAATCCTCTGTGGTATTTATAGAAAACTCTAGTAAGTCATAATCCCGCTTGAGGGCCTGTTTATCCTTCGATGGCAGCTCTGCTGGATTTTCTTCATTATTCTCCAGCCTTGCCATTCTTGCAGTTAGGACTTCAAGGATGTCCTAAGATCTATCAACAAAGTAAGAGGAGGTTTCCAGGATTTCCTCTAATCGGCCATCTACCTGCAGAACTTTGCATATGTCCTCTTCTATGGCAGTCTGCAGCTACAGCATCTTGGCCTTTTGTGCTAGCACATGCTCCTTGAAGGGTTGTAGATTGACCTGCTGCTCTTTTGCTGCCTCTAAAGCGGTTGTAAGAGAAGATATCTGCTCTTGAAGATTCACTTCTTGTTCTTGAGCTTGCTTCTCACTTGCTTCCAAAGTGGTCTTTTGCATCTCTAAGTCTTCTATTTTCCCAACAGTTGCTCCTTCTTCGTCCTTAGCTCTTGATACTCCTGCCGCACTCTCTCCAGAATTTCTTTTGTAGTTTCCCTAGCTTGTTTCTTTGCTTGGAGGAGTTGCAGTTTATCTTTTGAGGACCTCATCTCCCTTTTCATGTCCTCATATCTCCTCTTTAGCCTATTGCTTTCCTCTCTCTCCTTTCTCAACGTGTCTTTCAGTTGAGCAGAGGACTTCTTGGATTGCTCCAAGTCTGTCATAATTTTGTCTACATTATCTTCCGAAGCTTGAATCAGTGCAGCTCTGGCTCTAATGGTGAATCTTGGATCTTGGTCTGTTCCAAACACAACGGGCGTATCCATTATCATTTTCTTGGGAAGACCTCTAGTTTCAACCTTCCATTCCGTCCTCTTCACTATCCTCTTTGTCTCCCTGTCATAGAACATAGTGTTAAAATCAAGTATTTCTTCACCCACCTTCTGTACAAAAGGGACCAGTTTAAGGGTGGGGACCACAGATGGTCTAGGGGTGCTAGCAGCAGGTACTTCTGGGTCCTGAACCTCGGGGTTCTCCATGTCCTAGGTCTGTCCTCCAGCTATGTCAAAGGTTGACAGTTCTGTCTCTGTCTGCGTTAGCTTTAGCCTCTCTGCTTCTTGCTTCTATAGCTCCTCGTCAAGCTTTCTTTTCTTTTCTTCTTCTTCATTATTAGCATATTCTTCTACCTTTTTAGCTGCTTCTTGGGCAGCTCTTCTTTTTTCTTCTTCTTCCCCCTGCAACCACCCTGCAGCTTCTTGTGCCAGCCTTTGGGCTTCCTCATTTCTTCTCTTGGCTTCTTCCTCAGCTTTTGTTTGTTCATCTCCCTTCCCACCTTTGGTGGTTATCTTATTCTTGAACCTTCTCTTTAAGGTTGTCATGTTCAATGCATTTCGGAAGACAGATTATTCTTTATCCCAATGGTGGGTGTATTCGAAGTGGACGTTGTGCTCTTTGCAATGTTCCGCCACTTTGCTGTGAGAGTCATTTCTACGGAAGGGAATCTCACCAAAATGAAACTTGTCCAGTTCTTCTACAAACTCATCTGCTTTCTTTACTCTGTTAAACTTATAGCTCCCTAACTTGAAAGGAAAAGGAGGATAGGAAGTCTTTTTATGTTCAAACAAAAAACTTCCAATGCCATCCAGGAATACTTGCCTGACTGGCTCTTTATGAATGATGTAGTCCGTGGCATATTTGGGCAGTAGGGAGGGTGCTCTGGAGCCTCCAAACATCCTGAAGTAGAGTCCATCTTCAGTCAGGAAATAATCGGCATTTTCTTCGACTACCTGCAATGCCTCTTCTGACATGCAGTCGCATTCCTTCAGAAAAAATGAGAGTATACAAGGGCATGATGAACTAGTCACAAACCTCCTGGTAATGACTATGGTATTTATGCACCCATAGTGGCTTGTATGCAGCATAAATAGGCATCCTCTCCCTATCCCATATGCACCTTAGTCCAAGGAAAGGTTGATTGCACAATATACAATCGACAAGTATGGAACTCATATAAAATTCAGACCTCTTTTGGGACAATCCTCCCAAAGCTGAGGCCATACAGGCTGAAAGACTATTTGATACTATGTTGGCCCAGTTGAAAATGGTCCCCTGGGTTGCAACATAAAAAATAATGGGTATCCACTCCAGTTTGAAGAACCGGCCATGAGCTCTTCCAAAAATCCTTTTAAGCATTAAAGCTATGAACCTGTACGGGGCTCTCAAGCTTGCTGTGTCATACTCTCCTGTAGCCCTGGTTCTAAAATGATTTCCAGTCAACAACATTCTTTTAAGGGTCTCAACAAGGTCCATTCTGAGGTTATTTAACCAATCGTCAGACAAGAATACTTGTGCTTCTGGCAGGTGGTAGGCCAGGGCTACATATCTAGGGCTATAGGCAGCATAGCCCTGTTTTTCAACATTCTCCAAAATCATCGTGGTTACATCTGCCCGGGGCAGAATCCAACCAATCACTTTAGAGAATGGGAAGAGCTCTAGTCTGGTGGAAATATTCATCAGTGAAGATCTCTCTATGTTGGCATAAATGCCTTCTTCTTCCAAGCCCATATCGGGCACTTCCCTGCGGGTGATTAACCTATATATTTCCCTCCATTGGTATTCAGGTTCGACACTAGATATACACTTGGTGTCCTCATATATGTACTCGGTCTTGGTGACAACTTCCACTTCGGGGCCTTCTTCTTTTGTCTCTTTGACATTTTGAGGTCAGAATCTTCCTACCATATATGAAATTGTAAACATTAAGACATTCCTAACTACGTTGCAAACATTGAGACAAAATGTCCATCATTTCACTTCATCTATGTTTACCATAACATCAATTAGTTAAATAAAGTAAAGATGGGCAAGCTAACACCGCTATCTGCTACCAAAACAATTCTATCAATAACATCGAGTGGGAAGCAAATCTACATAAAAATGAAGGAAACTCGGGCCTTCTGCGGGCGCCATGATCATCGTGCTGTGAGAATGACAGGGGGAATTACGCAAAATTTCAATGGTGCGCTTTTTAGGAAACAAACTACTGTCTGTGCAAAGCCATGTTCAATAATACGTTGTGGTGCTATATAACCCCCATTGGGCTCGAGATCGAAACCGGCTGCGCTCAAACGAAGCCGCTTGAAACGGCGCGGCTTTGATGGATACGGGCCGTGTGAGAGGGGCAACTAGTCCTGGCATCATAAGGCAGGGCCAAAAAACCTTCCTCTATGAAGACATCATCATACCAGGCAGATTTGGTGCAGATAGCGTAGCGGCCGTCTGCACCAAACCCCCCACTCAAAAAGCGCAGGGTCGCATAACACAGGCTGCGGAGTAAAACATACTGTGGGTCAAAATGCCCCCCCCCCCAACTGACAGTTACCATACATTCCCTCCACTATATATGCATGTGACTACAGGGCGAAGAAAACGGCCTCAACAAAATCCTAGCCGTGGGAAAAAAAAATCACCAAACTCTCAAACGGAATGGGACAATTACAATGAGGAGCCTACCTGGCAATGCTGCATAGACGGTGGGAAGAAGGGCGGTCAAGCTTCCACAGTTGAGCCACCTGGACGTGGGTACCGACAACGGGGTCCTTGCAAGCTCGAGAGAACGACAGCGCGTGATAATGACAGAGCGCGACAGTTGAAAAATAATAGAATAATGAACAAGCCTGACCCCATTCATATATATACAAAAGTAAGCGGTGGGGAAAAATTAGAAAATTGGATGGCGGAGAGAAATGGGTCGAGCGTCGAAAGCCTAACTCCTTCCGCAACGTCGGGTGGCCAAACCATTCCTCCATCCACGGGGATAACCAAGAAAGAAACAATAATGCATCGAAGCTTTAAAACATCGGAACGGAAGCGGAACGAGAGCTGCAACGGTGGATATCTAAAGGAAAAGTCATTTCTCCATAGGCACATTCTTTATCGGAGGAGAAAGACACTAACTGACCGGAAGGATAATTCTTTTCGTAGCCGCAATGGCGGAAGAACAAAGGACATCACGCCTCGCCAATAAGGTCCGAATCGGAATAGAAAACAGCTAAAGGCTCAGAAAGGTAATGCATTTGGAAGCCGCAATGGCGGAAAATCCAAGGCTTAAAGAGTGGCAAGAACAAACGATGCGGGGTTTGAACAATCAAAGCAATGATCGGGAGATTTCAGAGTTTACCGTCCATAACGACGGAGAAAGAAATAACAACATGTTCCGATTCGAAACCAAAAACTCAACCGATTGAGAGAAACGTATCGGAGAAAATGTCGAAGTCAAGACCTGTCAATATTCCGCAACGGTGAGAGCACCAACCAAATAAACTTCCGATTCAAACATGTTGAAAATGCATTTAAAAGCAGCGATAAAGTTTGAAAAAACAGTGGATTGTTTCAAGCGTTAGAGGAAGAATAAAACAAGTGATAGATCAATCCAAGCATTAGAAAATCATTCTGAAAAAATCATTAGATCAAATCAAAGAAGAAAATCAAACTGATTCAAACAAAAGGAGGGTCCTGAAATTTTTTGGAATTTTGGGAAAATGTTACAGCTGCAACAATTGGCGACTACCTAGTGAACCCCAGATTTCTGACTTAACTTCTTCCCAGTGCAAGACCATCTGGATGAAAAGTTGAAATCCTCTAGCTATTTGTATTCCTAAGCTGGCCAAATTATGTGTTCAAATCATTGAGAAGTAGTCCATTCTTTGGGAAATGGTAACATCAGAAATATTTGCAAGTCTAAATAACTCTTTTGAGGCCAAATAAGTGAGATTTATTTTACCCGTCCTTAGGTAGTTTCTAGCTTGGACACCACAGGATTGTAACATATAGTAAACAGCATTATCCATTTGTTCCTCATTCCCATTCCAAATGCACTTTTGTGCTATTTGAACTTTAGTTCTTGTGAGTCCTCAATCTGCCTTTCTTTCTTAATTTTATTAAGGCTCCTCTATCCATAGTGTCCTTTTGTGTGAGAGAAGAATTTATTTTTTATCTCACGGATGGAGAATAACTTTTGGCAATTTGAAATTCATGCTTTTGGTACTTTGCTTTGATATATATTTGTCTTTAAGGAGTTTTGAATCTTGATAGTTTTTAGCTTTTCTGAAATCATGGCATGGGATCATTTATATATGATATACTGTTTACCTTGCTTCCCTTCCATGGGCCCTTTGCTGTCACTCCCTTGGACATTTAGATATGAAATGGATGGTGCCTCGAAATAGTACTCCAGACCTATTAATTCTGAGTTATTTACAGGGTTTAAGTGGAACTTCAATGAATGCATGGCCAATTAGGAACAGTGCTACTAGAAGACATTTTATATTTCAAAAGCACAGTCTTTTACTCCAGATTTCAGTTAACTAAGAACCATGATGTTTCCATTGAAACCAAAAGTTTGCCTCTTTATTCAAAAACCAAAAGAACTGATAACAAAGCATTTAAAACAAAAGAAAACATCATCAAAGCAATAAATCAAAAGGAGACAGCATTAAAGCGTTAAAGAAAAACAACTCAATTTATTTATGTACAATGCAAAAGAAAAGAAAAAATTTTCCCACTCCAGAAAATCTTTAATCCTAGGGAGTCAAGGGGTGGGCTGGATTCTAGACATGAGACATCTAACCATGGTCTAGCTGTGCTATTTTCAAAATTGAAACCATGTCCACTAGTCTACAATCATCTTTATCAGCTTGAGGAAGTTGAAGGGGCTCAGGCTGAGTGTCAATTCTAGAACTGGCCTTTCCTGAGGTATGATGTTTTAGCTTAAGCTCGGTTAGATAATTTCCCAGGAAAGAATCAACAGATTCATTACCTTCTCCTAGCTTAGTGACAGTGTGCTTCATGTAAAGCTCTTTCAAAACTTTAATCTGATTTGGGGTACCCTTGAGAGGTAACAATAAATGAGACCAATCTGAAGCAACATAACCTTTTAATCTGGCAGACCAATCTTGGTTGAGAATAAGCCCATATCCACCCGGTATGTCAGCCACCATAATGTCAATAAATTGACATATCTTGTTATTTGTAGAAAAGCAAATGAGAACATTTTTCATTTCTCCCACTACTTTGACACCTGAGCTATCTAATTGCACTACTTCCCATGCTGTGGACTCTGGCTATCCATTAATCCTTTTGCAAACCTCAAGTGGCATAACATTCACTAATGGTCCAGAGTCTACCAAGAAATTATGCACATTATGATTCAGCATTTCTAGGGTCAAAAGAAAAGGCGAGGTTTCAGCTTTTTCTTCCCAACCTGGTTCTATGTCTTCTTCTCCTAGTTGGTTTTGAGTGGGTATATCCTCTTTAAGCTCCTCAATTTATTCATTTTTTCCTTGATCAACACCTTCCTTTTCTTCCACAAGTTTGACGGGCTCACTGATTGGCTCGGTTTCCTGGTTGACAGTGGTGACTTTAGGTGTTTTATCTTTAATACTTACATCAATCTGTCTCTTGACTGTCTCTTGCAATTTTTTAATCTTTGAAATTATTGCATTGTCTTTAATTGCTAGGTCCGTATCTTTTGTTGTTGTTGGTGTGCATTCAGATTTAAAGGCATCCTCTTTTGTGTTGAAAAGCGAGCTTCCATTCCATAAGAACATGGTATCATCATCTTGTTTCTCTATGGTCTGGTTTTTCTCTTCTTCCTTACCACTATCTTTAGTCAATTTAGAGTCCAGCAGCTTATTCATCACCAATGTCATCGAATTCAACCATTGGGGACACTTCTTTTCAGAATGAGGTTGTTGGTGAAAAGTGCAGAAATTATCCCCCCCTAATTCTGTTATGTTCATTGATGGTGAATTCGGTGGAGGTATTTTCCATTGGTTGCTATCCTCTCTTTTTGGGTAGTAGGTTTTGTAAGTTCTCTGAACTTCCCTCTCTTTCTCCAGATCTATTATTCGGTTGGATAATTTCTGAATCATTTTCAGCATTCCCTGATAATAATGTGATTGTTCATCTTTAGGTTTAGACAGCAATAAGGCTCTTCTCCTGGTAGTTTTCTCTTTAGGTAGATCGGGATAATCTGCTACACTTTCCTTTTCATCCTCTACCCTTTCTGCTTCTTCATAAGTTTCTACCAACGTGGGTCATGCTTTCATTTTGGCAAACATAGCTAATTTAGGTCCTAGGGTAGAGGTGAAATATTCAATTAAGACTTTGTCAGAGGGTCTGTCAGCTTCAGAAAATTTCTTTAGGTATGTTGAAAATATTTGAGTGAAACTATGTACCTTCTCATTCTTCTCTTTTCTTAACAAACCGAGACCTTTCATTAGTGAGGCATGTGTCTTTTGGGATGAGTACTTACTTCGGAAAGTCCTTTCGAAGGTGTTCCAATCAGGAATAGAGTTTGCAGGAAAACTGAAATACTAGGATGCTGCTGCCCCTTTAAGGGTATGTGGGAATAATCGACAGACAACATCTTCGTACTCCCCAACCCTTAACCCTTCTATTGCTAGATAGAAGCTTTGCAAGTGGTCATCTACAGTAGTCCTCTCATCGGGGTCAAACTTAGGCAGCAGCTTCTCAAAAGCGTGAGGTAGGTTATGCAAAGGAGTTGTTAGGTGTTAACACCCAAAAATGGTTAACTACCTCATCTACCCCATTTCATGGCTCATTCGTCCATTTACCTACCATATTTCCTTGAAAATCCCACTAAAAGCCTCCAAAAGGCCATAAAAACCATCTAAAAAGGCTCTAAAAAGCCTAAAATGCCTCCAAAAGGCCCAAAAACCCCTTTTTCCTCCAAAAATAACCAAAATTCCTCCAAAAAATAGCAAAAATCCCCAAAAGGGAAGAAAAG